>MU400380.1:0-18485 GCA_022578955.1 Hypoxylon sp. FL1857
TTATTTATTTTATTTATTTTATTTATTTTATTTATTTTATTTATTTTATTTATTTTATTTATTTTATTTATTTTATTTATTTTATTTATTTTATTCTTTTCTTTTTTATTTAAATATATTAATTTTTAAGTTTTTAAAAATTTAAAATTAAATAATAATTATTTTATAAAAAGTTTTAATTTTTAATGTTTTTAAAATTTTTATATTTTATAACTTTTTTACGGTAAATAATTTAAGAAATTTCCTTAAAATATATTTTTTAAATTTTCATAACTTTTTACTTTTTTAAAAAAACTTTTTATTTTTTATTTTTAATAATTTAAATTATAATTATTTAATTATAATTTAATGAAAATTATTAAATAAGTTTTTATAATATTTTTATATTATATATTTATTATATAACTTAAGTTTTATTTTATAAAATTATTAATAATTAAAACGAATAAAAAATAAAAAATAATTTAAACTTTTAAAAGTTTTAATATTTTTTATAAAAATTATAAAAACTTTTTTTTAAACTTTAAATAATTTTATAAATATAATAATTATAATTATATATTTAATAATATTAAATATAAAATTATATTATTTATTTAATAATATTAATTTAATTTTAATATAATTTCTTTTTATAAAATTATTAATTTCTTCATAAATTTTAATTTTTTTTTAATTATTGTATTTCTTATATTTTATTTTTAATAAATAATTTAATTATTATAATAACTTTTCATAAATTTTAAATAAAAGTTTTTTATTTTTTATTTATTATAACTTTTCTTTAATTTTATTTAAATAAATATAATTTATAATATTAAAATAAATATTATTTAAAATAACGTTAAATATATTATATAATATTTATATTTTACTTATGTTATATAAATATTACCGGTAAAATTCGAAAAGTAAAACTTTACTTTTAAATATAAATAACTTTACGAATATTTAAGTATATTTTATATAATTAATATTATTTAAAAAATATCTTAATTACGTATATTTTAATTTAAGTTACACTTTGATATAATATATATAATTTAAGTTATTAAAGGTTAAAATAAAAGGGTATTTTATGTAATAATTTTTTAACTTTAAGGTTATTTTAAAGCTTTTTTTAAAACTTTTTCCAAAGCTTAAAATCGTTATAAAAATTAATCTTATAAAGATTAAAACCATTATAAAAAAGATCTTATAAAACATATAATTATAAACTTTGAAAAAGCTTTAAAATAACCTTAAAATAACTTGAAAAAACCTTAAAGTTAAAAAATTATTATATAAAATACTTTTTTATTTTAACTTTTAATAATTCGAGTTATATATATTATATTAAAATATAATTTAAATTAAAATATATATAATTAAAATATTTTTCAAATAATATTAATTATATAAAATATATTTAAATATTTATAAAATTATTATTAATTAAATTAAAATGGTTCATTTAAATAAAAGAAAACGATAAAACGATAATTATATAATATAATATTTATTTATTTTTTATATAATATTTTTAAAATTATATTTAAATTAATATAATATATAATTAAATTAATATTTATTAAATTATAATAATATTATAAATAAAAATTAATTAATGAAAAAAAATAATAATAATAAAATTATAATTTTATATTATATTAATGAAAAAATTATTTAAATAATATAAAAAAAATAAAAAAATAATTATTTATATATTTTATTAACTTTTTTATATAAATTAAAATTAAATTTTTATTTTAATTTTTAATTTTTAATTTTTATATAATATTAAGTTAAAATTTAATAATCGATATATAAAAAATTAAGTTCGATATAATAACTTTCGTAAAATTTAAATATTACCGAATTTTCCTTATGAATTTATCATATAAGCCCCCGCATGAATATTTAACACCCTCGGATATCACGCCGGCAAAAGTCAATAATATTACCCATGTCGCACAATTTATATTGTTACTTTAAATTCGCTAGAGCTCTTGCTTCCGGGTTTGGTCCCTGGGACCGGTACAAAAGCAAGACGATGGAGCTTCTCGCTTAAAACGACTGAGCCAACAGCGCCTCCTAATGATTGCATCAAAGACGTCGCCATGCATCAATCGCATATCGCTCTACTTTCTACACTGCTTCTTACCACCCCCCTAGTGTCTTCACTCAAGATAGCGAGTGCACTTGGAGTCCTTGAATGGACTCCCGAGCTCGTCGCCAAAGAGGACTACTTCCAGGGGGATGTTGACATTGTAAATGGCGGCATCGCGAGCCTCTTCAGCGATCCGACCGTCGACCTCGGATCGAATTCGGAGACGCAGCTACTCTTGCAGTTCGGATCCCATAAGAACCTGAGGACCATCGGTACAGTGGCTGAAGTCTACTACCGGATCGTCGCTAATAAGAATTCTGGGATCAACACCCTTGAAGATCTCAAGGGGAAGAAAATCGGGGCTCTTAGGTCCACCTCGTCGGAATACTTCGTCCAGACTTACCTTGGTACTGTTGGGTTAGAGCCGACAGATTACACAGTCGTAAATGGCCTTGGATGTTTGCAGGCGCCCTGTGCGGCTAATACGTTCCCTGCTATGCTTAAAAGCGGCAGCATCGACGCCATCGGGATGTGGGAACCATCAGTCGAGCTAGGCGCGGAGGCCCTCGGCCCTGACGCGATTGTGTTTGGAGGTAACCAGACGGTGTACCGTGAGATATATAATCTCGCAACTACAAGTGAGAAGCTCGGTAACCCTGCAAAGAGGGCAGAAATCGTGCAGTTCCTGAAGGCGTTGAAGCAGGCGGAGAGTGTTTTCCAAAGCGACCCATCCAAAGTAATAGGTCGAGCTGCGGATGCTGTAAAGACGAATGATACATTACTGGAAGCTGTCTGGCCTGTCCATAAATGGGATGTGCGTGTACCGCCAGACATGTTGGACGTGCTGGTTGACGAAGATAAGTTTGTGGCCTCGTATGGTAGACGTGAGGCAATTCCAAGAGAGACTCTTGCTACGGTCATCGATGCGAGTGTGTTGGAAGAAGCGCTTGGGGCTTGATTCACACGCTATGAACACTGAAGAGGGTTATGAGGGTAACAAGCAAGTATACATTCAGGCGGATCGAAAAAAGCAAAAGGACTTAAGGCTGTGGCTTGTCGGCTAAATCTTGAACCAGTGTAAGCACGTGCACGTGCTTACCTATTTATACCTGCATCTCACCCGGTGACTTGTGCGCGAATGACCTTGTCACAATTGTTTAAAGCCACATGGATCCCGTCATATTTTAACGGTGACGGTGCCTCGGTCTTACCGGTGAATCCTGTGCCGTATTAGCGCTTCAGCTTCCCGCTCGTGCTGTGGGGTTCGCCCTGGCTGCCCTGGTAGGGGCGCTCGATATTCTCCATTACTGGAAGGTGACATTGGGTGGACTTCCCCGTACAAGCCACACATGGGTCAAAATGAGCTGCTTCATTGGTCCATGCAATATGAACACCCCCTTTATGTATCCATAGCACCTGCAGTTTCTCTTGTCATTATATAATGTCGAGACTCGCAAACTGCGAAGGTTGCCAGCAAGGGCGTCACTGGAGTTTTACTCACCAAAGGCCCGTCAATGATCTGCCTTGCTTCCTAGGATCTCGCCAGCATTATGGAGCTCACGCTACTCTCAGTCGCATTGGCTGGATTCTTGGTCAGTATACTAATAACTTCGTCCTAAATATGAGCTGACGAAAACCCAGTACATCCCGCTTGGCCAATGTGCGCCTTCAACTACGGATGGGATCTCCAGCTGTGGAAGCGCGTGGATGCCTAGGGACGACGTCAAGATAGCTCAGGGCACAGATACACGCAAGGGGTTTAGCACCGCTGTCCAAGCCTTCTGTAGTGCTGCAAATGGACAGACGGTGAAGCCTAGTGGGTATCTCTCCATGGCAACCGAGGTCTTCCTCAATGGAGGAAAGGACCCTACCGTCTATGGCATCTTGGGGTTTGTGTACTGTGAGTCCATCTACGCCAATATCGTTATCAGGATCTAGGTTAATGCTTGAGGTAGTTGAGGTACATAACAAACAAAACTCGGACCATGTCATTTCGGGTGAGTGCTACTATCTGTCTATGAGAGGTTTATTGCTAACACCAACTAGCCCAAGACTGTGAAAACTACCTCCTGGCATTAAGCGCAGAAGGTGGCAAGTGCTCCGGAGAGACTAACCACGACACTAAAGGTGGAACTTGGCAGGTGGGCGATAACGGCGTCTCCTACCATGCTCTGGGCAACGAGGTTCCACCGAAGCAAGATGCCATTAACAAGTTGTTTTCCGGCGCTGCTTTGGACGCACAGGACGTGAATAAAGGATCTGGCCCACCCTTGAATCCCTGGCCTCTGGATTCTTTAAACAGCGTTAAGCCTACGACGTGCCACAGTCACAACGACTACACCCGAAATATCCCTATATACTCTGCCATGAGCGCCGGGTGCATCGGTATTGAAGCTGATGTTTTCTACTCGGGCGGAGACGTCATCATTGGCCATACTATTCCGACACCTGGGAGGACTTTGTCGGTGCAGTACGTCGAACCATTGCGAGCAATTCTTGACCATAATAACGGGGGCTCGCCTGGCAGCAATGGCTTATACAAGGCAGAGCCTGGGCGAAGCATCACATTGCTGGTGGATTTCAAAACTTCTGATACTAGGACTTTAGATGCTGTTGTCAAAGCACTCCAGCCACTCCGAGATGGCGGATACCTTAGCCGTGTCGAAGGGGGGAAGTTCGTCGAAAAGCAAGTTACGGTCGTAGCGAGCGGAAGCGCCCCGTTCGATCGGATCAATTCCGGTGACGGCGTTCCCGACCGAGATGTTTTCTATGATGCTAAAGTGGATCAATGGGACCCGAAATACACCAGTGTGAACTCTTACTATGCTTCAGCTGACTTCCAGAGCGCGGTTGGGGATCCAGGGAGCGCCGACGCTTTCAGCCAGGACCAGAAAAATAAAGTCCAAACCCAAGTGCAGCCTGCTCACGCAGCGGGGCTCAAAGTTAGATATTGGAATTTGCCTGGCGACTATCTTTGGGAACCTTTATCGGCGCTTGGTGTTGATAGACTGAATGCCGACGACATGTATGACACAGCTAGACTCCCTCGAGTATGATGTGTGAAGGGGATTATATAACCACAGGCGAGGGTACGAAACCAACTCACTAGCTAGTATGTGCTTAATTTTCACAAATGTACACAAAATATTCCTTGCGCGAAGGTGGGTAGTGACTTCAAGTTTTGTTTTCGCCATATGCAAAGCTAATATCGGCTACATTATAGTGGAATCCGATATCCAAGCTATAGGTTAGTGTTTCCAATTTATGCTGGTGCCTATGAGGTATATACATCTTCACTCTAGAGTGAGGCTCGACCCTAGGGGCTTTCAATTTGAGCAGCTAACTCAGAACACTATCAAGAATAGCTTCAAGTTAAACTACCCTTCAATTTATTATTTATATCGAGTGTAAAGCTATATGTAGTGTATAGTGGCTAGGTAGTTCCTTAGGGCTCAATACCTATCAGGAAGCCCAAGTTTATTATGAATAATCTCTCCGATACGAACAAGCGACATATTCATAATATTGCGCATCCTCTAATCATTATCCAAATTGCGAAGATCGCTGAACAACAAAATAATTTTAACACCAGGATTCTATCGCGGCGAAGGAGCCACCACACCAAAACATTACTCTCAATTGTTTCTCTATTAGGCCACACAGGTGGTGTTATCATGGCTCATACCCCAGTCGATTTGTCTCAGTAGCAAAAAAGGGATGGAATGGCGAATGGCTCATTGGTGGTGTAGTCATAGATCTTCGTCGTATGTAGCGTCAGGAACAACCCATCGCAAAGGGAGGAGACGGCCCTTGTAACAAGGAAACCATTCGGAAAAAAATATAATCCATAATGAGAACTAATCACACATATAGAGAGCATGCTACAGCTAGGTATTAATACTCGCGATGTTGAGGATCACTAGACGCATTACACACCTTTTGAGACTGTCGAAAGACGCATACCAGATTTAGAAGATATCAAAAAGAGGAGCAGAAAGAGAATGAAATAAAACTTGGAAGGTTATCGCGGTAATTAAGGATTAAGGAGACAATCCGAAGTCGAAAGTAGAGATTACCCTAGAACTTCGATCCGAGGACATCGAAAACATTTATGCCTAGCGGGCTCGGTTCGAGTGCCCGTCTCCTGAGAAGACCACATACTCCGGAACACTGACTCAAAACGAACGTAGGCTCACCTGCAATACATTGCGACCCAAGGTAATATACTTGAACGGAAGAGGCTAAGTTTAATGTGCAATCAATTATTTCTGAGCCGATCTTGGTAACATTTCGACCACCGGGTTCCTGGAGGCATAAAGGGGCCGATTCCACAAATCTCACACCAACGGCTACCGGCCCTATCCCTACGTAGGGCATACGTCCCATCATTCCGTGCCTGCTCCGGTTGGCGGAATTCCTGGAACCAGACGCCTCAAGGGAGGTGCGAGATTCTATGTGTTTATAATCCTGACTGTGACCATTGCTTATTATAGTGAACGAAGGGATTAGACTGGTCTAAGTGTACGATGATTCCGCTCCATTACATACTAGGTAATTAGCAAGTTAAAGCTTTCACCGTATACCATGTCTCGAATACCGATAAGAGCATCACTGGGAGAGATATAGTATAAGATGAAGAAAACGTCTGAAAATGCGTGGCCTCATGTTATTGACTTTGGACGATGATTTCAAAATCAGCTAACTTATCCACCTTATCAAATTGCCAGAGTGGCTCCCCTTACTTGGCCGCCGTAACGAACCCTTACCGGGTAGAAAGACGTCAGAAAAACCGGCCCATGTGCGAAGGATACTGTGATGTATTATGCAATATTCCTATACTGTATGCTACAGTACTATTTACACGTGGGCCGGTTTTTCTGACGTCTTTTCTGACCGGGTCCTAGCCCCAAAAGGAAGATCGGTCTAGGATGTAGGGGATAGAGGCCGGCGCCGAGGAATCCTGTATTATAATGCCGCACGCCTTGGCTAACAGGCGAGTACGGCAAGTACCCTTGAAAGCTTTGCAAAGCCGTATACAATAATACAACGAGGGTTTGGACCCAACATATAAACCGCAGGTGACCCCAAGATCCCCATATTGCCATCCCAAGTAATAGTATTCTGCAGATATACAAAAGGAAAGCCTCGAGACTTCCATAAGGCATATATCGGAACCTAACTCATTATGATCGAAGAGGTCGTTCACAATTCCAAGCTCCGCGTAGCTGTGATCGGTGCCGGTATTGCCGGATGTTGCCTGACCATCGGCCTCTCCCAGAATCCTCTTCTAGATATCCATCTTTACGAAGCCTATCCAAAAGTTGAAGTCCGCGGCGCAGGCCTAGCATTTCACGGGAACGCCATCAAAGCAATGGACTTAGTCTCACCGGGGATCAAGAAGGCATACTTCAAGAAGTCGCATTTCATGGCTAACGAACAAGACATAGAAATGGCAACCCAGATCATAGTCGGGAGCGGTGCGCACGCCGGAACACTCATAGCGGAACTGGGCAGAGCCAAAGGACGGAGGACTGTTCACCGGGCTCATTTTATCCAAGGACTTCTCGAGGATGTTATCCCAGAAGACCGCGTACACTTCGATAAACGCATGGTCAGCATCTCGGAGATTGAGGCCACGGACGCAAACACGCCTAGGGTGGTTGTCACTTTTGCTGACGGGACTGTCGAAAAATTTGATGCGTTGTTTGGCTCCGAGGGGGTCAAGAGTCCCACAAGAAGGTTCATTCTCGGCACAGATCATCCAGCAGTAAACGCGGTGAACCACGCTGGTTGGCGCTGCTTTAACAGCCTTGTTCCCATGGAAAAGGCCAGGAGAGTGGTCCCCCGGGAGTCAATCGAGAAGGTGCGGATGTTCTGTACACCTCTTGGATACATCAATGGGCTCCCTGTGGACTTGGGCAGGACCTATAGTATCAGTTGCTATCAGCGAGACGACAAAGCACCGTATGATGAGAAGTCCGGCTTCGATGCCAGGGAATGGAAGCGTTTCAGCCCTGAAGTGACTTCGCTGGTCGCAGTAGGTTCCAACACCGATGCACTATCCACTTATGCAAGGTGATGAGGAAACTAACCATCATGAGCTGATTCTAGCTTCTCGAGAGAGACCCAAGGGAGGATTGGAAGATCCAGGACCATGACCATGCACCTACATATTACCGCGGACGAGTGGCTATGCTCGGTGACGCTGCGCACGCCACAGGCCCCCACGCTGGCAATGGTGCTGCGCAGGCGATTGAAGATGCAGCGATACTTACCCAAGTATTTGCTCACGTTGAAGCAGAGAGCCACATTGATGCGGCTTTGAAGGCCTTTGATGAAGTCCGGAGGCCAAGGAGCCAAAGGGTCGTCGAAATTACGAGGCAATTTGGACGACTCTATAGCCAAGGAGAGGAAGAAAGGGATATCGAAGACATGAAACGGCAGATGAAAGAGGGCGGCATGTATACAAATGGGGTGAATATGGATGCTCAAGTCCAAGCCGCGATTCTGGCGTTCGAAAGAGCAACGGCAGCCTAGGGAAGCCTGGCATATGGTTCAAATGGGAGGGACTATTTGTTTGCGATCTAATGACATTGGTAAGTGTTGGCAAGATATTTTGCATGTTTTCTGCGATAGAGCAACTTCAAAACATCAGGTATTTAGGTAGGTACCTAGGTAGCTGTATAAGTGAAGCAGTTGTAAAGGTCAAACCATGCAAGGGGTAAACACGGTGCATCCCGAGTTTGCGGGTACGTGCCTTATTTACGGTATTTACGTAAGATACGTATTTGAGGTAACACTGCATGTATGTATTAGTCTTGGAGCGGGAGCCTTGTTACGTCAGTTGTAAGTCATCAGTCGCCAGTCTTAAGTCGCACTGTCATGTACCTACATGGGTACCTAGGTACCTTCTTGCTCCGCTCTCGGAAGTTGGTAGGTACAAGGCTTTAGCCACTGTACAGGGCGTGACAGCATGTACCTTCAGTTACAAACCCCACCATCACTAATATTTTTTTGTGAATCATCCCACCAATGTTCGACTTATATGCTGTACATGGTGGATGAGTCTAAGCGCATCTTTAACAACAAAAACGATCGCAGGTTTTAATTTCCACTTCGACTTCTGGCAAAACCTGGATGCGCAACACCGAAGCCATGGTCCAATTACCTGACCCGACAGTCGACCTTGACTGGTCAGGCTTCGTCGGTCCAATTCATGAACGCTTCCGGGCCCAGGCCGAGAAACATCCGGATAGGATATGCGTTCTAGAGACTAAGTCGTCGACTCATCCCGAGAGGAGCTTCACCTACCGTCAAATCTACGAAGCGTCCAACACCCTTGCCTGGTATCTTCATAATGCTGGCATTACTAATGGAGACGTGGTCATGATCTGGGCCCATCGATCCGTCGATTTGGTCATTGCTTTCATGGGTACTCTGGTATATGATATAAACGAAGCCAGCTGTCATATTGCGTTGAAAACTAACCCTTCACTTAGGCATCCGGCGCCACTATGACTGTCCTGGATCCCGCGTACCCTCCAGCTAGGCAGAAGATCTACCTCGAGGTTTCTCAGCCACGTGCCTTGATCAAGATTGGCCGTGCAACTGATGAGAATGGCCCCTTGGCCGACTTGGTGCAAGGCTATATTGACCAAGAGCTTCAACTGAAGGCTCAAGTGCCTGAACTACGCCTTCTCGATGACGGCAACATTCTCGGAGGCCAAGTCGATGGCCAAGACATTTTTGACGGTGTCAAAGGTCTTGCATCGTCCCCCCCTAACGTAATAGTTGGGCCTGATTCAAACCCTACCTTGTCATTTACGTCTGGGAGTGAAGGCCGACCAAAAGGAGTTCTTGGCCGTCATTACAGTCTGACCAGGTATTTCGACTGGATGGCCGAGCGCTTCAACCTCTCGTCCGAGAGCCGGTATACTCTCCTCTCTGGTCTCGCCCACGACCCTGTACAGAGGGATATTTTCACGCCGCTCTACCTCGGGGCCCAACTTCTTGTCCCATCCAAAGAGGATATCCAGCATGAAAAGCTCGCCGAGTGGTTCCGTGAAATGAAGCCCACCGTCACACATCTTACCCCAGCCATGGGTCAAATTCTTGTTGGCGGCGCCTCGGCTGAATTTCCCAGTCTAGAACATGTATTTTTCGTCGGCGACGTACTGACGACCAAACAGTGTCGGTCTCTGAGGCAGCTTGCCGCGAATGCCAACATTATTAATATGTACGGCACCACAGAGACCCAAAGGGCTGTTAGCTATTTTGAGGTTCCAAGCCGAGCAAGGGATCCAGACTTCTTGGACTCGTTCAAGGATACGATCCCGGCTGGGCAAGGAATGCAAAATGTCCAACTCCTGGTTGTTGATAGGGAGAACCGAACCCGACTTTGTCAAGTTGGAGAGGTCGGGGAGATCTTTGTCCGGGCTGCTGGCCTTGCCGAGTAAGTTGGTTCTTGTGATGCCTGCCCTTTAATACTAATGATATCGTTTCAGGGGCTATCTGGGAGACAAGGCCTTAAATGAGCAGAAGTTCCTCATGAATTGGTTCGTCGATAACAAGAAATGGGTCGAGGCCGATCAGAAGGCAAACAAGAGTGAGCCTTGGAGACAGTACTACAAGGGCCCAAGGGATAGACTCTACCGCACAGGGGATCTCGGGCGTTACCTTGAATCCGGAGATGTCGAATGTACTGGCCGCGCTGATGATCAGGTCAAAATTCGTGGTTTCCGTATCGAGCTCAACGATATCGACAGCAATCTCAGCCAGAACCCATTAATCAGAGACTGCAAAACTCTCGTGCGACGGGATCGCAACGAGGAACCCATCCTGGTAAGCTACGTGGTCCCTGAAGTGTCCGAATGGCGCCGTTGGCTTTCTGCCCGAGGAGTAGACGAGGTGGAAGACGAGGGTGTCGAGATGGGACCCACGCGTGTCTTTTTGAAGAAGTATCGGGCTATCGAAGCCGAGGTGCGAGACCACTTGAAGTCTAGACTACCGGCGTATTCGGTTCCGAGCATCTATATTGTTCTCGAGAAGCTCCCTTTAAACCCCAATGGCAAAGTTGACAAACCGAATCTTCCATTCCCAGATGTCGCTGAACGTGTTGAAGACGCATCGGAGGAGGATCTGAAAAGCTGGGAATCATTGACGCCTACGGAGCAAACCGTGGCCCAAAAGTGGGCAGATCTCATCCGGGGTCTGAACCCCAAAACCATTAGACGAGAACAAAACTTCTTTGACCTAGGTGGGCACAGTCTACTGGCCCAACAGCTTCTTTTTGAGGTTCGGAAGAGTTTGGGAGCAGATATCTCCATCAGTGCCTTCTACGAGCATCCAGATCTAGCTAGCTTCAGCTCCCATGTCGAGAAGAGAATTCAGAAGACTGACAGCGTCGACGCCGATACCAAAGACACCCAGGAGAGCGAGCCAGCTTATGCCAAGTCTCTAGACGAGTTAACGAGTCAATTGCCCGAGAAATACCAAACAGCCAATCTTGAGACACTTGGGACATCCCCTCCCTTGACGATCTTCCTCACGGGAGCAACCGGATTCTTAGGATCGTATCTAGTGAAGGACATCCTGGACCGAACATCTCGCGAAGTCAAGTTGATTGCACATGTACGTGGTGTTAAGGACCCGGCAGCAGCACTTCAGCGGCTCCGGCGCTCCCTGCAAGGATATGGCTTGTGGAATGACAGCTGGGTCGAGAGATTGAGTGCAGTTGTGGGCGACTTGTCAAAGCCTCAGCTTGGTGTTGATGAATCAACCTGGAAGCGGTTGGCTGAGGAAGTCGATGTGGTGATACACAACGGAGCCACTGTGCACTGGATTCGGAAATATCAAGACATGATGGCTTCCAACGTGCTGTCGACCATTGATGCAATGAAGCTCTGCAACGAGGGCAAAGCCAAGGTCTTCTGCTTTGTGAGCTCAACTAGTGTCCTTGACACCGACTACTACATTAAGCTGTCAGAGGAACAGACCAGGACGGGGCAGGGTGCTGTCATGGAAAGTGACGATCTGAACGGAAGCCGCTCTGGTCTTGGTACAGGATATGGACAGACTAAGTGGGTATCAGAACAACTGGTTCGCGAGGCCGGAAGACGAGGCCTCCAAGGCTCGGTCGTTCGACCGGGATATGTGCTGGGTGACTCCCAGACTGGTGTCTGCAACGTTGACGACTTCCTGATTAGGATGTTGAAAGGCTGTATCCAGCTCGCAGCACGACCCCGCATCATCAACACCGTCAATGCCGTCCCCGTAAACCACGTTGCGCGAGTGGTTGTTGCTGCCGCCCTGAACCCTCTTCCGGGCGGTGTGCACGTAGTTCATGTCACCGCCCACCCGCGTCTCCGTATGAACGAGTATCTGTCGATTCTGGAGTACTACGGCTACAAGACGCCAGAGGTCAGCTACGACTCTTGGAAACAGGAGCTGGAGAAATTCGTGTCAGCGGGTGCCCTGGAGAAGGACCAGGAGCAGCATGCGCTTATGCCGCTAGCACATTTCTGCATGAATGACCTTCCGGCAACTACCCGTGCTCCGGAGTTAGATGACAGAAACGCGGTCGCGGTCCTGAAAGCGGACGGAGACAAGTGGACCGGAGTTGACGAGAGTTCTGGCTACGGAATCACTAGGGAGGATGTTGGAAGATATCTACGATATTTGGCCGAAATCAAGTTCATCGGCCAGCCGACTGAGAGGGGAAGACCACTGCCTGAAATTAGAGCTGATATTGTGCAGGCCCAGGCGGTAGGCGGTACGGGTGGTCGCGGAGGCGCTCCTTAGTCGACATAGAATCCGGCCCAGAATAACTTGTTTTTATCTTAGTTCCCGGGTTATAATTAGGCGCTGGGACAACTGGATAGAGAAAATGGTCGAATAAAAGTCGTTGATTTACCTACCTCTCACATGACCTACCTCTCACATGAGATCCCCATAGCGGCGTGGATAATGCATCTTCAGTGATATGCTTGAGTTTTACGTAATTAGAGTACGCTTCATCTGGAATACACTACCAAATATGAAATTATTTTACTAGTTCTCTCAAAAAGGGGGGGCTCGGCATAAGTAATGTTTGATATATCTCAAAATATTCTAGATCACCTAGGTAGGTAGACTCCAGAAGTAAGGTATCCATATCTTTTCGCCATATAATATTTTGCCCAACCCGAATCACATTATACATGTCCGCGCGCCAAGTAAATGCATGGACCCTAGACTCCAAACCTTTGCCGATTTCAATCGTGTACTCTCATATGACCATATCAACATCGTATATCAAAAAAAAGAACCTAGTATCCAAGATGTATCATCTCCGTCGTTTGTGTAGCAACATACCACCACAAATAAGGCGCACCTGCTATCGCATGTAGAAAAGGTGTGTTAAAAAGTCGTCAACCTGCAGGTTGCGAAGAATGATTCACTGGGAAGGTTTTCGCCCAGACCGATGCGTGGTGGTTTAGCTAAGCAACTTGGATTGCCGCTATCACGCATTACCGATGTTTCACACATCGGTCTGACGAGCGGGGAACAGACGAAAAGGCTGGACTGGCCTGGATGTCACCCGGTGCGGTCACCATTAGACTGATAAGTTCATCTAGCCTTGTAAGATAATCGAGCAGCAGCATATAGGCATGTTATGTACCGATAGTCGTCTGGAGACCTCCTCTAAGCGTCGTAAGCCAGCTGTTTCATGCGTGTGGATCTCAACCTGCTGAACCACACGAAGCCCTCCGTTAACAGACCCGTCCTCAGGTCAGGCAAAATTCGTTCCGGTACTTTAATGTCGTGCTTGTCATGCTGATTCGATCCTGTGCTTCAACGTCTATTCGTACTGGCTCTCCATCTTAGTCCCCATGATCATGTTCCTGATGTTATTCCTTGCGCTCCACACAATATTCTCGGTCTTGCCCTTCTCACGGACCTGTCCATCTTTAACAGTCTGAATGTCGCTGTCTCCGCCTACAAGACCTTTGGCTTTGTGGTGGAAAAAGACGGGTGGTGTCACGCTTATGCATTTCGTATCGAGTCCGCGATCGCCAGCCTCCTCTGCATCCTCAACACCCCACGTTGAAACCGCCCGTCGGCAGAGTCCGGCAAGGGCGTTGTCGAAAGGACCGGTCAGGTGATCCACCGACAGATCGAACAAAACTTTGCGAGCGCCTCTTTGCGAAAGAGCGTATGCGAAAGTACAGATGGGAGCACCTGTGATATGCACCCAGCGTGTATACTCGGGGCTACTCTTGAAGTCAACAAGGCCGGTAACCTTATCTCTGGGTGGAACCGTCAAGTCGTTTTCAATAACGAACTTTCGCGACATGTATCGGATGCCGGGATCGTCGATAGGTTTCTCCTTATTCTCATCCAGCAACTCTGGGAAAACCTCGCCACAATGTCCAAGCCACATGAGATCCCAGTCGTCGCCATAAGGAGAGTTTGGATTCGAGGCCGAAGATAGAAGAGCTCTGGCGCCTTGAGCAACTCTTTCTAGCTGGGGTTTCAGTCTCACATCCCAATCCATATCATCTTCCATTATGAGCGCCGAATCGAGACCCTCCTCGATAATTCTACGAACTGCATTCATGTGCCCTCTCCAACTTCCCAGATTTGTTTCCCACAGTTTCTTCCTGTCGGTTCCGAAAGGAACAGCCTTATCAGGCACTGTTTCTCCCTTTACGCCATCAACCCACTCGACGTGGAATCCCGTCAAAGAGCTAGTGAGTTCGATGGCATCGCGCTTGTCGGACCGCTCTGGAAGACCGACGACAAAGATCTTTTCGAATCCCAGAGTCTCGTTGCCAACCTGGTTTATATCAGCGGGGGAGGCATGGCCCCTGTAGTCTTTGCCATAGAATCGACCGGGATATCCCGAAGACGAGGCGGGTGATGTGTGAGGAGCGCTGTGGCCAATAGAGTGGATGTCGAGTTGTGTAGACCGTGGCGTGAAAAGGACGAAGCAGGCTACTAGTAAAAGCGCAGCGATACCAATGACAATGTGTCTCGGCGGTTGATGGAGGACGGCCATTTTAATCAACTGAAACCATGGAGCTGATGTTGACTGATTCCGGCGCAACCGCTCAAAGATCTACAAATGCGGCGTAGAGGGGTAAGTACCTTGAATAGGAAGAGTAATGATGCTTCTTTAGGATAACTAAACGAGGGTATTATACATCAAGATACAGAAATCAGGGAAGCGACACACAATTGATCGGGTCAAGTCATGGTCTGCGGTGGAAGGGAAGTTGAATGAAGGGGATCGTGTTGTTATTAGTTGGCTCGAAAGGAAGAACGAGCAACTAATATGCACATCGTATGTCGTCGATCAACTTGGTTAGCTACCTAATCAGCTAATCAGCTAATCTTAACCTTAGGCCGGGTCCGGTGGGCTAGAATGTGGAGCTAAGTATGAGGTACATTGAGCCTGTATCACTACTGACGTAAGACCTATTTTTAATTTATTAGTCTTATTCACTAAATACGGTCCACGCTCTATCCAGCCCCGCATGTCCATCACCCTCCTATTCCCCCTTTCAGAATATCACCAGGTATATAGTTCCGTTCCTTTGATGACGCTCTATTCCATATACAGTGGACGGCACACGTTGCCACTATAAACCAAGTAAATCTTCAATGTCGGCGATGTGAAATACTGCTCTAGAACATACAAAAATCGCACACATGGTCGGCGATCAGCCAAAATATGTACACCCGAGCCCCAGCTCTGTGGAGTAGCAAATATAAACAATCTTTCACACAAGTCACAACGTCACAACTTCATATATGCACGGTATCAGAGTGCACAAAAGAAGTTCCTTGCCTACTTAACGCCTGTCATATGCGACATCTCGCGTCATCAAGGGTATCTCATCTCGTACAAACCAACCTGTCTACCTCTGTAGACCATTAAAATGACCAGTCCAACGGCCAGTCGTACCTGTTCGCGCAACCACATGCATGCCATGCCGCCTGTACCAACAAACCCCTGCCCCCCTTTAGCCCAATCCACCCGGGCTTCCTTTCCTACTAGTCGTCAAATCGAGTCGCCCAGTCCAGATGGAATGCGAGTCGCCTGTGAAAAATTCCACCAAACCGGGATATGAACAAGGTCGAACTCCGTCAGTATGCAAGTGCACTCTAGCCATGACCTTTTCTGCTAGACGATCTTAGCTTCCTTGACAGTAATACTCTGTGAAAGCACTCACTCCGCAATGTGTGAAGAAAGACCGAAATGTGCTGTCGAAAATGCGGAAAAGTGTACAATGTCGAACTCCAAGTGATGCGAAAACGGGACAGTCGAATCAAGGAAAAGTCGTAATGCGTTAAACTCGTGATAGAAGAATGTAGGAAAGGTGACAACAAGCTTCTGCCGTCTTCTTGGTAACCAAGACGCAGTGTTCCTCGGCGAAGAGACAATGACCATGAGTTGAGTCGAGTCGAGTCGAAGAATGAGACATTAGGAGAAGACATATTCAGCCTGGAGCTCTTCGAAGAAATCATCCAAAAAGATGATTCTGAACTGGTGGGCATATCTTTCAACAAAGCCCGGGTTGGTCCAGGCAGATGACAGAGCGCTTTTCCAGGCCACAAGCTCAAGCTTCCATCCATTGTTCAGAGCTCGGGTTGCGTATTGTAGAAAACCACCAGAAAACTCGGCTTCTGCCGCATCTCCGGTTGCCAATACCATAGTCCCAGGGCGAGACAGATTGTCCAACATGCTATTCATCATGTTGAGGTGAAGATTTTCGTCCACACCCTGCTCTGCATTCCTGACTTCGTACTTCACAGCGCCATCATCACCAACAGAGTCTTCCGCACTAAGGTAGCCGCCGTCGGGTGGTGTACGGCCTCGTCGCTTCAGCTTTCGCGTTTGGACACGAGAGAAGATGTTCATCGTATATCCCAAAGCTTCTGCGTCAAGGAAATACTCGGGCCAGTGCGCACGGTGATCATTCGCAGAACAATTGCTAATTGATCCTGCAAGGACTCTCTTTTGAATACCCCTTCCGCGCTCTAACACGAGTGACAGTGCCTTAAACGAAAATGTAGGTGCACTGATTCGGCGATTACGAGGAATCCGTCGAGCAGCCTTGTACGTGTCACAGAAGCCAATGAAGATATTCGACATGTCCACGAAGACATGTAAGTTGGTCTCAACGTTAGGGCTGATGACTCTATCCAAATTGACGTAGGCCGTTAGCTTTAAGTAGAAGCGATCAATGATCTGTTCGATGGGCGAGGGTGACCGCGAATGTGCGCTGAAGCACTGAGGGTTTGGCGTGTACATTGCCGGATCTTCATTAGGCTCAATATTCAGCTTCGATGTGTCGCATTGTTGTGGTTGGTTTATGTCGACGGCGGCAACGGTTTGCTTCTTGAATGTGCTTGTTGCACCGAGGACTTTAAGCAAATCCCAACACTGGTATCTCTGAGCCATGCCCCTCGCTTCGGTTAAAGAGAGCTTCCCCTCAAGAAGCCATGCGGAGATCTTGTCACTCGCTGACACGACTGGCGAGGTATTCTTCGTGATTGGATCAGGCGAGGTCTTAGCAATTTCCGTATGTGCCGAGAGGTCAGGGGCCGGTGTGCTAGTGAGGGGCTGAGGACTCTGAATACGGGCACCCTCTGCTAGGCACAATTGTGTCAATCCTTCAGCGAGAGCCGGTAGGCGTGAATGGATGTCCTGGTCGTTGGGCACAAATGAGCTGTGACCATCTTGAGTAGGAGAAGCTTCGATCTGCTTGTTGGCACTAGGATGCGGAATGATGGCAGTAGCCTCAGCACTGTAACCGGGTGTAGATAGAGGGCTAACCGGGGCGCTACTTGAGGATGTAGATATCGAGCTGGCACCCCCATGACCAGTGGTGGGGATAGTAGACTCCATCCTTGGAGCGGGGGAATCAAACGTGATTCCAGACAGGCCATCGCCAAGTTGAGGCGTCAATTGTTCGCTGGTCACGCGTGAGCCATCCGGACCCAGCGCCTCTAAGACTTCCTTCATCTTCAAAGCTGGCAACAATCCAACAGAGTCTCGCTCATATGGCACCCCGACAGCCATCTTCGAAAGCGGAGTGCACTATTAGTTCAAAAGGTTGGTTGCAGACTTGAAGGGGCAAGCAACCAGTTGAGAATTGAACAAAAGACAGGCCTGCTAGATATTAGCTAGATTGACCTTGTAGTTGTATGTCGAAGTTGGAAAGTGAGAAAGTGAGAATGTGTGAGAAGGGGATGCAAGCTGAGTGTGCAGAGATGGGGGGGGGGGGGGGGGGGGGCCGGGGGGGGGGGGGGGGGGGGAGGGGGGGGGGGACCAACCAAAACCCCCCCAAATGCCCAAAACCCCCCCCCAAATTTTTTTTTTTGTTTTTTATTGAAATAAACCCGGGGT
>MU400380.1:18495-345595 GCA_022578955.1 Hypoxylon sp. FL1857
CCCCGCCCCCCCCCCGCCCCCCCCCCCCCCCCCCCCCCCCCCCCCCCCCCGCCCCCCCCCCCCCCCCCCCCCCCCCCCCCCCCCCCCCCCGGCGGGAGGGAAGTACGCGAAGAGGAGAGAGACGAACACGAAACCGCACGAATTGGCAACTACCGCGACCGAAATTGTTTTGATGTAGTTGATGCTACTTATCGCGGACTTAGTAGCGTAGTTGGGAGCATGCAAATTTTAGATATGGGCGACAAGTCCAAGACGGTATTACGGTAAAGAAGTGAAGATGGAGAGGTTCTATGCAATTGGACATGTCCATGCTGGTTGAGGAAGTTTGATTGCAGAAAGAAGCGGAGAGATTTAGAGCAGGCAGAATATAAATCAGAAAGCGGTCAGATCTATCCGTGATTCTGGTAAGTGTACAATATATATCTATATAAAAAGGGCAGTATGGGAGTGCACGATTTGTCGATGACGAGGTTCGGTGTTTAGCTGAAGAGCCAATGAAAGTAGCTTGGTAAGGTGCACTGGTGGCGGGGTCAGCCTCAACACCCCATAATTCTCCACTGTACCTGCATGCGCACACCTACCTGCCTACATGTATTAGGTACCTATAGCAGCCAGGTAGGATGCTCAGTGCAAATAGGGTATTTAAATTCGTCTTCTGTCGGAAATACGTATGTGCCTCTAGATTATCCGGAAACACTGAAGTAAGGTCCTACGGTACGTATTTATGTAGGTTCCATATATCACGCGCATGGGCATATCTGTCGGTGGGTATGTGCATGTAGACACCCCAAGATACATTACCTTCAATTACAAACCTGCTGGAGGTTAATGGTATGTGACGACTACAACCTACCTTACCTAGAGGATAAGGCATCTCCAGAATGGCCTAAGCTCCTGTAAGAGCCATGGGGGCTTACCTCTGATTGTCCAGATTGAAATATAACCCTTGGTTTTGCCAGCTAAGGGAATCAAATATATGTGCATTTGATTTATTTTGCAGGTACAGAAATATGGCCTGTACCTCGACCCTGGGTTATCCCATTAAGCTGCTTTTATATATGTCTCCGGTGATATATTTTCGAACTCAACCCACTTACCCTACCGAGTGCCTTAGGATCTTACTCATGACCGATGAGAAGCATCGTCCCATATAAGGCGCTGTCTTCACACCTTTTTCTAATCAGGTTTTATATAGCTACTAAGATAACGAAGAGACAACAATAACATTATAATATACGGGTAAAACATTGTAATGTTTGGTAAAGGCCGAATGCCACGTAAAACCTCCATCAGCATCATTTACTGATGTGTCTTATGGGAATTATATCCACGAGAAACCTTAAGCGCCTGAATACAATTCCACCAGTGTGGTTATGTAAAGCTGAAAGAAGATCGAGAAGCCAAAAAAGAAAGGAGCGAAAGATATATCCTAATGAATAAAGATGGTACTATACATCAAAAACAATTAGCGGACTGCACGAAGGTTAGGTAAAGCACTCGATATGTTCGACTATATTATTACCTGTAACCTTTTTCGGAAATCATTCTATTCTCGAAGATAAAGTTGAGCTAATTTAGTTAGGTCTTCAGGACCCTTCTCCGAACATGTATCTAAGTATTTACTTCCAAACGGAAATGAGCGTGAGTACCTTAGGTAACCGAAGAAATCGTGGCGAGGTGTAGCCGGGAAGGAATTTCGGGCTGCTTCTGTCACATGGCCGCACACCTGGGCATGTAGTAGATCTCGGATTAACGAACTGCCGGATGGCCTGCCAGCATTCGATTTTCCCATAGATAAATGCCATCCCAAGTTGTACGAATTTAGGTTA
Organism: Hypoxylon sp. FL1857; assembly: GCA_022578955.1. NCBI lineage: Eukaryota > Fungi > Ascomycota > Sordariomycetes > Xylariales > Hypoxylaceae > Hypoxylon > Hypoxylon sp. FL1857. Next base: position 20,325 of record MU400380.1, read on the forward strand.
GGGATTTCGTGGGAAGTAACCTTAACACCTTAACTTTTTAAGGTACTTGCCTGACGGGGAGCCAGGAACAGCCCCGCAAATCATAAACGGAAACGACCCTGCCCCCTACCTTTTGCATACGTACCTGTGGACATTCCCACACCGTTGCAGGCTTCCGTTTTCCCCGCCTCAGCTGCGAGATCTGAAATATTGGACGTCTAACAGTTTTAGCAACTCGGTACATATATCCCGCGTCCCACCCAGGTAAAACCGTATTGACCGCCTACCGTCTGATACGGCGGGGGACCCAACGGAGAGGGAACGCCTGCGCTAGTTCGATCAATTGATTTGATCGACAACCACCTGCTTCGACTTTACCCCCGGTCGGTCGAATTCACCCTTCAACCCTCCACCTTCAACAAGATCCGGGAGGTAATCTGGATGCCATCTTTCAGCATCCCTCTCACTTGTTGACCCTCGTAGTGCTACTATCCCCCCTGCGCCGACGGAGCCACCCGACTGTTAGTTACCGCTTCGCAGCGTCTGTTCGAATGTTCGCTCGTTCTCCGTCGTCCCTGGAATCTGTTCCGTGTACCGCAACGTCTCGAGTACCAACTTCGAGTCCAGATGCAGTTGTCTGTTGAAGCTGTAGTGTCGCCTGTTCAACGAACCACCATTCATATGCCACGCTGGCCTGCTTCAGGCATATTTTCTGAATGATCGACATTCTTCGTGGCCGTCCATAGCATACGAGTATCGGTGTTATGCGCAGTACTCCAGCCAACTTCCAGCCATCTGCGTATTACACACTGTATCGGTCGAGTCTTAATAAAACTTCGAGCCCCAAATACTCTTATTCTCCACCAACGTCATCGCATATGACACCCATTTATCACCGATTATATCTCTTGGCTCCTTCCCCTAGCCTCCGATTCGTCATTCGAATCGAAAGCGATTCTTACATCTAGGTAGTACGATTGAGAGTCGGCTTGCGCGAGGCAACCCCGCGGCCTACAAACGTTGGTCATACTTGGTGTATAATAGATGTGGCCGAAATGGACAACTTCTTTGGTAACCAGCTCTCTCAGGAAGAGCTGCAGCGCCGTCATGCCCAACAACGTAACCAGAGGCGCCAGGCTACTTCGTTGAGTCACCCGACTCAGCCAGTTCAGCAGCCTCAATATTGCCCTGTCACGACCGCAAACCCGGACGCCTCCTTGGTCGGTGTTGACTCGCTTGATGATATCATCCGCAGCAATTCCCAAGAAATACAAAGGCGACGAAGCTTGCCTCAGCAATTCCCGCCTCAGATGCCACAGTCAGACGCTGACCGGAGAATGTCCATGATGGAGTTCGGCAACAGCGATAGTCCCTTTAGGGATTACCAATTTGGTGTCATGTCGAACTCCGCCGATCCTATTAACGGTGGTTTTCCTACACTCAATACCAATATGTCTCTGCCAGGGACCTCTGCAACTTTTACTTCCCCAACTATGCTCGCCGATGATTTCTCAACACTTTCTCCAGATATGGTGGGCAATATGATTGCTTTCTCTAATATGAACATGGGTCAAATGGGCGCCAATTCTTCCATGAGCATGTTCACGTCAGCAACTGCAATGCCTAACACATTTCCCTCAAACTCCATGGACGGTATATCGACCGAATTCAACATGGACCTATCCAATGATAACACCCCCTTGGGCGCTGTTCCGAACAGCTCTAGCGCCGGTATGCCTGTAGACACTGGTGACGATACCATTATGAGCACATCTCCACATTTCTCACCGCATAGTCAACATAACCATCAGCAGGCGAACCTCGGCATTGATCCTGCGATGAATGGATTCCAGCCCAGTATCTCGCCACAGTCTTCTTCGCAGGTTCCGCCCCAGACCCTCGTGTCCTCTACGCCCTCGTACGAATCTCCTATGGCGACCACAACGGAAACGACTCCAGAGAGTGCTGCTCCGTCGCAGCCACCCATCCCGGCTACTTCCATCTTGAATCCTCAGCCTGCAAAGGAGAAAACCATCTACTCTAAAAGCGGTTTTGATATGCTAAGAGCCCTCTGGCTTGTGGCCACGCGGAAAAATCCACAAGTCAATTTAGGTGCTGTTGATATGTCTTGTGCCTTCGTTGTCTGCGATGTTACAATGAATGACTGCCCTATTATATACGTTTCGGACAATTTCCAGAATCTCACTGGTTACAGTCGACACGAGATAGTAGGCCAGAACTGTCGCTTTCTCCAGGCTCCGGATGGAAAGGTTGAAGCTGGCACAAAACGGGAGTTTGTCGATAACGGGGCCGTCTACAACCTGAAGCAAAAGATTGCAGAAGGCAAGGAGGTTCAACAAAGCCTGATCAACTATCGTAAGGGCGGTAAGCCTTTTTTGAATCTGCTAACCATGATCCCTATCCCATGGGACACCGCAGAGATCAGATATATCATTGGGTTCCAGATTGATCTTGTTGAGTGTCCTGATGCCATCGCTTCACATCAAGGTCCAGGTACTATGAAGGTCAATTACAAGCATAACGACATTGGCCAGTATATCTGGACGCCACCGGCGTCAAGTCAGTGGGAACCAGAAAACGGCCAAACACTAGGAGTCGACGATGTGTCTACTTTGCTCCAGCAGTTTAATCCTAAGGGATCTGTTTCCGACTGGCATCGGCAATCTTGGGACAAGATGCTTCTGGAGAACGCCGACGATGTTGTTCACGTATTGTCTTTGAAGGGGCTATTTCTTTATCTATCGCCGTCCTGCAAGCGTATACTCGAATACGATGCTACTGAACTTGTTGGGAATTCCATCTCGTCTATATCCCACCCCTCTGACATTGTCCCTGTTACCCGCGAGCTCAAGGACGCCACCAATGGCAGCTCGGTCAACATAGTGTTTCGCATACGGAGAAAGCAGAGCGGCTATACTTGGTTCGAAAGTCATGGCTCACTATTCGTCGAGCAAGGAAAGGGCCGAAAGTGTATCATTCTCGTCGGTCGGAAGCGACCGGTCTTTGCTCTCAGCCGACGTGAGCTGGAGTCGAATGGTGGTATTGGCGACAGTGAACTTTGGACGAAACTCTCTACATCTGGCATGTTTTTGTTCGTCTCCGCTAATGTTCGATCTCTATTGGATTTGCAGCCGGAAAATCTTGTGGGAACTAGTATTCAAGAGTTAATGCGCAAGGAATCGCGGGCCGAGTTCGGGCGTTCCATTGAGAAAGCGAGAAGAGGACGCATAGTCACCTGCAAGCATGAGGTCCAGAACCGTCGTGGTCAGGTTCTCCACGCCCATACCATTATGTACCCTGGAGATGCCTCAGAAGGACAGAAGCCCACGTTTTTGCTTGCCCAGACGAAATTAGTCAAAGCATCCTCTCGAGCGGCCGGACCGGCTACGTCTACCCTCTCTAGCAAGCAGGGTGCTTCGGGCCTTTCATCTAGTGATCCGAAAACGACGTCTTCTTTCGCTGTGCTGCAAGGCGGCCAGGTGTTGGACGAGCCGCGTGCCGGTGTCTTTTCCGCAGCTGCCGGTGGCGGCATGGCCCCTGGTAATCAAGACAGGGCTCTAGCCTCAGACGACAACATCTTCGACGAACTGAAAACAACGAGATGCACTAGCTGGCAGTATGAGTTGAGGCAGATGGAGAAAGTGAACCGGGTACTAGCTGAGGAGCTGCATGGACTTCTGTCCAACAAGAAGAAACGCAAGCGTAGAAAGGGCGTTGGGAATTTTGTTCGAGACTGTGCCAACTGTCATACTCGCAACACACCTGAGTGGCGGAGAGGTCCGAGTGGTCAAAGGGACCTATGTAACAGCTGCGGCCTTAGGTGGGCAAAGCAGGTTTGTGATCCCTTTCTTACACAATGGTTTACAGGTGATCTGGGCTAATCATATACTGCAGACGGGCAGGGTCTCACCACGAAATTCTTCCAGAGGGGGCAACGGCGATGCGGCAAGTAAGAAATCCAACTCGCCGGTGCATTCGTCTCCGTTGCAGCGAGAGGTGCCCACAGGCGAGCTTAACAAGCAGTCTTCCGAGACAAACATCAACGCAGCACTGAAGAGGTCGTCCGGCCCCAGTGTGGCCCCTGGCGCTGTCGGTGTTGGCACGACGTCAACAGACTCCAGGGCCTTTTCGATGCCTCCCCCAAGCCAGCCCTTACTTGGAAGCAGTGTCATTAGCAGTGAGATGCCAGCTATCCAGGAAGAGCGGGAGGTGAGTATGTAGACTACGAATTTTGGGTGGTGTCTTTCTGCTATGTCCGTTTATTTCTCCTTTCGATCCAAATCATGATTGTGCAGAGATACCATGTACCGCTTTCTACATCTCTTTATCTTCTCTCACTTTAGTTACTCTAGCGGAAACACTTGACGCAGGTGTTCGATAGACAGATGCGAAGGCTTCTACACGAGATACCTACCCTCAATGGTTGAGAGGCCTGGATGCATATACGCGGCGTCGACTAGCCTACAATTTGGCGTTCTTTGCTTTTCTCCCCCCCCCCCCCCCCCCCCTTTACTTTGATGGATTACAGAGCCCTATCAACGTCTATGGAAGTCGCGAGACTACTCCTTACGCAAGCGATACACGGAAGGGCGGAAGGGGTCGGCGCTGGGACCGTAAGGGGGGGGCTTGATCTCTGGGAGCTGGTTGCTTTGACGGGCTGTGCATTGGTACATTTTGGGAGAACCTGGCATGGTTTTAAGTGTTGCTGGGTCTGGCTGGGAATATGATGTTGCATTGGTGGAACGACAGGGCAGCGCGTATTTCGTTGTATCCTTTTCACATGATGGGTTGTCGGTTGACCGCGAGCTTTGCTATCTTGAGATGACGTACACGAATATGAATGCCACTTTCCGTCCAATAATTATGATTCTGCTATGGTGCAAGGCTTGCCAATCAAGGCTCTCTCCTAGGGTGTTGGTGCTACAATATTGGCGCTTGGATGATGAATGGAAAGGGTGTGAGAGAGTGTGGTTAGATTTAATGGCGTCTTGATGCCTGGCAAGTCAGCTATGTACGAACAGTGTGGTATTTGTTCACCGCCGCAGGCAACGAGACTTGAGTTAGAGACGCAGACACACCATCTAGAGAGCAGTTTGGTATGTAACACTGTGTGTGGCTGTAGGCTCTTTGGAGGTAACGTATCTACCAACGGCTTCTATACAGCCTCGTAAGGTGGCAAGCTAGGCTTCATTGGCTCCGGAGTTAATAATCTCAAGACATATTGGACGCCACCCACCTGTCCCTATCCTATTTCGGACGGCCGCACTACTAAGTCAAGCCAGAATTCTCGAAATGTTACGACATATGCACGCAGGGAATCATACCCTCCTGAGAGAGACGGCTCGGATATCCGGCTTAGGAACCCAGGAGATACTCTTTGAGTCGGCTAACATTACCTTCGGGTCGGAGCTGGGCTGAAGTCCGCATGTCTAGTGTTTCATCTCCGGTCTATTTTGGTCGTTCGTCCGCCTGTGTTAATCAGAGAGCGTTATAGTCGTAAGCCCCGGATGAAGGCTGGCAGGACCACATGACGTTTTAGAGTAGATATACAAATCTACTACCTCAAAAGCGATTGCATTTGCTCCCTGTTGCCTGGTATGCAATGCAATGCAAAGTCAAGGGGCCGAACCGGTTCTAGCAAGATCTGAGAATGTGCATACATACAAAATCAGAGCCCGAGGAGATCTACGGAAGTGAAGCAACAACTCGAGGAGAAGGACCGACGGAGCCTCAAGGCAGATTCGAAGGCGTTCCTGGTAATGTGGTAATGTACTAGCGAAACGTACCGTCGGCGTGGCACCTAGGTATAGTAAGTAGCCAGGGCTAAACATCAATCAATATCGCTCAAAACCCATTGGCTACTTTCCGACAATATCCTTGCTCGTCGTCTGAAGCTGGAACGTCTGATAGTTTAGATGACATCCGAACTAAGGTAGCAAGCTACCGTAACAAGACAGATTGCCGACGTGATCGTGGCGGTGCACAGCCTACCTAGGAACTCTGCTTCGACACGCTGGAACTTGATTGCATCTAGGCGTTGGTATTTACATGTATGCGTTATACTCCTATGTACATGTGATGCTGTGCCGTACCAGAACAGGGAGCCCCTTGCCAGCGCAGCGGCGCGCATCAACTAAGTAGGTAGTTTACGTGCCTCAATATATTTTTCTGGACTTATTTTTCGGTCTACAATTAGAGTAATAGAGGTGTCTAGGCATATGTGTGAGGCATGTTGGAAGCTTGTATGTTTGTCATTGTGCGTATTATGGAAGCCTATATTCTAAGTCCTACCCTAATGTCATATTGCGACGGTAGCAGAGAGTGTTGCCACTCTACTCAACAGTGCCTCATGCGGCGCAGCATGTATTCAGTTCTATTCTAGACTTTCCCCTCACTTTGCTTGACTTCTTCGTCGCCGAAAAGAAGCTTCTTAGCTTCGTCTAGCACATTCGTCCTCCATCACCGAGGCATAACGTCGACGAGGAGCTTAATGTGCCTACCCTTTGTGTCGGTTTGATATTCTCGAATATTTCCATGTATGACATCGATCGACCAGGGCCCGCGCGGGAGTTGACCCCTGGCGGCTCCGGATGGGTACTGATTGTCGAATCGGCACTGTCGTCGGCGCCTTTTCGGGATGATACGCTGTTGATGACCACCTAAAACATTGTAGATCTTGACTAGTAGGTTGGAAACCCATTGGTTCGATCTAGTCGATAGTTTTGGGGGTTTGTGGGTTTGAGCCTCCCGAGGCGAAAGCGAACAGAGGGCGTTTCATAGCTACCTACCCAGGTCCGGTACCTAACCTGGCAGCCTAGATGGCGACAGCCACAGCCATGCAGTTGAGCTTATTTCCCACAGCTGGTGCGAGATATGTGATGACATAGTGGTCACCCTAAATTTAGATCAGTTGTAGTTGTTAATTTAAAGTCGATCGTTTCTGTAGCTTCAATTCAGATTGACGCCCCCATCTGAATGCGGAGGTCGCCCCGGGGCAAGTCAGGGGTCGAACGTTACATCGCCGCCTACTTCTGAACGAGCGGGCTTTGGGTGGTAAAATAGCGTTGCTGAGTACCGGCAGCCAAATGATATGTTTCTATGCCACTATCATCGTCGTTATCTCTTCGAAGGCGTCAGCAAATATAGTCTTTGCAGGTTCTCGTTTAGATTCTTGTCCTAGCAGAAGACCTCTCTGTAGATGCGACTGACAAGGTTATTAAGAGAAGCTCGGTGAATATTAATACGTATTTCTGGGTCCAACAGTCGGTTCTATGGTCCGTTTACTGACAAAGGGGTCTCCCGCCTTGTTTCGTCCCATTGAGTGAAACCCCTGGCGGCTCAGGAGATACACACTAACCCAGGCTTGCGGAATCATTGTATTGCATTACCATACTCATGTCACATCATATCGCACAGTACAAGTACGCATGGGTGAGCGCTGAAAGGCGGCAATGGGCTTAGCTATTTGATATCCAATCCATGCTACTCGCTAATACGGTTATTGGCCACTACTGGTTCTCGTTTTCTACGGTACTTACGTTAAAGGGGAAATAAGCCACATTACCGTTAGATATTGGGTTTCCTTCGCGAATCAAATGTCTAGGTGGCTCGGGAACTGATGCGAGCGCTTGTTGGCTTAGTTGGATACCGGGGGAGGCATCATGTAGAGACTTTGATGGCAATGTTTTCCACTGCAATAGCCTATTTAAATCTGAACTGCAGCTGTGCACACAAGACACGACCTACCCTGAGTTACGAAAGGTTTATACCCATCCCGCCTTGTTACCAGCCTGCCCAGTCCCGATTTGATACTCATCGTCGTTTTGTAATCTCTAACATGTCCCTACCGCAATAGACTTATGGCGCATATTCGCGACTCCAGACTCTATTGGCTTAACAATCGAGGTTGTAGCATTCATCAGTTTTAGAGTGGCATCTTAGGCTGCTCCAACTAATCGAGCATGATTGTGACTGCTTACGAGTAACGATAGATGTTCAAATGCTCAACCCATTCCTGCTAAATGATCCAATAATGCTATATCCAAAACCCATTACTTTATGTGGGAATATCCTCCGCATGATGCCTTCTGTTAGCATTATTGAAACAATCCCTTAGTCCAAACGCCGAACCTATATGCGAATGCTTCCTGATAAAATCACTCTTGTTTAATGGCGTATCCGACGCCAGGAAAATTGCCTGTAGTCCTTCTTATTTTTCCTTGTCAACTTGAAGACCCGTCGAGTCGGTAACCAGCGCAGCGAAGGATAGACAGCTCGGTTTACGCTGTATTCTCCAGATGAATTCTTGGTTTTGTAGGAACGAACTCTGTGATGCATCGAATGGCGTACCTTCAGCCCCCCTTTGACCGTCTTTACCTTCCCATCCACAACTCTTCTGACCTGGTCGTCAATGATCTGTGGAGAGGCCGGCTAAAGCTCTGCGCTGGGCTTGACACATCTGAGATCGGCGATATAAGAGCAGCCAGATTCGCCAACTCCTCGTCGGTAGGATTTCCACCCATCGTGTCCATCGTTGGCTCTGAGAACAGTAAGGCCTCGGCCGTCGTCATCGTTCCCGCGTCATCAACCTCTTCACCGGTCTCCTGTGGCCACCACGGTTCCACAGCCTCTCGCTGACCTTGGTACCACCATTGATTTTCGAAGCCATTGTCTACCGTCATCATAGCCGTAGAGAGCGACTCGAGCTCCCTCACCCTTTCGAGATCCTCGCTCCGCGGTCGCTCTGTAGAAAGGGGAACTGTCATAGGGTTATTTGCGTAAGGCGTCAAGTGACTATCGTCGTCATCCTCAGCATCTGCTGGCCATGCCCATGCCGACCATGGAAGCCCAGCCTCACCTAACCGGTACTGACTAGGTGGTGCCGGCAGTGCTTTCCAAGCCTGTGGTTGCTCACCGCCCGCTTGCGCGCGAGGTGGGAACAGTGTCGATCCGGATGCGGTATGGATGTCCCATGGGCTGTCGTTAAACGGCGGTGGAGCCGACCGTCCTCGTTCATGCACCGTTCCTCTACCTTCGCCTCTTGAGCCGCCTCTCGGCCTAGCCCTTAATTGCTCGATAGGTTGATCCCCAGTCTGGCCCCGGGGACGCCCGTGTTCCCGAGTGTGAGCCACCCCGCGAGGCTGTTGGGCGTGGTGGTGATGTTGACGGTTATGCTGTCGCTCCTGGTGGTGACGGCTCGAATGCTCCCTACTCCGATGCTGGCGTGCTTCCGGGGTCAAGAAGTTGGTGTTTGGTGGAGGTACCTGACGAGGAAAGTTTCCGGAGTCCCTTGCATTCTTCAAGTTACGGGACATGTAAGTCAAAGTGTGTGTCTGCGGTGTGTGTCGTTGAGACCATGATACCCCAAAGGCTAGTTGAACAAAAATCTGCGGTTTCGATAGGTTACTGCGTTCGTTTTGTATTGGTTGGTTCCGATTTTGATCCATGATGATAGGTTCCGTCCTCCACATTCTCGGAGAGAAAAGAAGAGAGAGGGGAGTGTGAAACAGTAGGGCAGGCCAGAACTTGATAAAGAGGGAAACTAGAGCACGACTGCGGCTACGCCGTCGTCTTAGGATACGGTGGGTGAGCCGCTAATACCGTGCCAAGCCCTTGACGCGAGACGGTCGAAAAGGGCAGTTGGGCGCGCCAGCCAAAAATACTAACAACCGGTGCGTCTCCCACACGTAGTGGAGATTCCTCTATCATGCAACGAGGTCTACTTAGAGGAACCGAGATGATCTGAGTAGGCTTTCAGCGGCGTAATATGATAAGCCTCGGGGAACGAATCCAGTCTCGACTAAGCAGACAAGTACCAAGTACTGTATTTAGGAAACCGACTTGAACGGATCGGGGCAGTCAGTGACAGGCGATGTTGAGAAAAGGGTGCAAGTGACGATCCTACTGCTAACCAGAGGATACGTCGTATGTCAGAGACCGGTTGAAATGGAGGGTCGTAGAGAAGTGCGTTGATAATTTGTAAACACGGCTATGAGTGATAGAATTGGAGAGACGAGAAAGATTGGCCCGTGAAGAGGGGTGGGCTGGTGAAATGATTTGCTCAATTCTCAGTTGATTTCCCCCAACAGACACCATGGCGAAACTAACAGCGGTATCAAAGCAGAGGTAAAGTATCGCGTACCTTGTGTCCGGTACCGCTGGCACCGAAGAACAAGGAGTGTTTAGATGTACATGTTTGTGTGGCACGCATCCATGGCGAAGCGATCCCCAGATGTGCAACTGTGCCCATCCTCCGTACTGTAGCATGCGTGAATGCACCGGTCCCCGGTCCCAAGCGTTTTCTACAGCTCCGCCTCGCCCAAGCCAAAAGGAAAACGCTAGAAGATCCGCCTGGATGACCCCTGGTTTGACCCTTGGACAGTGCTCCCTTGGTGCGGAAAGGGCATATTTAGAGGATGATGATCCCTGGGGCTGTGTTTATAAATCTCTAGATTAACTGAGACTTGACCATCTGTGTAAAGAGGTGGATAGATAGCAAATGTTGTTCGCCGTCGAGTTGACCAGTCGGAAATTCTCCAAATGCGATTTGTATGTAGATTACGTAGCATTAACAAATACTGGCAGAGATTTCAGAAACGGTGGTGGGACACCCCTGGCTACAAGGAACTTTTGGGGACAAATGAGGCGATTCCGGGTTGTCGGACTGATTTTACGACCCAAGCCACACACCGCATCAGGATGAGGATATGGATGAGGATATCCGGGTACAAATGCTGTAGCGCAGGAAGCATATATTGCTGATGACGTGCCTAGCTCGCTTTTTGCTACTTTAACTCGTCCAAAGGCTCGAAATTGGGATAAGACGGAATCTGGGAATGCTTTTTTTAATGAGAGCAACTTCAGATTTGCGAATCGTCGATCCTGTGCAGAGGCGCTCTCGTTTCAGCGTCCGCGCAGCAGCCATATATTCATGGTAATCAGGCATTTAGTTGTTCGTATCAGACAAGAAGACACCGCATAGTACGTATCACGGTATTGAATACGTATGGCTGATCATTACTGAGATTGCTCTGGTCCTCGGAAGCATTGGCGTAAAGATGCGAAGAGAGAGTCAAAAGGGGGATACATGATATTGTAAGGTACATGTACCTTGAACGCCAGTAGCCGACGCAGTTGTACCTGCTGCAATCCACCCGCGTACATTATGAGCAGGTAGGCACATAGTACCTACCGATTCATTCCAAAGGGTAGCACATGTGGGGAAGCCATTATGGATTTGCCTTAAATAGCCACACGTCCCATGCGGGCCTATAATAGGTACATGGAATTAGGTACACGTATGTAAAATCAGCGTTTCTAATTCTGGAATCGCTTTACATGGAAACCCCCCCCACACCCATGCATGCAAATGCGGCAGTGGCCCCATCAACAATCAGAGGCAATCACAACATCACAAATGAAGTTTGCTACATAAGGTACGTAATGTATTTGCATTGTCCTAACTTGGATGTACAAGTGCCTAATTTACGGCCAGATTGCTTCTTGCTCCTCTCCTATTGCCGTGCTCGTACAAACCCAATAGTCCCTTAGATTCCTCCAGCAAGAAAGGTGCTATCTATGACATGGGCTCGCCGTCGGGTTCAGTATCAACTCGCTCGATATTACCTAGGTACCTATTATCATCATGGACCGCTCACGGTCCCGAAGAAGCTTCTTGATCCGAGCAACAATGAATAGGCTCATGCTCCCTGAAAAGGGCACGGCGGTATCTTACCTATGAGACACCTCACGATATTTGTACTAACCAAATATTCTCATTGGCTCTTAAACCCATGACTACTTAACAATCATCATAACAGTATCAGAATGCATGAAGCGCATATCACCCAAAATAGCCTTCTCTGCTCTCGTAAGCTGGAACGATAACATAAGTCTAGTTATCAGAACCTTAGGTCATCGGACTTGCCATGATATCATATCCATATCCCCGTACGGTTCTCAACACTTAACCGCCGATGAAGAACACATGATTTGCAACGCATGCGGGATTCGGAATCGTGTTTGGGATAATTTGATGTCGAGAGGGTGAAATCGTTCTAAATCTAATGCGTTTCGACTAAAATAAGCAATAAAAGGCACGACTATCTAAATGCTCGAGCAAGTGGTCCAAAATACCCGCGCCGTGTGGCTCTCCCAACGGACCCGAATGCCAATCCTCCTCGATCTGGCAAATACCAATGCGTATGTATTTAGCGCGACCGGCGTTCACAGGATGTCTCCATGAATTTCCCAGCAAAGAAGGTAACTAAATAATAAGATTCAGGAATACGTCTCTCCGACATGTCATATTCCTACTCTTCATGACAATCAACAAACTACCCTTGTACTCCGAACTCCAAATAGTCACGCGAGTACATAGCGACACGCCCAGTAATTCCCGATTCCAACATTCATGGCTGTTAGACGGTTTCGTTGGGTTCTCTCGAGACAGTCTGTGACGCTGGATCAACTTTCGCCTTCCTCAGCGCCACGTCGTTGGTATCATCCCAGAAACGAGTCGCTTGGTCTCTACCCTTTATCATACCAATGATATCGAAAGGATCGAAGAGCGTGGCAAGGACGTTTCTCTCTTGCGAATACCCAGGCCCCTTGATCTCGGTTACGCCATCTTTAGCCAGGTAGATTTTGTTGGACCCGGGCAACCAGCGGCGCGGATGCCGGATGTTCAGCAGCACGCTATTGCATAACATCAACGTCGCTTCGAACACATAGAAGAACCACTCGTAACGGATGATGGGGCTTAAGTCGGGCGACGAGAAATCTATGCTGGTGAAGCCGAAGAACTCAACGGTCCGGTAGATACACCTGACTAGGATGATGGCGCTGCTGATGTAGAGGGTCAGGAGTGCTTGATTGACCTTCACGTGGTTGATGCCATTCCGTCGACACTTCCTCTGGAAGGTTACCGCGAGCGTAACGAAAAGAGTCACGACAACAAGCTGCAGTATCAAGGAGGCCTTGAGCAGTGATTGGCCAATCTGCTGGACGTCTTCCGGTAGACTTCGGTTGGATTCATAAGAGACTCCTACACCATTCAGCGCCTCCACAACGAACGAGATGGCGGCGAATGTAGTCAAGACCCGTCCGGGGTGGATCGGGGAATGATAAGGGACGAAGTAGAGTATGCGACCGAGGATATAGTAATTGCAAAGCTCATATATTGGACTGATAACCCGGTGAGTAAACGCCCGAGAAGGTCAGGTAGGTTGACTTACGGAGCAAAATAAACGAGACAGCTGCTGGCGATATAGTAGGTAAGATTTCTATAGTCGAACGCCCCAAGCTCCCTGACAATAAAGCCTGCCGCGAATATAGCTCCGCACAGAGCATACCAGCCGGTTAGCTTCCAACTCTTGTAGTGTCTAGACCTTATCGTTAGAGCTGAGCTATTGGCGTCGCATTTCTTCCATTTACTTACGTTGCTTGCCAGGCATGAACGATACCGGTAGCTAGAAAGGCGACTGCGAAGAAAACTGGTGCGCCCTTGTTCGGGGCGTAAATCCAGATGCTCTCAGGGACAACTTTCCCGTCTTCCATGTTGGCTAAAGGCTCAATGACGTTCGGATAAGTACAGGACAAACGATAGAAAAGACAGTGAGTTGTCTAGTGCTGTGTCGACGTTCTTAAAGGACGGTGACGATCAAGAGAACGCGACAGCTAGGTGACCGGAGGCTACTTTAATATATAACATACTCGGTCTCTGATCCCTAGTATATTGGCATCTGATTCTAGCCATCGAAGTGGCTGTCCCTATAACCATATCTAGGAGATTCAGCCTCACCGACGGAGATTGACCAATCGCATTGCTCCTAAGAATACGGCGTATAGCACACAGCCGACCCACAAGGCTCTACTACCCACCGCCGTCATCAACGATCTCATCTGACTCCGAGATAGAGTTGTGACTAGGCTCAGCCCTGTCTGCTTTGGTTTCGCTCACATTTTCATTGTTTCGAGATGGTAACTGTATCTCATTAGTACGATATGCTCTACTGCATAGGGACAGCTAGCAAGTATGTTATGGGGCAGTTAGCGTCTTTGCCACTAGGCCGAATGCAAGAAAGGGACTCGTCTTTCGCGTCTGAGACATTTCCGGTTGTGCCTATAATCTCTAGTCGTACAGAACAGCGAATTGAGACAATTTGCGAAATACGCATCTCAAGAAATATAAAGAGTCTTGGCTTTAGCGTATACGTCGTATTGCTTGCGCAACCTAATGTCAGTAAGGTTGAATTGAGCGTGGCTGAGCTACTACCGCAATGATAATGTTGTAATAAGCCACATACAGAAAGCAGTATATCGATAGTTCAACAGGCACCATCTAGTCCCTCTATCGATAAGCAATGACCCGTAGGACTATGTGCATGTCGTCATCAGTGCAATCGGTGCAATCGGTGCAATCGGTAATCCGGCAAGGCCGACCTTTGTAGGTAAGACGACAAAACAAGCGTCTTCGCTTGATTGAACGATTACTCTCCTCTTATTCCCTTCCCAGACCTGGGCTCAACAATGGCTGAACGAAAGATGCCTCAGCTAGACGAGGCAGGCAAGGAGAAACTCAAGAAGGCTTTCGACATATCGCATTTCGACCTGAATGCCGTCTTACGTGGTATTCAACTTACACTCGTTGGCGGTATGTTGCATTAACGTCAGATGCACCATCTCTCATCTCTCAGATAGTTAACAATTCCTTTTCCCCGTCTAGCTCACCGAGCCCTACAAAACCCTGCTATATTCACAAACGCACACTATAAGCAGGCTGCCATAGCCGTTGCCGCTGGCATCGCTATTCGTGTGGCCATTGCCGTTCCCGTAAGAAGCCCTAGGCTGCACTCTGATCAAGTAAACACACATCTAACTTATCCAACTATCAGATCGTCGGAATCAAAGTTCTTTTGGGCTTTCTGTCTTTGATATTTGATCTCGACAAGGCTACTTGGGACGATACTCTGGTCAATGGACTTGACCTCCTCGCCAACCATGTTCTCCAAATTCCACTCTTCCTCATGACCCTCATGAGGTATCTCACGCCGACATTAGACAATATGTACGTATCATGCCTTCCTCAAAACACGTCTCTAGCTCTTAACGCCTCATCGGCAGGTTCATGGACTCGTTGCGATGGGTCGATATGACCTATGTTCAGAAACACAAACATGAGGATCCCGATACGCTTCGAGACATGTACTACCCCAATCTTAGCCAGTATAAGCAAAGGGACGGAAGCACGAACTCGACGAGCACTGCAGAGGCAATTAGCATGTTCCTATGGCGCTTCGCGCGAAAGGCGTTGATCTCCCTAGCTGTATTCGCCTTGTCGTACGTCCCGTACATTGGTCGTTTCGTACTCCCGGCAGCCAGTTTCTACACGTTCAACAAAGCAGTAGGCCTAGGACCAGCAGCCGTCATCTTCGGCACAGGCGTATTCCTTCCCAAACGGTATCTCGTCATTTTCCTCCAGACGTATTTCGCATCCCGGAGCTTGATGCGTGAATTGCTCGAGCCTTACTTCGCTCGTATTCATTTTACCAAGGAGCAGAAGCGGAACTGGTTCCGTAGCCGCGAGGGACTTCTTTTCGGGTTTGGCATCGGCTTTTACACTCTCCTACGGGTGCCACTATTGGGAGTCTTAATCTACGGCATTGCTGAGGCATCCACGGCGTACCTCATAACCAAGATCACAGACCCGCCACCATCCCCGAAAGCATCCCCCTCTGAGGTGGAGAAATTTGCAGCAAGCCAGCAGGTTTGGAGGAATAAGCATGAGTTTCTCAGTCTTCCACTAGCGAACTTGGATGCGGTCCATGGTGGACAGCCGCCGTCGTATAACGAAGCAGTAAACCAGGGAAGCAGAAAGGACCTATAACGTAATGTAACCGTTGGCCAAGTGTGACGATCCCTTCGACCATGAACGCTACTCCTTTTGGTCGACTAAGCTGGTTCGGCGACAGGCTGGGGTCTATTTATCGTTATATAATATTATTGAGGTTCTAGCAATGAGAAATAATTTATACCCCCTCTAGTGTTATTATCCTAGCGCTTAGTACCTGAAGCAGATAGGTCATGAGAACACCAAGATAGGCTAGGCCGAGTTCTGTGTAGGTATGCATTACTAACGTTCACCGGAGATCTTCTCCTGTGCTAGACGGCTCGGAAGCTTGGAGCTCCCCTTATCAGTTGCCTGCATGCAATCTGCAGCTCTACTGCTTAGGATCGATATGTACGATAAGGAGCAGGTTCCCATGTGGGGGTGCGGATAGATGGGAGTTGGAGACTGGGGATTGATACGCCCACCTGTGCTAGGTGTAGCTAAAACGTGCCGTCTATAAGCCCCGAGCGATACCTACCCGCCGTCACAAACATGACGCACGTTATTACCAACGCCTTCGCGGTATCATAGGTGTCTGAGCTACTGCGATTGGCGTCTCTCCGCACATTATAATGCGGGGTATATATGTTATCCACGTAGTAGCTGCTATTGTTGAAACTATATAAACTGCAACGTAGAGGGCTTCATTGTGTAGGTAATGTTGACCGTCATACCATATATAAGGAGTTAACCACATGCTCCCGTCATTAACTAAGATCAAAACCGGCTTACCTGCATTGCCCTTATAGGGAAAGCCCCTTTAGGTTCTGAATAGTAAATACTAGAAATCGCTATGGGTAAGACTGAGATCCGAACCGCTGGCAAGGTTAGCCTCGACAAGCCAGCATTTGACCACCCAAATGTTCATGTAAGTCATGCCAACTTGATTCCTAGAGCTATACCCGAAACTAACACGTCGTGTTAAAGAATCGATGGCATCCCGATAGTACGCCCCAATGCATTCAGTTGCTTACAACCCAGTCATTATGATTTACTTCCTGACGCGGCTACAGTCCCTTTTGCTGGAACAATCAAGGATGGAGAGACAGTCAAGATTGAATGCTTAGACTGGCAAGTCTAGATGCTCCATTGACTTGAGTTCTCATAACGGCTAATAATGCCCACAGGACGGGTGGCCAGATCGGGAACAACGACAGCGCAGATGACATCCGCAATGTGGACTTGACCAGATGTCATTGCCTCACCGGTCCCTTCGAGATCGAAGGCGCTCAGCCAGGTGATATTCTCCTAGTCGAAATCATGGACGTCCAGCCATTCCAGGACCAACCCTGGGGTTTCACGGGTATTTTTCACAAGGAAAACGGCGGAGGATTCCTCGATGAGATCTACCCATCTGCCGCCAAGGCCATTTGGGACTTCGAGGGCATCTTCGCATCTTCGCGTCATATCCCACACGTTAAATTTGCGGGATTAATCCACCCGGGGATTCTGGGCTGCGCGCCCTCGGCCGAGGTCCTAGCGACTTGGAACAAGCGCGAGGCCGAGTTGATCTCGGCTAACAAGCTTGAGAGGCAGGTTGCTCTACCGCCGGAATCGAGGGGCCTCCACGCGGGGGCTGCCGACGCAGCACTTAAGGAGAAGGTCGGTAAAGAAGGCGCCAGAACCATTCCTGGTCGACCAGAACATGGCGGAAACTGTGACATCAAGAACCTCAGTAGAGGTTCAAAGGTATACCTGCCAGTTCATGTCCCAGGAGCCAAGTTCAGCGTTGGAGACCTACACTTTTCGCGTGAGTTTGAATCTCATCTGCCATATAACTCGGTGCAAATGGACTGTGCTAACCCTAGATAGAGGGCGATGGCGAGATTTCATTCTGCGGGGCAATAGAGATGGCTGGCGTAATCACGATCAACTTCAAGGTGGTTAAGAACGGGGTAGCAGATTTAGGTCTCAAGTCGCCCATCTACCTACCCGGACCCGTGGAGCCGCAATTCGGCCCAGGTCGTTGCATCTATTTCGAGGGCTTCTCCGTGGATGAACATGGCAAGCAACACTATATGGACGTTGCCGTTGCTTATAGGCAGACCACCTTGCGTAAGTGCCAATGGAAAGATGGTTAGATGAGGTCGAATGACTGACATAAATAGGCTGCATCGAATATCTTCGCCGGTTTGGATATAGCGACTATCAGATTTACCTCTTGCTATCCTCAGCACCCATCCAGGGCCACGTCGCAGGTATCGTCGATATACCGAATGCATGCACTACACTAGGCTTGCCCGTTGATATCTTCGACTTTGATATCATGCCATCTGGGCCAGCAAAGCCATTAGATATGGGCAGTTGCGCCTTTGAAACGGGCGTGACCAAGGGTGAAGTCACAGCAGGAGGCAAGAATAGTGAGTTTAGCTTTGGTGGAGGCTTGACGTATAAGGCGTCTGTAGCTGAGAGGGTCAAGGAGGCCGTATCAGGATCTTGAGTATAGCGGTTTAGTCGAGCGATATGTTTGTTACAGGTAACCTTCTTTTTCCAAGGCATCGTGATAAGCAACGATCGGAACCGGTCTATCATAGTTTGAGCGCTACGGTCTCAAGACTATGATAGGAGAGGGGTTTCATTGGTGTAGCGACTATACTTGTCAACCTGATCACGCTGGCACATCGCGGTGCTATAGTATGATTATCGAATAAAGTGGTACCTAGATCGGATGTCTAGGAGGTATCGTAGTCATGCATTCCCCACCGGCGAATGCGGTGCATGTCGCAGATTGCATTCCGTCAGCCAATCCGGATGGGGATATCGAGCTGCGGTTAGATGATAGCGCTAAACACCAATCGTTACATGAATGGGATCCTGCTGGCACGGGAAGGTTTCTGGAAAAGAACAAAGAGAACGAACGCCTGGTCGTGTTACCAAGGCCATGCGGGCTGTATACAATATTTCGTAGCTAGGTAGTTTGTAAGGCTCATAACGTAGACTTCGTAAAAGGACGCGCAACGTTGACAAATGTTCTTGGTGAGTTGGTTGTAAGAGATAGATGGAAAGTGGATGGGATTGTTGAGATATGTACACTACATACAAGTGGATAGCCCTTACCCACTTGGAGGTCAACTGCATGACGACGTGTTCACTGATTGGCTGTCGGGCAGTGATGGGTCAATTGGGTTAGGTGGGGAGCCTGCATGCTACTGTACATAGTACAACTAACCCCACTATACCAGCCCCCAATCGGTACTTACCGCCCATATTTTGTGGCGCGCAAGGCCCAGTAACGATTCTTTCGTGCATTCGCAACCTTCTTCACTCAATGATCCTAGCTCCCGGATGCAGCTCTGACATACCTTAGCCTCTCATAGCTAATCGTTCTTCTACTTCTGTATTACCTTAACGTATGCAAAACACATGAGAGGCTTGGGGTTGACGTAACAGCTTTTAATAACCTGCGTTTCCGAATTCAAACTACTGTTCTTGAAGCGACGTTGAATATTCCTCGTGGCTATTTGACACTTTGCCAACACACCGTCTTTTCTCCTCGCGACCCCGCGGCCCTCGCCATGACCTAGGCGCTTAATCGCGTACCCTTCCCGGGCATATAGCACCACCAGACGAGAACCCGATTTTACTTCTGACTACCTAGGTAGGGATGTGTAAACTATGGCCGACAACTCAAAGTTAGCACCCGGTGGAGGAGACTTGTCACGGCCTCGCCGGGTTGTGACAGCGCCAATCGACGGCCCGCCTCCCGCACCCAACTCAAATGCTCCTTCGGCTACGTCGTCGCGTTCTGAAGAACTAGTCGAGACCCTTTACAGTCACCCTTCCGTCAAGATCATATCCTTTACCTCTACTCAGCGCGCTTCATTTGGTCCACGATCCCCCTCCGACGTGGATCGACCGGGTACTTTACCGGCTTCGTCGCGACTCGAGAGGACTATCGCTGTTGGTACGTTAGCACCTTGCGCCCATGAAACTCTCGTTTTTTTAAGTTTTTGGCTAACTTGGACCTTACAAGGCCCGTTCCGCATATACCGCGCCCCTGGCTCCGTGGCTTTTCTGAGTTGCGGCTCGGCTCTACAGCCCATCCTACCAAAAAGCCAATGCTGGTGTATCGACGAGGATAACAGTAGATTTGTCTTGCAAATACGACGGCCACAATATTGGAGGATCGAACTTCCAGTATCCGAACCCGACGACAAGGAACGCGCTTTGCTACTAAAGGATGTCCTCGATAAAACCCTACTCTTTGAGAAGACCCACTGTCCTTTCCAGAGGAGCTTCACTGTAGAAGTCCCGGAAGAGTTAACACCAGTCAAAAAGAAAGCTTGGACACCAGATGGCAAGAATCTAATATCTGATCCTTTCTCGCCTGTATGGTCATCCCCGACTCCCAAGGGATTTAGCGATCATAGGCGAGCCAGCCTTTTAGCCGATGAAATTGCCTCTCTCAGGGTTGACGTCGGGTCTATCAACGAACACGACGAATCTCGACACCAAAGGATGCAGGCAGAGGAACATGACGAGGCGGCAGCTGCTGAAGGGGTAGACTATAGCGCTCGTTATTACGATAACTTGCACAACTGGCAGAGAGCCGATACAATGTCCGCAGAGGAGAGAGCGGCGGCCTTAGCAGCGCAGGGCGCCAAACGGCCATTAAGACCAGCAGAATACTGGGCAGCACAAGGTTCTGTTTCGGAAGGACAACATACTATAACGGAAGAGCCTCCCGATAATGTGATCATGGATAAGGAGGCGATCCCACAGGATTCTGTCGTTTTTGACACGAGAAAGGAGGAAGAATTTGGTGAGGAGCCTTCTTCGTTCGAAGGATCTGGTCGCGTCGCTCCCACGAACCTCACGAAGAAGCGAAGGAGCCGGATGTTAGCTGGTCGTGCCTTTACTGCTCCTCCACATCTAACTGTAAAGACACCGGCCCCTTCAAAGGGCAAGGAATTACCAGGCCCAGCGGAGCCCCAACCACCGCCGCCTCCCGCTGCACAGCGTAAAGTATCGGATGAAAGCTCTCAAGGGTCGACCGACTCGTTTCATAGTGTGCAGTCGTGGCATTCGCCAATCACACCTTTACCTCCGTCGCCTCCATCATCACGCCCTGTTACGCCATCTCGATCTCAATTCCCTCATCCTCATGAGGATATTGTCATTCCCAGCCAGGATAACCCAGCGTATACGAACACACCAAGTACAGATAGGACATTTGTTCCAAATTCTGCAGGACTTACCGATCATGCCGATGAATTAGGTTCTCCTATGGCTCATTTTCCTGCTGGTGGTGGTGAAAACCCTGTAGAGTCAATCGCTGTTGATGGATCGTCCAAGGTAGCGCATAGCACTGCCTTAGAAGAAAAGCCGCCAGTTCGGCCGCGGATACGGCCAAACAGTTTATCTATCAGTCGACGAGCCCTCTCGCCGCTACCGTCTGCTGCGAACTTCTTCTCGCCCCCTCGAGGGGAGAGGCCGGCCCCGCAAAGCCGCATGGATGCTGTGCGTAGACTACCAAGCGCCATTATACAGAAGACGGTGGAAATCCTCATGCGCCCGCCGACCCATCTTGTAAACCTTATGTTGAAAGTTGCAGCCAAGATTGCTGCCGGCGAGTGGCGAGGCTTGGTATTTGGATTTGGTGAAGGAGGCGAGAGGATCCCAGTTCAATGGGATTATGCAGATGATGACGACTTTAGTGACTGGAGCGACGACGAAGACTACGCCATGGCGAGGAGCAAACAAAGTAGCAGCAGCAGCATCCCGCAGTTGGTCAATGGTAACCAAAGGGATAGTCGCAGCTGGGAGGTTGACTGATTAGAGGCGACCATCCAGAGCTTGCGCGTGTATTATTATATTATTGATTTTAATGAAGTTATGGGCTGGCATGGTTTGTTATTGCATGGGAAGGTGGGGAGTTTGGAATGAGGCGAAATCACCACCATATTTGTCGGGGTTCTGTTTCAGGCTGGAAATGAAATGGAGGATTGGAGGATATACCGCACCGGAAGGCAGCTTTTGCCCCTTCAAATCTTAATCGACGAACATGGTGGTATATAGGTATGCTGGTACATTACCTAGAAAGGCTCTCTCCTCTCTGGGCAGAACAGTACCTCAAGGTGTAGATACCAGAAACTAATGAGTAACTTGCACATAATTTATCTGGATCTGAGAAAGCAAACAAGCCTACGTAAAAGACTAACTTATAGCATGATCACCTAGTTGCCATAGTACGTCGATCTCTTGTAGAACAATTACATGACTGTGTCGAGCTATTGTCATACTAGACTCCATCGTAGTGTTCCTGATGGAAGACGCCGAGGGATGGTTATGTTATGCGTACAGACTACGTTCCAGACAGACACTGGATAGTAAAATAAAATCGGACGGGGGATTGGTGCTGTCTCTATTATTAATTATTAAACTGCCACCGAAAACTTAGAGCGACTATAGACGAGCACGCGAATTTGACCACGAGGTATCTTTAAAGAAAACCAGCCCACCAAGCAACGCCCCTCGTATGCAGGAACCCGGTCATATATACATGTTACCCACGTGTGGCGGTATGAGATAACGCGGGCAGAGTATGAGAGTGTGGCCGACAAACTAGTGCGTGTCCTTAATCTCGCGCAAGTCGTCGTGGCGAGTGTCCATCGAATGTTGCGCGACGGCTTGCTGGCCCTGGCCGATCCAGCCACAGGTGTTGCACATGACTACGAAGTCACTTGTGTCCGTGTAGTAGTGCTGCTTCTTGAGCAGCGCGCACATCTCCTTAGTGTGCGCGATGACGTGGTCGCTGCTGTCCACAGCCCAGCGCGTGACGTCAAACTCCATCTCTTCTTGGCCCTCGACGAAGATCTCAGCCACGCGGTCGTAATGGACACTAGAATATACGACGACGCAACGCATCTCGTAATTGTTACCCTCCCCGATGTTGTACACGTTGCCCGTCTTGACGTCCACCACGCAGATCTCGATCGCGAACACCTCCGAGAGGATGGAGAGCTCGATGTTGCCGCCCCAGACGTCCGGCTTCAGCATGTTGGCGCAGTATGTTTCGGGGCTCTTCTCGAGGACGGCGGCGTTGTACTTCTCGGGATTTGCCAAGATGTGATCGACGACCAAGCGACGAAGAGCTGGGGCCTGGAAGTTCTCGTCCGCACCGGGGCGCAGACCGCGCAGGGCGCCGCCGACAGCAGTGAACAGACAACTGTTGTCGTCGGGCATTACACGGAGGACTAAGACGGGCGCTTTATGTCAGTCTAGTTCTTCTACTAAATTGCGCACTGCGATGGAAGATGATGCGCCGCTTACCTAGGCTGGAGCCAGTCTCCGGCATGAACACGCTGATGTTCTGGTCCTTGATGCCTTGGCTACCCTGTCCTTGAGATGACGACTGGACACCAGGGAGCGCCTCGGGAGCGAGAGCGGGGGCGGGAGCGGCAGGGGCAGGGGGAGAGGCTGTCGCGGGGGTTGAGGTCGCTTCAGCTTCGGCTTGCTGTTGGGTTTCTTGGGCTCCAGCCGCGACGGTAAGGTTCTCGCGATCGAGGCCCAGCGACTTCAAGGAATCGTTGTTCTGAGCAGCGCTGATCGCCTTCAGGGGCCAGCCATACTTCACGGTGACGTCAGTGAATCCCAGCTCGTCCTTGAACTTCGAGATGAGATCCTGGACCGTCGCATCATCGGGCAACTCGACGGTTCCTGCGCCCTGAGGGCCTCGGTAGCGGATCTTCATGATTAGAATGAGTGGAGGGATGGGTTTGATCAGTGGATGATGTAGTGTAGTTGTGGAAGAAGGGGTGGCGATACTGTAAGACAGAAATGGTTGTGGGAGTTGGTAAAACACGTATGCGCAGAGGGACAACAATGGAAGAAGAGGAATTCTTTCAAGATTATTAATTCTCCTAGGAACAATCAGTAGCCAAGTCTACCAAAGCGGAGCAGAAAAGACACTCTCGTCGTGATGCACGCTGCCTCGAGACCCGCTCTATGTACACACGCAGAAACCATCGATCTAGCAACAACCTGTGGTTGCGCTCGGCACGCATTAAGGGAGTAGTATGCGGAAGAAGAGCTCTCGCCGGGGCCCCTCCATCGCCCGAGACAAAGATCAAAAGCGACCCGGGGACCCGATTTAAAGGGACTAGGGTATAATTGCAAGCCTGAAGTCCGTGTGTCGTCATCTCATATGTGTGACAGTATCCTAGCGCCGACTATTGGCGGTTAGCCCGGCTGATAGCGACTAGCATACTTGACGATGCCAGGGTCGTCTTTCCTTCGTTATGACCACCGACAAGGCATTTTCTTCTCTGTACCATCTTTGAAAGCATTCCCATAAAAGACCCCCTGAAGGATTACCCTTGTGGCCATCATGATGCTTACATGAAAGAATGCCAGATTAGGACATCAAGAAGCTACTATTTGTATTCATGTCTCAAAGAAAACTAGTATTTTTAACCAGGAAGTCTATAGGCTTGAGATATAAGTAGTAAATGCTGAGACACACGATACTTATATTAGTATACTTGGTATTGATGCCGACTATAAGCTCGATAACTTCAAAAGCAGTAAAAGGGGTTGGAAAATACATACCTGTTGTTGGGTTGAATGAATATGTAGAGCGAAAGGCATATCCACTTAAACGAGATTAAGAGGAGAGTTATCAAGCCAAGTAATAAAAGGGGGGAGGGAGAGTAGACACGAGCAAACATCAAACTTTCCTCTTGATAGTCTTAAAGCTAAGGACGAAGTTCGCCTAGTCACAATATATTCAAATGGGGAAGCGAGATACGCCCCTCTCTATTCATATTTTCGCTTACTAAATCTATACATGAAGAGGCAAGACGATCGAAAATTTCAAGCGTATAGCTCAAAATAATGTGTTATTATATAAGAGATCAAAAGGGCGACAAGTTCACAGGGACTATGGGAGAAGCTAAGGATATATGTGGCAGCGACGGGTACTTGTCCAGCATTGTTCAAACTTCGACTCTATATTTCTCTATAACTTCTCAACGAACTACGTAAAATCAAGTAGGCTATAAAACACCTGGCTATTACTATACCAAGTGCTGTTAATTAGGCGCATTGATGTGTGCCCCTCGAACCTTTTCTAGAGATATCGTAAAACGCCAATGTGTATTTTAGTCACGCCATACCGGGTGCCGTTGACGCAACCCACGGGGAGTAGGTCCAGAAGAGGGGAGCTCTTAATCTTGCCAGGGCAAGTTAGTTATCTAACTCTCCAAGAGAAAACCCGCCTCCTTAGTTGGCTAAAGCTCATGTAACCTTATCTTTGAACCTGCGATGCGTTCCACGCTATACACACGTGGGTTAAGCCAGGGTCGTGCCATCATTGGAGAGGTCAATCACGACATCCCAATCAATATCATGAACGCCACTGTTACACAATCCGCTCGGTAAATACCTAGGTATGTAACTTAACTTTTATAAATTAGTAGAGTATAATCTATATGACCATGTATGGCATTGGCACATTTCTCCTTGATTTTGAAGGATAGTATAATAGCTTGCAGTGGAAAATAGTTTCTCTGGAACTACTATCCCATACTCATGTATTAATGTGAAAATGGCGACGGACGAAGAAAGTAAAAAAACGACGGCACGGTTATCAGTGCGGCAGGAACTGGATGGGAATGGGGTTGACTCTAACGGCATCCTCAGAGTCGGGGGTCTCTGGATCAAGCTCATGACTTCTACCGGCTGGTATCCGAAGGACATGTCTAACGAGGAAAAACGGCTGATCTTGAAACTTGACTTGAGTATCTTGATCTTTGGTTGTCTATCGTTCTTTACCAAGTATCTTGACCAGCAGTCGATCACCAATGCATATGTTAGGTACGTTTTCAACATATTTCCCTGTGCTACTGGGCGAATAATGACGTGAGACTATAGTGGTATGAAGGAAGAGCTCGGCATGTATGGTGACCAGCTGAACTATATCACCGCGACTTTCTGGGCATCTTATTGTACCTTCATGATTCCAGCCTGTTACTTCTTAACCCATTATCCTGCCAACCGAGTTCTTCCAGCTCTCGAGATTGGATGGGGATTATCGACGTTTGGCCTGGCTTGGGCTAGGAATGTCGAGACGCTCTATGCCATGCGATTCTTTACTGGTGTCTTTGAGTGCTGCTCTTTTACCGGGACTATCTACATAATTGGTTCGTGGTATAAGCCAGGGGAAATTGGCCGCCGGGTGGCTCTCTTTTTCATTGCTAGCCCCCTTGGCACCATGTTCGCTGGATACCTGCAAGCTGCGGCTTATACGAATCTGAACCAGGTGCATGGCATAGCTGGTTGGAGGTATGACTTCTACAACAGATCTGTTCTAGAGAATAAAAATAGAATTTGCTAACTACTAAGATAGGTGGCTTTTCATTGTTGATGCTATTATTACTCTCGCTATAGCGGCATTGTAAGTTTCCAAGTCCCTAAGATGCTTGCGCTTTGGTAATAGGCACTAATCTGCTCCAGCGGCTTTTTCGTATTCCCAGACGTGCCAACCAGGAAGAAGCCGAGGTTCATCACGGAAGAGGAGCACACTCTTGCGCGCAAGCGCATTCAGGGGCTTGTCGCACCGCCGCAGCTCCATTTATCTCGCGACATATTCAAGCGTGTGTTTTCTCGGTGGCATTGGTACCTTTTCGTACTTCAGTGGACACTGATGGACCAAAACTTTCTACCCGGCGCTCAGCCGTTCTCTCTATACCTGAAGGCAAAGAGCAACATTTACTCGGTGGTCCAGATAAACACGATACCCACCATTGTCACGGCGGTGAGTATTGTTGTCGCGTTCTTCTGCGGCATCGTCGCGGATAAAACGGGCCGTTTTTGGCTCCCTGCCATTGCCGTGACTTTCCCAGTTCTTGCGGGTATGATTCTCCTAGTGGCTTGGGATGTTGGCGAGAGCGGCCGTTTAGCTGGATTTATACTTACTGGATTTGAAGCTGGTAGGTTCTCACCCCGTTTCCTACCCTCTTTATTAGAAGTTTTAGAGCCATACGCTAACACCTTCTTAGCTTGCTCGCCCCTGACTATGGGTTGGGCGTCCGTGGTAATGGCCGGGGACGCGGAAGAACGAGCGGTGGTGACGGCTAGCATGAATGCTATCGGCCAAGCCATCACGGCTGGCACGCAAGTGGTTCAGTATCCTGCAAGCCGGGCACCTAATTTTCGGGGCGGGTTCATTAGTGTTCTTGCGACGACTGTAGGACAATTTGGTACACTTCTTGCTATCCTGTTCTTGAGCAACAGGGACCGCAAACGTCAGCGCACAACCCTATCATCCGAACAGGAGGTAACAGTTGATGATAACGTTGCATTGGACAAAACACTGGAAGCCGTCCCTTGACATAGGTTTAGACAGTAAAACAGTTAGCTTCATCCAGAAAACTTATGCCTTGATCCTATGTCTCAAACACCGCATTTCTGGTCTCGGGTCACCTATAATCCTCCACGGCTATACTACCTAGTCTCCACCGCTCCGTATGTTTATGAGCTTCAAAGTGTGAGTAGGTTTCAACTGTCGCGTAATTGCAAGCCTGCCCAATTATTTGTTCTTGAAATATTCTTGTATGTTGCGGAGCCTCGGGTGTGCCCCTCTCGCACTTTGCTGATCGAATTTCTATAAAGGCAGGGTGGGAATAAAGACCAAGCGTTATCCAAGCCGCAACGATCACAACGCATAGAGCGATGACTAGTGCCCTTCTAAAATATAAACTTGAGAAATTGGTGAATTTTGACACTGTCATTTCCCATTCATCTTCGGATAAAAGGATACTTCTGCCACGCTTATCGTTGTAAACGTCCCAACTTGCCCAACCGGAGCACGCCATCGGATAAACTTCGGGTGGGCCTCACCGATTTGAGGCGCTAGACACTTTTAGCGCCTGCAAGTCCACTAACACCAACAAACGGGACCTTCTTGAATCGCTGTTGTCCGACTTCGAGAAGGTGCAGCTGCAGCTCGGGGGCCATTGTTCCACCTCGCCTCGAGTGTCAACTTCCAAAATTTTGTTTGAAGCTGTACCGTTCGAAATTAAACCAAGTATTTCCTTGTTCGCATAATTTTTAGCCTCTAATCATGGCTGACGAAGCCGACAAACCTGCCGAAAGCGCGGTCGAGGTTCGCGAGTCCATCGAGGCCAAACCAAACGACGAGGACAATGGCGCCGACAACAGCGGCCACGCTCGAGGCGCGAAGACCTCTGGGGATGTCGGTGCCAGTAGAAATGCTAGCGACAGCGCCGACGGCTCGGGCGCGCTATCAGCGGGCAATGTCGACGTGGATATGGACGACGCGGACGCAGATGGCGATGGCGATGAAGACGCCGATGGCGAACCTGAAGATCAACGAGCACCGAGTCGCTTCGACCTGGACATGTTGACTGTGATTGAGAACACGGCAAACTACCTTTCTTCTTACAAGGACGCCAAGTAAGTCTTTGCCTCCCGTTAATAATTAATTGTAGCTAACCCGAGCGCGACAGTGGCTACCATGTTGCATCACATTTCCAGCGCATCCCGAACCGGCGACTTATCCCAGATTACCATGAAGTTATTAAGGAACCCATTGCGTTCAGTACCATACGCGTGAGTAACGCGTCCCACCGACGTATTTCCTCGATGCTGTGCTAATACCCGACAACAGACCAAGAAGCTTAAGAAACAATACACGGCCTTCTCGGAATTCGTCAGGGATGTCGCCCTGATCTCCCATAACGCCATGGTCTACAATAGACCTTCCTCAGAATTCTTCCAGGATGCCGTTCGCTTACGAGAGATCTTTAAGGAGGAACTCCAGAAGCTAGTTGCCGAGGGAACCATCAGGCCTGAGGACGCTGTACTCCCCGATCTAGGCGAGATTCCAGAAGCGGAAGATTCCCCGCCCCCTGATCTAGATGAGGAGGAGGAAGAGGAGGAGGATGACGAAGACGAAGAAGAGGATGATGATTCGGATGACGATGGCCCTCGACGACGGGGAAGACGGGGTGGTCGTCATTCTGGCCGTAAATCGGATGCGAGAGACGATGATTCACACAAAAAGCGCGGCCGCCCTCCCAAGGTCTTCACTCCTTTAGAAGCCCGCATCCACGCTCTGCTGAAGGGCCTTCGAAAATTCAAACACCCCAACGGGGATCTGTTGATCGTTCCATTCGAGAGACTCCCGGACAAGCAGACGACGCCTGACTACTTCGCTGCTATCAAGAATCCCATCGCCCTGGATTTGATTAAGCGTAAGGCCAAGAGAAAAAAGTACCAGAACGTAGACCAGGTGCTTAAGGACCTTGATTTGATGTTTGAGAATGCCAAAGAGTACAACGAAGAGGATAGCCAGCTATACAAAGATGCGGTTGAGTTGCAGCATCAGGCCCACATGCTTGCTGAACTGGAGAAGGCCAAGCCCGACAATGACTTCGAAGATGAAGACGGCAGAAGACCTTTGACGGAAATCGAGCATAATGGGGAGGTCTGGAGAGTTGGTAAGTCCTCGAATATCTCATTTCGTGGCATGTTTATTTTACAGGGGTACTGACTCTGTATACTTAGGCGACTGGGTTCATATCACCAATCCTAATGACTTGACGAAGCCCATCGTCGCACAAATCTACCGTACCTGGGAAGATAAGACGGGGCAGAAATGGGTGAACGCTTGCTGGTACTACCGCCCAGAACAGACCGTCCACCGTTTCGAGAAGCATTTCCTAGAGAACGAGGTGGTGAAGACTGGGCAGTACCGAGACCATCGTATCGATGAAGTTGTGGATCGGTGTTTTGTCATGTTCGTGACGCGATATAACAAAGGCAGGCCACGAGGCTTTCCGAAAGACAAAGAGGTGTATGTCTGCGAGGCTCGGTACAACGAAGAGAAGCACAAGCTCAACAAGATCAAGACATGGGCGAGCTGCGTGCCTGATGAGGTTCGCGAAAAGGACTATGAGATGGACCTGTTCGACGTTCCTCGCAGGCTCAGAAAGGTGCCCAGCCCCATCAAGCATCTTCTGCGAGACGATGCGAAGCCGACAGATCCCTTGCCCAAGCCAACCTGGGGAGCGCCCAATGCGCCGCCCCTCATTGGAGCAGTGCATTGTCGGGAGAGAGAGCCGAATGTAAGTTGTCCTGTTCCTTCATTTTGTTGCCTGCCTAAGCCTCCTCATCACCTGCGCTTCACAATTGTCTCCCCTCATCTTTTCGTCTTTTCGTCTTTTCGTACCCCTTCCATAAGCACAGGTGTAAAAAGAGGAAAGGAAAAAAAATAAAAGGAAGGAAAAAGGGAAGGAATCTGATGTGCCCCTCTACTATCTATATCTTCCACTTCTTATCGATTGCGTTGCAAGCCTTCGCCTTACAAAAAAAAAAAAGGTTCATGTTGGAGTGGATGATTGTCCATTTCTCTTTTTGATTGTCTCACCGGAAGCGCGTTACTTAAAATTAATTTTAATTTCTTACATCTTACTGACACCTATTCCTACAGGAGTCTCCACCACCTGAGCCGACGCCATCTCCTCCCCCAGCGCTCCCTGTTCTCGATCCAATTAGGCGCCCTTCATTGATGCAGTCGGCGCGTTCCATGGACAATCAAGGTGATATCGTCATGGGAGGCACTGGTCACTTTTCAACCATCCCAGCTCCGCCAACGCCGACACCGCCTGGGCATACCGGCGCGTATGCATCACCCCATCCATTCCAGCCGCGTCCTAGTCCTACCCCGGTCCCCGTCCCACAGTATGCCAATCATGCCGCCACCCCAGGACACCCCGGATTTCCAGTTCAAGGCGTCCAAGGCGCCCATCACGGCCATAACACGCCGCAGATGGCCCAAACCTCGCATTTCCAGCCGCATCAGCCCCCCGCCTACAACGGATTCCCACCACAATACAGCACCACACCAGTCCCTGTACCTCAACACCCTCACCACCCTCCGCCTCATCAGATGAACTCTCCTCTGCCGGGTTATGACCCGTCGCATCGTCTCGCGCCCTCGCCCGCGCGCTCTAACATGGCTGCCGCGCCTAGCCCCGGCCCGCACGGTCAAGCTAATGCCTACAACCCGCCCCGACCCGTCGAGGTCTACCACCTGGACGACGCACTGAACGCTAAGATCCCCCAGGAAGTCCGCGAGCAGTTCCAGCAAGATGAGGCCGGCCGCGTGCTCTTCTTCACACAGCCGCCCCTCGACCGTCCACATCGCGGCCTCTCAAATGAGAGTGCCACGCTCGGCCACAGCGTCCGGTATCTCGCCGACCGCGCGCGCGAGATCGAGGACCGAAGGGCGAAGAGGAAGGCAAGAGATGAGCTGCGACAGGAGGAAGAGAAGAAGAGACAAGAGAGCGAGAAGCTGGAGGCGGAGAAGGAGAGGCAGGAGCTGGTTAATCTGGCAGGCAATATGTTTGCTGGTTGGGTCGAGACTATGAATAGGGAGAATGAGACGCTGAAGCAGACATATGACGGCTGGAGCACCAAGGATAAGGATATTGATGCGGTTGCCAAGAAGGTGTCTTCGTCTGCGGCTT
Source organism: Hypoxylon sp. FL1857 (assembly GCA_022578955.1). Taxonomy (NCBI): domain Eukaryota; kingdom Fungi; phylum Ascomycota; class Sordariomycetes; order Xylariales; family Hypoxylaceae; genus Hypoxylon; species Hypoxylon sp. FL1857. The sequence continues at coordinate 51,708 of MU400380.1, forward strand.
AGGCAGCTGGAGAGGAGCAGGACAAGAGGAACGCTGATGGCGAGGGTGAGAAGGAGAACGAAAACAAAAAGTAACAAGAGTGAGAGACTTGTGCTGACGCTGTCTTCGATAGTTTGAGGAAGATTGCATTTTACATACGGCGTTCGTTGGGGGGTAAATTGCCTACGTGGCCTCCTAGGAGTTCGGATAGTTGAGATACCACTTCGATGGATGGGGTCTTGGCTTCCACAATGTGAATGATGCGTCTGCTGGAAAATCAGGAGGAACAGGCCATGACTATAACTGTACAACAGACAAGAATAGTGTATTCAGTTGATCCATAGCAGTGTACTACTGTAGCACTTGAATTGCATCGAGCATTGATGCTGTAAATATAATGGCTTCATCATATCATATGAGTATACCTGATATTTAGTAAATGCATGCTTAATACACGCCTTATTTGTGATGTGTTATAAAGCGGCTTGAGTAGATAGAGGAGGACGATGAGCTGTATAAGTTTCTAACTGGCCGCTAGCGTCACTCCAAAGGCAGGTGGATAATTCTCATGATCGCTTGGAAACAACAGGTACCATTCAATTCATCTAAGCTGAGGAAATGCTTAAATTGTCATGGCAAGTGCCTATTCATCACGTAACGTGATCTTTATTGGTAATCTTTTGTCTCTCTATATTGCTAATTACCAAATCGAGATACAAGGTTCTTATGGCCCAGTTGTGCCATATCGCATGTAAGAATCAATCTCCATCTCCGCTAGCCGCAATGGCGGGAGATCTTTTGCCGATCTATATGGCTCGACCCTGGAGTCATTCGCTCTTTCAAGTCGTCCACCCCGATGGATAGCAAAATGACGAAACAGTGTTCATGTCGGCGAGTCGATTCAGGGGCATGAAGTGGTATCGTAGTCCGGGCTTAGCCCTCTTTCCTTCTCCTTGCTGCTACTCATCGCAGCCAATCTCCGAGCTCCGCGCAAAACAAACGCGTGGGGTCTTAGCAACGGGCCCATGTCCGCAAATCAGTCATCAGGCTCTCGAATGCCTAAGAGAAATGCCGTCTGATGATCTGCTGTCCTTCTGGCGAGAAGTGTTGTTGTAACAATGGCGTGGGGTCGACGTTCGCCGACTGAAGTAGAATTTGAATCGCTCTAGCAACACGTGCACCAAGTTGGCCATGGAGCATCTCCGCTTCAAGAGCTTGTCCGACGTAGACAAACACCTTGTCGACCTGGCTTGTCACCGCAGGGTTTTGCCTATACATACAGTCAGTAAGTTGAATCTCGTCATATACCTCTCCCACAAACCGAGAAAGGAAAAGAATACATCTGCTTCAACATGGTTCGGGGGCTAGACTCACTGTTCAATTAACTCCACCAGATAACCATAGGCATATGGAGCTGCCTCTTCGTCATTGGTGACAGGTAAGGTATTGATCCTAGATGATGAACACTGATCAGTAACCATGCTTAACGCGCACGTAACTGTTCTTAGATACATACCACTGGGTGGCGATCGCTTGCGGATCTTGTAAGCTCTGTTTGTTAAAATGAAGAATCTTTGCGATAGCTGCACAAGCGTTCTCTGCACATGCATTAGCACCACTGTGATACATTTCATATTTGTATTGCGACTCACCAGTGGCATAAACCGCCTCTTCGCCCCGGGCGTCCGGTATCTGGGTTGCTTGGAATAAGTAAGGTATCGAAGTCGCCAAAAATTGAGACCAGGGAGCTCCACCACGGTGAGCTGCCACGCCGATACCGTACCTATCGAATATGTCAGCAGTCGCGCCCTATTAGATAATACGGCTTTACTTACGCAGCAGCTTGTCGAATAGCAGCTGAAGGATCCTTGCAGCCTTCAAGGAGCGCAGTGCTGATAATTTGGGCGTAGCGAACGCTTTCCGGTCCGCAATATTCAAGCACGTCATCCATAATACACAAACCCCACTGGCGCTGCGTCGGATCTGCTGACGTTAGGAAGCTCTCATATGTCCCCATGAGACGCTCCCACGGCTGGAGAAAAGCGGCACCGTGATTCTTGAAGATGGAGTGGAATGCCTTGTTCATGTCAGACAACAGAGTCTGATCGTCCTCGATTGCAAGCATGAGCTCCTCTGCTTCGTCCTCGGCGTCTTCAGCAGCAGCTCCTTCTTTATCTTCCTCGCGTCGAGCAACACGGTCCTTGTAATCCTCGATGGCAGAGTGAACGCCATCGATAAATTTCGTCATGTGCTGTTGGGTAAGACAGTTCTTACCAACCACCTCGACCGACTCATAGAAGCATTGGTACATCTCAGCCAAAGCGTCAATAGCCGGCTCAGCAGTAAGCACTTCCAACAACTTGTCTACTGTCCCAGCCCACAGGCCTCGAAGTTCATTGGATTCTGGGCCATATGCTTTCTTGTAGGAGCTAAGAAGTTGTGGTACAAGTTTGGCCGAAATGAATCTCACGGGGTCGTGGAAGAAGAATGCAAGACCTGGGAGAGCGATCTTCTCCATCGTGTCGGCAACATATGGAGCAAAATGCCCTTCCAGGGTTTGCGCGTAGACAACTAGCAACTCGATCGCCATGTGCTTGTCGTCCATTGTGCTAGTTCTAATCCCGATCATCTTGCCCTTAAGTGGTACTAGCTCCCATCCATCCTCTTGCTGGAACTGTTCGATCTCGTCGTCTGTATCAAGCAGCTGGATGTCGGCCTTGGCGCTGGCTAGTTCAACTAGTGGAGGCATGACATTTGGCAAGAAGCGGAGGAAGTCGGCGCCCATGACTCTGCACATACGTCCCCAGCAGTGCATAAGATATTGCGACTGCGGATCATCGGCGTCGGTGATGTTAGCTTGGATGTTAGCAAGGAGGTCAACCAAGGTCATCGCATCATTCCCCAGGCGTTCCTTGCCAACAGCCAATGCTATCAAGGTAGCACATTCCATAGCTTTGGCACGAAGCAGTCGGTACTCCTTTTCGGTTTCTTGCCGAAGGACGTTGACAAGTAGAGGCATGAGAGTATCGTAGTACTTGGAAAAGGCGGCTTCGGCGGCGTCAGCGATGGTTGCAATTGTGGAAAGTGCCTGCTCCTGAACATAGCGCTTCTCGTTCTGTAGAAGTTGGAAGAGGTGCGACAGGAGGTCATCAAGGTAGGGTTCAAGTATGCTCTTTTCTGCCTCCTCGCAGAAATTGACCAGCGCTGCAGCGGCGTGAGCCTTGACACGGCCCTCTGGAGAGTCGAGCACAGGAATAATGGTCTTCAGGATGATATCGTAGTACTCCTTTTGCATCGTGGGCGCGAAATCCGTACTCATTTGACCGAGAGCTTGACATCCGGCCCAGCGTACTCGCGGATGGGGATCCTTCAACGCGGGCACGACAAGCTCAAGAACTTGGTTGAGCTCCTTGACCATAAGATCACGGCAGCCTTCAGAAATAGCAGATATGGCCATGAGAGCAGCATGACGATCTTTCCATGCCATGGAAGTCATCATCCTTGGGAGCCAGTGGAATGTTGGGGCTAGAATAGTCTCGCCACCGAGCTTGTTAGCCAGCCGATCCATACACTGCTCTCCGGCGACGTGGTTGAGGTCGCTCTCTTCCTGATCGAAGTCGTCTGATGCTAGCCACTCAGAAGCATCGTCGTCATCTTCGCCGAGGTCTGTCATCAGGCTCAAACACTGGGTGATCATATCATTCGTGTAGGTAGAATCCTTGCGACACATGGACGGGGCGTAGTCGGCAAACGTGGCCATGAGTTCGAGGGCATTCTGCCGGCAAAGATCATTCAACTCCTTATCCTGAATGACTCCGACACTGAACATAACGAGGTTATGGAATAAGGGCCTGAACATCTTGGGCGACGTTTCGGCAAGCTCTATCAGCGCTACTAGGGCCTTGCTGAGGTCCTCGGAATCATGAGAATCCTTGATAGGCGGTAGAATGTTGAGAACATCGGGCAGTAAAGAGAAATATTTCGGTAGGGCTTTCTTGGGAAGGCTCCGGAAGAAGGAAGCGAAGGCCTCCATGGCAGCCAATCGAACGGCGACAGAATCATCCTTGAAACCTCTGTTGAAAGCCTCCAACACTGCGCTCTCATGTTGCTTCTCAATGATGCCGGGCGTCGTCGCAAAGACGCGGTAGGCCGTCTCGCGCTGACCTGCGTCAGGGGCCACACTAAGGTTGAAGAGGACGGCGAGAATCTCAGGCCATTGTTCATCTGGGACGGTGTTAGTGGTCATGTTTCTGGGCTGATTAGCCCTCTTGCGATTATTCTTGACTACTCCACTCGGACGCATGATGGATAGCTTTGTAGATGCAGTAAGAAGTTGTTGCAAGCACGGGCAGAGATGAACTGAGGATGACGGATGGTGATAAACTAACTAGTCTCTGAGTACTGCCTTGCAACATCGGCAACGGCATCGCTAATTTTATTCCTGACGAGGCGGTCCCTCTCGTTGGCTAAGGTTTCAAGGAGTTTTTGGCGGATGACGGATGCCTGCGCAGTGGGCAAGGATACAAATATCTCGGTACTGTCGCCTTTGTCATTCTTGCGCGACTTGGAGGCTATTCGACGGAATATGACGGCCGCAAATGAACGAAGCTACAAAGGTCAGTCTTGCAGATTCGGGCACAATGATACAAGGAGGGATATGCGTACTGATGTTTCGGCTGCAGATGCTATCTGCTCGGCCAGTCCCATCAGCAGAATGTCAGGCCGAGTATTGGTCCAGTTGTTCTGCAAATGAGTCTCGGCCTGAGATCGTATGGAATTGTCTGGGGATTGCAGAGCTTGCAGGAGCTGTGTTAGCTCTGCATGGGTCTCTGCCGGAAGCACCGACATGATTGCTGGCAATGTATGTCGACTATGGAGAGAAATCGTCGGCGAAGAGGAAGGGGGAATGACAGGTCTGTATAGAACAAAGTTGTCAGGGACACAAATTGTATCGCTTCGTCGATATCGTGCCCCGCAGGGCTAAGACGCGGTGGCCAGCTGCGAACTCTGCGAACACCAGGTAGAAACGGTTGAGACACAGTAAATTCGAAAGGACAAATTTGCTGTGTGTTTGAATAGCAGGTGATTCAAGCGATCCTAGAAAAATCCAAGCGATCACGCGTAGAAAGAGAGAGAGGTCTGTGTTGTTATTATGGCCGTGTTTTCTTTGGCATTAAAGACGGCGAGGGGTCGCGAAAGAGGGGAGGTTCGTTATTGAACTTTTTTTTTCCTGCTGTAAGAAAAAAAAAAAAAAAAAAAAAAATTGTTCGGGATATATTTCCCACCTAAAGGTACCTCCGGTAGGTACAATGTTTGGGCTGGATTCGTGCGTGCTTGCTCATTGTTAGGCCAAATGCTTGCCCAACAACAGAAGACTAACCTAATGTGGAAGCTTAAAATTACTCGATTTGGCATGGACCATCTAATTGAGTTTAAGCCAGGCACGCCCCCAGTACAATCAGCACTCTGTTCAGTGAACCATATCGCCTTTCTCTACTACTGGTCTAGCCCTGAGATCCTTGCCTCGCCATTAGGTACGATGCAGGTATGCCTGCCATGAGAGTCAATTTGCATACAGACTTGTGTGTGTCTGGCATATGTAGAGTTCATAGCCAGTTGATTGGCCACAAATTCTTGCATATCGAACATGAGCTACCTCTTCATGCTGCCACGTAATACATCATGGTAGTATGTAGTTACTCTTGCTTCCCATTAGCTCATTCAAGAATAAATTAACAAGTCGACAGCAATTGCAAACCTATAGTCTCCAGGCAGTCACCCGAAAGCAATATAAACCCGTGGTAAGTCTATTATCCTATTCTAGTGTGGTACAATGGCCATGCATGGCGGTTTAGGTAGGGATTCGTGCCTCATGTTTGTCTCGCAACAACTGGCGTCGATGTGGACATAGATGAACTGGGTAAGTAGGTAGTTTGACGGGATGTAATCAATAAATCGCCAGGATTAAATTGAACATGGGCCATTGATGACTTTCGATGATCATGAATCCCTAACATAGCAAAGAATACATATGTATGCAGGTACGTAGGATGAGCCTTCCTTATCAAAGTTGACTCGGCTGCGGATCGACAGAAGTGACAGATGGGTGACGGTGTAGAAAGGTGAAGGAGGGGTTTGCCGTTCCGGGGGGCGATTGCACTGTCCACAACCGGGAATGTGGAATGTTTTACTTGCGGAGCCCGCGCAAGTCTCAAGACCAGTCCCAGTCTCACCGGAGCATGCACATGCATCATGGATATGATACGCCCCTCAACACCAATTGAAGGCTGACTTTATTTGCGCCCATCACCGGCTCCCAGTACTCGGTACCAACATGATATTTGTCGTTCTAGATATCCTCTCCAGCTATCCCCTAAACCCTGCACAAGCTACATGAGTAAGTGGCCAAGGCTAGACTAGCTATAGCTTCGAAGCTACCCAGTCTGCCAGTACGAGGCACCTCGACTCCTCCCAACCTCGGAACAAAACCTCCAGCAATACTACCAAGAACGGCCTCGAGTCTGCCACCATCTCGTCATATACCTAATTCATCCGAGCCATGGATCCTAACGCAGCGAATTCCAGGGTTGGTAGAGATTCTAAGGAAGCGAGCATCTCACCGCCGCCCCCTCAACGAACCGGCTCCGCTTCGAGCCTGCACAAGTCCGGCCATGTTATCAACCACAGCCATCGCTCGAGCTTCGCCGAGAACTTGAGAGGCCTGCCGCCGTCTCCGCGAAATCAGCGACATCCTTCCTTTACGCAAGCCGCCATTCAGGAATTGCTCAACCACCCGCCGGCCCCAAGACAGCACAACCCTCGCTTCGCAGGCCGGGATTGGCGCGATGTCGCAGTCGGGGAGCTTGTGTCCAAAGATGACGTCTCCTGGGTCGAACTGGATACTAGCGTCGAGGACGCCACGATGGTACTTAGCATCCATTCCTATCCGACAACATGCATTCAAATTTAAGCAACTCACCTCTAACCATATTCTCCAGGCGCTTCTTAAGAACACCTCGAGCAACGTTGTTATTGTCCGAGAGGACGCTACTAGCTCCATTCCGGTTTCGACCTTCGATTATAACGACCTGAACGCATATATCTTGGTCGTCGTCGGATTGGCGCATCCACCCGAAGACTTGGTTGAGTTATACGATACAGTGGCAAAGAAGGCTCAGGCTCGGATCAGTATTCCGCTCCGCGACGTCCAACCGATATTCAGAAAAGAATCCCTCGTCACCTTGCAAGGAGACGAAGACCTTGTCAAGGCAATCGAGATTTTTGGCAGCGGTGTGCATCGAGTGCTTATCACCAATCACAATGGAGAAGTCATCGGCATCCTTAGCCAGTTGAAGGTTCTGGAGTTCTTCTGGAACGAAGGGGTCAACTTCCGCGTCATCGACGATCTATACCCCAAGCTCTTACGCGATGTTGGTGTGGGATCGCAACAGATAATTGCTGTCAAGTACGGTTTTCATACCATCCTATCACTTCATACCGAATAACTTGCTAATAACCGCACAGTGCAGATAGCCCCTTGACAGAAGCCCTCAATCTAATGAACCAAGAGGGTCTATCGAGTGTGGCGGTCGTTGACAATGGGTTGAATGTTGTCGGCAACATTTCTACCGCAGATGTCAGGCTCCTTACTAATGCTACGAGTCTTCCACTGTTGCAGAATTCGTGCATGCACTTCATATCGGTCATCTTGACGGAGAAGGGTGTCGAGAAAGGCAAGGACTCGTTCCCAGTGTTTTATGTGAACCCTTACTCGACGCTCGCGCATACCGTTGCTAAGCTCGTGGCTACCCATTCACATAGAATGTGGATAGTTGAATCGGCTTCGCCATCTCCTTCTGCGCCAGGGACCCCTTCGCTGGGTCCCACAGTCTTCGTCCCAACTCCGTCTTCTTCACAGACGTCTCTTACTGGGAGCCATTTTCCTTCAGTCCCACCAGCTTCCACTCTTCCCGGGTCTCACTTGTCGGGTCGTCTGATCGGCGTCGTTACGTTGACGGATATCCTCAACTTGTTTGCAAGGTCGACGGGACTTAACCCTGCAGATCCGAGTGAACAGCGAGCGAGAAGGCGAAGAAGTTCTAGTAGTTCTGTCCGCCCGTCTATCGAGTCTTCCCGTGCTAGCCTCGACATTCGACGCTAGCTGTGTTGAGCTGTGTTGAGCTGCAGGGTGGTTTGCTACAAATATCACAACATCAACATCTAGGGAGAGCATTTGACTGAATTTTAAAGGCAGTACATGTGCTACCTGGTCATATCTAAGACTAGGTTTCTTATCCCCTCCTGAGTAGCAATAGAGAGGGAGGTTTTCTAGTGTGTTGACCGCGCGTTGTTTTATTCCATAGCGCAATGATTCTTACGAGATACGCTGTTAGGAGTTAGCGGCGTTAGCTAGCTAGGGCATTTTTCCCTTTGCAAGAAATTCTCTTTGGAATTATTCTGGACGTATTCAATATTCCCAGCTCGTACGTCTTCCATTTATAGTGAAAAGTAAGCGACTAGCCATCCATCATACACATACCCATCAGCGTCGAGGGGGGACTATATAAAGGCACTATGTTGATGGATATAACCACCTTATACCCATACATATTAATCTCACCATGGTATGGCATGGTAGGTAGGTACCTAATTTAAGGTAGCACTCCCGTACGAAACTATATACTTTTCGTTCCTGTTATTACTAATTTAAATGAAGCTATTCCTAACTTTACCGTTACCCTTTGATAACTCCCCTTGACCTTGTTGTTATTACAGCTACCGGTGTTGTAAATAAAGCCATTAGCCCGTTGATAGTCCTCCTTCCTTGTATACCCCTTACTGGGGTCCCTTTCAACGCTTTCTTATCTTAAGTGGCTTGTTATGGGAAGGAGACTATCTGGTATTGCCACTACCCCGACGCCACGTGCTCCTCGGCTTTAATGGTTTCTAAGAAGCCTTGTAGTAGGGTTATTAAGTCATGTATTGGACTCTTTGAAATGGTGGCCAAAGTAGATGTCGTCATTGACGAAAAGAAGGGTGTTATCCCACGGCGGCAACAGGAGCGACAGCAAAGTTAACGACGAGAATCTTCATTTAGATTAACAAGAATATGAACGAAAGGTACATAATTTTCTACTGGAGCTGTACCTTAAATTAGTACGTATGGGCATAAGGTGGTCATATCTACCAACATAGTGCCTTTATAATACGGTCCCATCGAGGGTGTGCATCCCGTCCCAAGTCTTGATGAAAAGAAAGGAAGAAGAGCAGCGTAACCCCTCGTTGTTTGGTATATGTCTAGTGGGTGCCCATTGTGTCTCGACACCATTCTGCATCCCTCCCGATTGTAGACTTGAATTTATGGTGTTGTTCCATTTACATACATCCTCAGGTATGGCAGTAGCATTGATAAACATATATCTAATGTTCTCAAGTATGGGTGTGCTAATCTTGCCGAACTAGGAGGACCTTAGTTACTCCTCGTCATGCTAACTAGACCTTGTGATTGAATATAACATTGAAGGGCCTGTTAGAGTGACAATGCTTACTACATGTGTACCATACATGTGGCCAATGGTGTAAGAGTTGGAAGCTAAGCACCCCGTAGCGACAAAATGTAGGGATGAGAAGCAATTGTAGCGCCTTACAGCGGTTGCTTTTGGTATGTAATATTCTTTCTAGGATAACGTTTTCCCTCGGAAATTGGTTCCTTACTATTAACGGTATTGATGCTGTTGCTGTTATTGCTGTTATTGCTGTTGTTTATGCGTCATGCGTATTTATGTAACGACGTGCTTTATATAATGCCTTTCCTCCCTTGACTTAACTACCGTCTTTTCCGTCTTCTACTTCAATTCCGAATCTTCTCAAGTCCTCCAGGTTTCCAGATATTCCAGGCGTAATAAGTATCCTTGAGGTAGGTACTTAATCTAAGGTACGTCTCCAGTGGTAAATCTTGTTGGTACCTTTCCTTCTTCTGGTCACCTTTGCTGTCACTCTTGTTGCTATAGTGAATGATATTCAAGCCATCGCTAGTCATAAGGAGTCAGACCTAAAGGTAAATACTTGTCGGACACATAACTATCCTAATGGGCTACTCCCCCTACCGGCCAGTACGTACAACACCCTACATAGAACCCGAGATAATAGTGTCTACCCAAAGGCTCTAGGGGCTGACAACAAGAGCTAGGGTATGTAGCGCCAGCGTGATGCCAGAATTAGGCGGTCCTTCTCCCACGAGGAGGCCCCTAAGACACGGCGGCGTCTAGAGGGGCCACCAATGACTGTACAAAAGGAAGAGTATCAATGGGCTAAAGCCCTCGTTTACGGCTTCCGCGACAGTAACGGTCAAGCCAGGAAGGGTTTTCAGGGGGTAACGGTAAGGTTAGGAATAGCTTCATTAAATTAGTATCGATAGGAAGGAAAGGTACCAACAAGATTTACCACTGGAGACGTACCTTAGATTAAGTACCTACCCTCCCCATCTATAGTGAGCTTAGGAAGTGTGGATATGCAGTGGTTCTATCTGCCTAGTATCGCTGTGGTTTTATACAGGCTCTTTGTAATCTTATCGCTTTATAATCTTGTCAAGATTGATGGCATTGTAGCTGAAATGGTCGTTGTATAGAGGTAGGTATACAACCATTGTTGGCAACCACGTTGCGGTACCTTCCCTCCGATGCCTCATCCGAATATTAGCCGGTACCGTAGATGTGCCCCACCCAACCGGGAGGAAGACCGTAGAACGCCGTTCAACGCCCAACCAGTCGCCAAACATGCGAAATAAATTGCAAAAAATCAGAGCACTTTAATTCTCGATGAATGAAGCAAAAAGGAACACCAGTATAGCTGATTAAAAGGCTAAAAAATACGACGCGGGCAGGGTTCGAACCTGCGCGACCGAAGTCATGAGATATGCTATTGAACGTAATTCAAAGAGTTCAAGTCTCACCCATTAACCACTCTGGCACCGCGCCTGATGAAAAATCCCTCCGCATTTTGATTTAAGTATTACAAAACAGCTTTCCCCTGCGCTAACCCCCTCTGGCGAGTTTATGTCCGGAGTTTAGCCATCCCTTCTGTGCACGGACCAATATACGATGTATGCTTTTCTCATTTGCGGGACTTTTTCGCTTAATACCTAATTAGGAAGCCGACACTTCGGTCCTCGACATAATAACCAAAAGCCTTGAGTTTACGAAGCTATAGGCCATACTAAAGCCGTTTATATGAATTAGCTACCCGGCACACCACCCTACACCATATAACACCGTTATCAGCCAATATCTCACCTTTCAACCCATTTAATTGGGTGGCGAGCGCGTCTGCTGACGCGTTTTCGATTTGAAAAAGGCGCCACTCATGCCGCTCACCGCCCGCCGCCCGCCGCCACCTGTGTTGTTGTGGCTGTGTGGCTGTGGTTGTTTTTGGTGGGGGAAGGGGGGGCCCCCGTGGACTAAGTGGCTCGTGCGTACGAGGTGCGTTCTCAGCGTCTTGAAAGATTTAACCCAATTAAATTACATAAAAATTACGCACGTGCCAACTTGCGACCGGTGGTCTACTTTCCCATTTGAGCAACCTTCGTAAACCTGAGCAATGCGACATGATCCCTTCTATGAGGCATTAGGTATTGTGCTTAGTGTAAGATATATACCCTCCGTTGCAAAACCTACCTTACTCACTACATAGGCATTCGCTTGCTGGCTCTCACGCACGTGCCAACTATACACGAGTATAGTCCCTTCCAAATGTCAAATATTGTAGCTAAGAAAAAATCTTTAAATTTCCGAGGTGGTTTCACGATGCGATTCGGACAATGGATGAACCTAGACACTTTATTATCACTTACCAATGAACCCGGCGACCCCCGGGTTAGGTAGTCATGCCTACCTACATGTAGGTTAGGTACTTTCTACTATTTGTAATTCTAGCACCTACGGTAATCTCTTTCAGCACCGAAGGATGTGACAGGATCAATGCCAGATTCCAGAGTATCCGATACGACAGGCAGCTAATAAGGCTGTGTACATGTAGGTAATGATCAGTCATCTAGGTATCGGAGTTTATGCCCCCTGTCTTCGGCTATCTGCGACAAATTTACTACGACAAATGCTGGCTATTGCGTTGCAGATCCCGTCAACCGCAAAGACGATGCATGGACCGGTGAACGCACCATACGTCTGTGGACTCATCGAGAGAATAGTGTAAAATTGACGAAATTGAACGAATGACAAGACGCTAATAGGAACGAGGAAAATGGATGGGAGAGCATGGCCTTGGATTTGGGTGGAAAAAGGCGCAACTCCCAAGCAGCCAAGGAAACGGAGATGAAGCTTCGTGCAGACCTCCCAGTCTGCCAGTCTAAAAGATCTTCAACGGAATAGCCAATCAAACACCGAGGTGTGAGCCTCCTGTTGGTTTAAGAGACTTGAGGTGTGTTAAGCTTTCTTGCTGTACGCATGTGATTTCAGAATGTGATAAGAGGTGCGCATTTGATTCGTCTTTTCCATGCATACGTATGTACCTACGTAGGTGAGTTATGCCATGCTATCATAAGAAAGCTGCACATGGTTATGAATTTTTTTTTTTTTTTTTTTTTTTTTTTTTTTTTTTTACTGAAAACTCTTGTGTTGTATATCTCAGCTGTTTCTTCGGAAGTACGGAACGTTGTGAGCAGGTGAGTTATTACAACCCCTCTATTTCAAAGTTAGGATCTCGGGTTTCTTACTAAAGGGTTGCTTTACTGTGTGCGTGTATGTGTGTGTTCTGCCCTGTCTGCTTGGCTCGCTTCTTAAGATCGACATCTGACCTCACCGCTCAGGCAACCGAAGAGATGGCGAAACACGGGCTGGACGACAGGACCGGCTTATGCAGGCCTTGAAACAGGATACTAACTAAGGACATGTCTCCGACGCAAATTGCTTGGCTCTCGGCGGCTTGTGATGCGGCTGCTTGTTGCCCGCCGCCGAAAAGCTTTAAGTCGGCCTCCGTCGTGGCGGGTGGCAGGTGGCAGAAGGAACGCTAACTGTTATCGTGCCCGTTGCCGCCACGGCCTTTAGCTTCATATAGGCCCCAGAAATGACTCGACTCTTCGAGCAGAGTGGACCGCGGTGGGTATCGATGACGAAAGGGCGGATAAGGATCTTCAGGACCCGGTCCATAAAAAAAAAAAGGTGAATGAAATTTTGCCATCTGCCTCACACGGCTTCGCACTGCGCTACACCACACCACCCTTCCACTACACTCGCGCTAGAGGCTTAGCCGCGCCATCAATCGCAAATGTCACATTTCACATTATCGTGACCCTCCTTGCCTCCCCAGCGTCTCTAGCGTAATTCAGCGCCATGCTGGGGACACCGCGCGAACTCCACGGTTTTCTGTGGACGGGGTGTGGACACCAATTTTAGGATTTTTATGGGTTTTAAGAGGAAACGCCTCAGGCGTTATGACGATATTCACTCGGTCCTTGCTCGGTGGCATCCACCCGCAGGTGAGAAGTGCGAGCAGGTTGACGAGATAGTGCGGGAAAAGTGTGGGAAGTGTGGAAAATGTGGGAGAAGGACCCTTTTTTATGATTATCAGGAAATACGTAGGCGACGTATGAAGATATGTAAGCCCAGCGTCGTAACGAAGCATAAAGGTATATATACGGAGTCTGTGGAACTGGACCCTGATTTCATCCCCCCATCATCAGCCTGGACCAACTTCTATTTCCCTATTTCCCTATCTCTCCCACATCTTTCCCCCTTCTCTACCCCTTCTTCCCCAGATCTTTAGCCTTTGGTCTGTGGTTCACCCGGTTTTCTAACGTTTCTCCTGAGTAGAACGCTTCATTGCTGGTCTACGACAACATGGGGCACAAAGACAACGCCAATGGCGCGCCCACGTATTGGGGCACGTCTGGCTCGACCCTACAGAAACTCATCACCGCTGTAGCGACGACCGACTTCTTGTTGTTCGGCTATGACCAGGGCGTCATGTCCGGCATCATCTCTGCGCCCGCCTTCACATCTGACTTCCCTGAGGTCAACGGCGACAGCACGTACGAGGGCTTCGTGGTATCCATCTACGCCGTCGGTTGCTTCCTCGGTGCCTGTTTTATTCTCACTTTCGGTGATCACCTCGGCCGCCGCAAGTCCATCTTCCTCGGTGCCACTGTCATGATTATCGGTGTTATCATTCAAATTACTTCCATGCCCAACGGTTCAGGCGGAGGAGCTACGGCACAGTTCATTATCGGAAGATGTATTACTGGTATAGGGAATGGCATTAACACATCGACGGTGCCGACTTATCAAGCAGAGTAAGCATCTATTCAAATCCCTATTTTTGTTGCTTATTTTACTAACATTCGACTTACAGATGCTCCCACTCGCACAACCGCGGCAAGCTCATCTGCATCGAAGGCGGTAACGTTGCCATCGGAACTTTGATTGCCTACTGGATCGACTACGGATGCACGTACGGGCCTCACCCCTTCGTCTGGCGCTTCCCCATCGCCTTCCAGTGTGTGTTCGCTCTCGTTGTCATCGGCCTCATGACACAGCTGCCGGAATCTCCCAGATGGCTCCTGACCAAGGACCGCAACGAGGAGGCAGCTACTGTCCTGGCAGCCCTTCACGGAGAGCGCCGTGACGACCCTGCCGTGCAGGCCCAGATGGCTGTTATCACTGATGCCATCCGCGCCTCCGGTCACGCTGGCGGTGTTACCCCTATCTCCGACCTGTTTACTGGTGGCCCCACTCAGCACTTCCGCCGTTTGCTACTGGGCGCCTCGAGTCAAATGATGCAGCAGCTGAGTGGTTGCAACGCCGTTATTTACTACTTCCCTATCTTGTTCCAGACCTCTATCGGCACTTCGCATAACTTGGCTCTGTTGCTGGGTGGTGTGAACATGATTGTTTACTCTATTTTTGCTACGACGTCATGGTTTGCCGTTGAGAGGATTGGACGAAGAAAGCTATACTTGATCGGTACTGTCGGGCAATGCTTGTCTATGGTTCTTGTTTTTGGAGCATTGATTCCGGGAACTGAGGAAGCGGCCAAGGGAGCTGCTGTTGGTCTTTTCGTAAGTTATCCCCTTTTTGCCTTGGGTTAAACCCATGCTGCCCTGAGCAAATAACTAACTCATCATCAGACTTACATCGCCTTCTTCGGCGCAACCTGGCTTCCTCTGCCGTGGCTATACCCAGCCGAGATCAACCCGCTCAAGACTCGTGCCAAGGCCAACGCAACATCGACCGTGTCCAACTGGCTGTGGAACTTCTTCATCGTCATGATCACCCCCGTACTGCTAAGCAACACGGGTCAGAGCGGCTGGGGTACATACCTCTTCTTCGGAGCCCTTAATGCTATCTTCTTCCCCATCATCTACTTCCTGTACCCCGAGACTGCGGGTCGGACTTTGGAAGAGATCGATGTTATCTTCGCCAAGGGATATGCCGAGAAGATTAGCTATGTTAAGGCCGCTCAGGAGCTGCCTCGCCTTACTGAGGCCGAGGTCCAGCAGAAGGCTCGCGAGTACGGCTTTAGCTTGTCCGACGAAGAGGCTACTGTCAGCATGCACGAGAAGACCGAGGGTATGCTATCGACGCCTCCCTCCGATTAAAATGTGGGATATGAGTTGTGAGATAGCTGGATCGTGCTACGGATCGCGATCGCTATTGTGTTTTATCGTTCAACAAGGCTTGCACTACGGCTGAGCTTACGACAACTGTTATGACGTTTGTTGATGTTGGCGTTGACAGCACGACTGAAGACCTCATCAACGGACACGAGTATCCCTGGAGGTACCATTTATAAGGAGTCCACGGCGACTCTTCACGTTTGGATTGATTGGATATGATGTGGATTTAATTGTTCTTTCTTTGGTCATTTTACATGGGTTCATCGAGATATACCCTCAGGTCTAATCGACCTGAACAAGTTGGATAGACTGGTTCTTTCTCTACGATTATGTTAGAGACGAGCATTTTAAGATCTATGTCTGTATTAGAGATATAAACATAGACGGGCAAGCACCCTATGAGCATTCGATAGAGAGCATGAATATCAATTGATTGCATCGCAAAAAAGTCAGTCCCAATATTTGATTGGTAGTGTGCTTGTTTCTTGTCGTCGTTGGCTTTGAAGTTGCAGTATATCCAAGTTTGTAAATGAATGCAACCTGGGCCTCATCATGATAGGCTGATCCCACCACACCAATCAATCTCACGGCGGGTCAGTACAGGCAAAACCGGTTATCACGCATATCACAAGCTGTGACGATGTCGATCTTGTTGATTGCTTATCGCGGGTAAGAGGTCGCGTTATATGTGAGGCCTGTATACACGTAGCAGCAGTCAGCAAGACCAGATCAACATGCATGTTGATATGCTTTACACTTTAACATTGGCCTTAGAGGCCAGAATATATGTTATTTGAAGAGCGCTTAAGATAAACCGTCACAGTCTAGTATTTCGTCTTGTCTTCTGTGGAGGCGGCGGGGCACATCCAAAGAGATAGGGAAAGATATTAGCGACTCAAGATTAAATTCATCATGGCTGGTCAAGAAGCAGCTGGCCTTCCTCATATGTGGCCAATAATACCGCTTCTATTACTTGTGTCCGTCTTTACGCAGCCAACTCAGGCTCAGGACTCGAGCCTGACCACTGTCCCTGTATTCCTGCCAGGCTACAATGCGACACAATGGTCATTCTTACGAGGCAGTATAGTCTCCAGTGTAAGTTATGCAGACTCTCGTAGAAGTCCGAATCTTACTCCCTATTTGCTGGCTCTCCTCGTGAAAACGTTTACACTTGCATATTTACTCGGATCGCTGAACTCAACTCATTAACTAACTCTGCCCCTTTTGGGGAAGACAATGTCTAGAACGATGACGAGACAACGTATACGATCTTCTGCGCCTCAGTGACGCACAGCTGCCAAATCGGTGGCGGCACACTGCTCCCATTTATCTTTGCTGAAGGCCCTTCTACTATGCACCTTGAACGCACCGTTGAGTCCACAATGTGCGTTTTGCCGTCACCCCATCTCCTAATCCTCTCTTTCCTTTCCCTTACCTTTAATTCTCACTTCTCCCCTTAAAACCACCACCCTGACCTGACAACTTCCCAGCTCCGTAACCTCCGCCTGTGAACTCGCCGGCACAACAGCAGCAACATGCCACGGCAGTATCTCATTAGGCGCCATTGCCATCGGGCCCACCACCGGCCCAACTTTAGAGTCTACAGCGCCTTTCACACTGGCCGGTAGCGATGTCGCGCGCCTGTGGGGTGTGCTCACGCTCGACGAGCCGCCGCTCACCAGCGTGGACTCAAGCGGGAGCCGCACTTACACGTACTATCCCTCGCAGGCTACGGGGTTGCTAGGGCCGGGCTTCTCCAGCGTTGGGGATGCGACGGGGACAGGGAAAGGCGGTCTAAGTGTAAGCGGGAGCGCGACTCCGACTGCGACAGGTCGAGTTACCGCTGCAGCTTCGCCGACTTCCGAGAGTCAGAATGGCGCGAGGAAGTTAAGGGGGGAAGACGGGGGGATTTGGGCTGGGAGCAGTAGTGCGCTTGCTGTGAGTTTGTTGCTGGCGTTTTTGATATCTCTCTTGTTATTGTGAACGGTCCAGATTGGGCCTGCTAGAGGATCTGCCACATATAAGGGAGCTGTGACAGATTTTTGAGTTTGTTCCTTTATGGATTTATGGCCTAGGGACTGTGATATACCGATACATCGATCAAACATGCGGCATGAATGCTCAAATATCGGATACGAGCGGCAATACTCCCCAATAAAAGTTATTGAGACAATAGTTCTCAGGTGCCAACACAGTGGTAGGAGGGAATATTACTACCATAGGGATAAGGCAACTTCTAACACGGACGTGTATCCTCTTCAATATGACCATCCATAAGGGAAAGCTGTTCCTCTCAAAAGGGATTTGACAATACTCTCAAGCTCTGGCACTTTGTTAAGATGTAATATTGTGTGAGACCATATTCTACGAAATATCCAGCATGATGGCGCTGACCTGATTTCATCAAACTGGGTAGTTTGGGACAAGAAAGGGTAAAATGAAAGGAACACTAATGTTATCGTGGTTTTAATAGCCATAATATTTCACTATTCTCTCTTAGTCTCTGCTATAACCAAGTTTCGATTTACTTTATCAAGTAGAAGCGCTCTAATGATAGGTTTGGTAAGGGGCTCACTCATCCGCATGTTATTTCGCTAGATAACATCTCACTATTCCATTGCATTCAAGAAGGGAAATTACCGCATCATAAACCTTTACAATCCTACTCTACTACGGGTGCTAGACTTATACTACGATCATTACTACTCTCATGCACAGGCACTCTGCAAGGTGGCTTCAGGCATCGGCGTGGTAAATGTGACGGGAAACCTTCATTATTGAACACCATCTCGTTTCCATTTCAGAGACAGAAAAGAAAACCTGCAGATATTTATGCCCGTGACTCTAGAAAGAAAGATAATAAAAAAATACCATATGCCATGCCGCCATCTTGTTAATCAATCAATACACAGCATCCCAAAACACTTTGCTGATATTACCCTAGTACAAGTCCCAATTCTAAATTGGTCCAGTAACCAGGAGCATTTTACTCTATGGTACAGCTGCTTCTTCCAACGCCCCTCAGACGAATCGGAACTTCTTGGAATCATCACTACTGCTATCGTCGGTCGACTGCGTGGAAGCAGCCGTGGCGGTGCTGGTCATGGATGCCAAGCCAGCGCCCGAGTAGCCTATCTTACCCGTTCCTGTCTGCGTGCGATTCCTAGTGTCGTTGATATCTTGGCCGACTGGCTGAGCCAAGGGAATTGGTAAGCTCTTCAGACTGTCGGTCAACGAAGGTCCGATCTTCTTGCCTCCTACGGCTGGTCCAACAATCAGGGCGAGGAAGACGACAAGCATAACGAAGTACAGGATAGCGTATCGGACAACGCGTCTTCTCCTGAGCTTGGACTGCTTCATCGAATAGATGGGAGGGCGGATTTGTCGGCTAGGTTCAAATATGTTAGCTACCATACACAAGACAGGAAAACCAGTGGGTCAAATAGACATACCTTGGTCGAAGCCAGAAGAGCATCATCGAATGCAGAGTGTCAACCTTGGGGATAAGAATGACGGGGAGCATCATAAACAGTAGGAAGTGGCCTAAGATGAAATCGGCGCCGAACATGCTCAGCTCAGTGATCTTGCAGAGATATTCACGCGCCGGTTGGGAAATCGAGTGCCAACCCATAGAGTACCATTTGCCCGTCCAGAACGCGATGTTGGACTGGTCTGTCTTGAATTCACGAGTGAGTGCCAGCGAAATGATGAGCTTCAGGACAAATCGTTGCGCTGCTATAGCACTGATCATGCCCAAAAGCGTCTTCGTGAAGTCGAAGCCCTCGAGGAAGAACATGACCTCGAAAAGCACGAGGAGCATGATGACAGCGACAGCATGACCAATTGCAGCCAGGACACTACCAAACTTCTTGCAACACATGCTGAGCAATGGACCCATACAGCAAGCCATGCCAAAGAGAGCAGCAAGCATGCCGGCGTTGATACCGATGGGCGCAAAAGCCACAACAGCAACACGGATGAGCGCTGCGGTTGGCTTGGCATCAGGATCGTGCGCCGCGACACCGGTTTGTGCGTTTATGAAAAGGTAGGGGATTAGCGTGACGACTACAAGAAGGAGCGGTGCAATGATTTCGCCGAAGAAAAGGTTGGTGATCGCGGCACGAGGCACATCCGCAGATAGCTTGCCGGACGGGTCACCCAGAACCTTGCGCTTGTAACCGGTAATCCTTGTACGGGAAAGACGGCAAAACGAGATCCACGACGATGCGTGACTAAGAGAATTGCCACGAGAGAGCCAGCGGAGGTAGTCGCGGTAGTCGATGAAGAAATCGTTCCATGCGAACTGGTGAGGGTTGTAAAGGAATGGCGAGATAACCAGAGCCAGAAGTGAAACCCAGAAGTACACCAACGCAGCCTGCCAAACCGTCAAGGTCGCGAATAGCAACATCATTAGTAGACGCGCACCGAAATAGATGGATGGACCGGCAAAACGCGAGTACAGCACACCGAAGGGGATACGAGCGGTAGCGAAGCCACGACCAGTACCAATGTAGCGAGCACCGCCGAAAGATAAGTCCTGAGTGACCGAGTTGGCGTAGATCTGACAAACGAAGACTTCGAAGAACGGTGAGAAAGAGCAGAACTGCTTTGCCAATCGGGTTGCAGCACGTAGGATACCACGTTCCGTAAGCTCCTGCACAATCAAAGGTACGAAAGCCAGGAAGAACACGACGAAGATGGAAATGACGCAGATGTAAATCCAATCCATAAGGGCGTCCGTGTTCGCACATCCCGTAGGGAATAACGGATCAGTGATAGGGACATTTCGGTTGTAGTCGCAAGCAATCGTCTGGTTTCGGAGCGAACCAATATTGATCAGGACGATCATGAACATCTCGACAGACAACATGATGAAGATGTTGTTCAAATGGAAACCGGCGTGTGCATAGTAGAACGATAAGAATCGGTCGAGAGGGAGCTGGGTGCCAAGGTAATAGTATTCACGGGAGAGCATCTGTTCACCCATACCAGTACCAATCTTGGTGGTGAAGTTGAGAATGGACCCAAAACCAAGATCACGACCCTTACCACACTGGTAGTATTCACAGTGCTTGATACGGCCACCACGAAGCAGAGCATTCATACCAGCGTAAATATCTTCGTTCAGGTGCAAACCCTTCTGGGCCTTGGAAACACCACCTCGAGTTGTCATGAAGATACCGTTGAGGAAATCCGGGTGACCATAATGAAGCTTGCCACCGATCTGAGACAGAGTTCGCGCGAAGAGTGTACCGAATGTTTGTTCCTTGCCAGCGGCAACATCACCAAGGACACCAATGTTCTCGGAGAAAATGTATTCACGAGCACCCAAGATAGCGACGGGAGCTGGGCTCTCGTTCTTCACACCAGGAGTGTACGGCGAGACGTTTTCAACTTTCATCTCCTCGAACTCAGCTAGGACCGATCGAATCTTGAGACATTCTTCCAGATAGTTGTCTTGATTGGCGTCAATGAGTTGGATGTACTCTCCCCTGTAGAAAATAATGGCGTGGTTTTGGTTGTCCGATTTGCCATCACCAAGGACAGGGTTACCAGAAAGCTGAATCCGGAACTTAGGTCGTCGCATACCATTCTCCATGAGCTCAGAGTGACCATCAATCAAGGCAGAGTAAATACGCGGCTCTTCGCCTTCAGCCAATGGGGGCTCTTCGTCAAGGTAGGCGATCTGCAAATCGGGGTACGCTCTGAGGAGGAACTCGGCGTTCTCCATCTCCTCTTTCTTGAACTTGGCGTAACGTTGCATAGAGACAACAATCTTAAACTTGCGTCGGGCCATTCTTTCCAGCTCGCGCTCCAGCTTCTCAGAGTTACCACCAAACATTTGAACAACTTCGGGGTTCTCGACACGGTATAGTAGTTTGATGGCGCGGCTGTAGTTCATAAAGCCCGAGATAGTACGGTAGAGAGTCTGCGAGCGAAGAGATGCCCAGATTCGCGTTCGAAGAGTATATTCCGGAGCAGAAGACTTGAAACCAATGCAGTAGAAGGGAAGATCGTCGATCTTGCTCTTGGCGGTGTCCTTCTCACCCTTCTCCTCGTCCCCATTGAATTGAGAAGTCTCATCAGCAAGAATCTTGGTGTCCTTGACAAAGCAGTCCCATTCGTGAGGGTGGAGCTGCTTAAGGTATTCAAGTTGAGTAACACGAGAGTAAGGCTCATCTTCACGAATGATTTCTCGGAGAGTTAGGAGGATCTTCTCTCCGTAATGAGGAATCATGACAGAGAAGGTAGGCATGTTGTCGACGGGGAGAGGCTCCGGAATAGGCGTAGACAGAGACTGTGCGAAGAAAGAGATACGACGTTCGGCTTCGCTGTGGGTGGGGAAAAACTCTGTCTTGAACGAGTGGTCTTCTTGAGACACGAAGAACGTTGGCGCACGAAGAGTACGCTTACCTTCCTGCTCAGATGGAACCTGGTGGTACAAGAGCTTTTGGACGTGGTCGATGGCCAGTAAGTGTTCCCGATACATGGAAATCACAATGGCATTCCAAATCTGCGAAATCAGGACCTTGGGCTTGTACTTGATTTCCATGTCGGTCGTAGCCAGAATCTTGGAGTAAATTCGCTTGGGCAGTCGAGAGTAAATGTTGCGCCAAGGAGTCATAATAGACGATCCCAGGTAGAACGACCTAGCGATGGAGAAAACGGCGTTCAGCAGGACATACCACATAAAAGTGTCGAGGAAGAAGAGAATCAGGTCAGTCAGGATCATGAGAATCATGACAACTGTTGGCTGATGCCGACACAGGATGTTTCCAATCTGAGCGTCTCCTAGACAAGAGTCGACATTCATGATCTGCAGATAACGAATCGGGTCACGGATGGATAGAGTCAGATATTGGTACGACTCTCCGAATTTGGCACCGAAAACCGCCGTCCAGAGGAAATATGACAAGGCTCTGTCGTTGCCCTTGAGATGCGGCCAGCTAGCGGTGAATGTCTGACTAGCAACATAGCGGCGAGAGTTCTTCGTTAGGTAGCTACCGAAGAGACCACCCAGAGGCATCACGGAGAAGAAGATGAATGTGATCACCGCAATGAAGAATTGAGCAATACCCAAAGCCAAGGCAGGTGTCTGATCCTGGTAATCCGGGAAACCGAAGACGAAGACGCTGGGACCGAGGTTGACGATGAATACAACGATTAGGAATAAGAGTCGCTTGGTAAGATGCTGAGCACCCGCCCATCGTCGTGGAACATACGCCCACTCGGCACAGGTAGCTATGATCTGGATCAGGGAAGCGATAGCACCTCCGGCACCGACAACCGACCATTGTGTAGATGCTGGCGGTTGGTTGTTCACTTGCTGTTCGTAGGCCTGACCAACCAACAGCGAGGGAACGTTGTGGGCGGTGTAGAACCAGAACATAGTCAAATGGATAACCCAAATGCGATTGAAGTTAACAATCATGTGGAACCAAGACCGTGTCTCTTTATAGGTTTTGAAGAAGCACTTCTTCCAGTTCACCTCCTTCAGCTTCATGTAGCGTTCGGCCGGTGGAACATCGACCAGCTTGCTCTTGTCATTGAGAACAATTCGCTCGATGCCTTCAGGATACCAGAAGAGCTGGTTGCAGTCATCGTAACCAATAATCTGGTTATGATCGCGTTCCCGACGGACATAGACTCCGTTAGAAATCTCGTAACCTTGGTCCCTGCAGTACTGGTATAGCGGCGTAATCACGTTGTTCAGGAAGGTACCTTCCTCAACGGGCTCGACAAGATTTTGGCAGGCGGGCGAGTTCAGGTAGTCATCTGCACACTTGAAAATGAAGCAGAGACACTCAGGCATGAAACGGACCTGGTTAGCTTCGCCCCAGCAGAGAAGGTACAGAGCGATCTGGCGAACTCGGTCGTGCTGGGACATGCGATTCATGCGGGTCTTCCACCGGAACTCCGCCGCCTCCAGGCTGTCATCGCCTTCTAGATCCTCAAGAACCTGATCTTCTGGTTGGTCGCCCTTCTTGCTCTTGGCCTTCTTCTTGGATTTGCGCGCCTTCTTGCCCATGTTCGCGAATCCAACAGCGTCATCCAAGTCAAGATGAGCGGCAAAGTACCATTTCCGGTAGTTGGCATTGTCACCGCCAATGTAGTCAGCATGAAGGGATAGTAGGGCTTGATTTGGCGTCATTCGAGAGGCTCTTGAATCCAGCAGAACCATGAGATGGTCGTACATGTTCCGCATGCTGTCACGCTGGAAACCAAATTTGTTAGCAAGGTCTAAGAAGATGTCCTCGACCTCTTCTTTGGACAATGGGATCTGCGCGTCAGACGTCCACGCTGGATATGGCTCTCGGGATCTTTGACCGCCTGGGACATTTCCGTAGTCCATTCCGTAGTTAGGAGTCGAAGCACCAGACGAGCGGTTTCCACCATAGGAGACCTGAGATGACGGCGGTCGGTATCCTCGGCCGTGTTCATTGTAACCACTGTATCTCTCGTCCCCACGGCCGTAGTAGTCCATGTCAGTGGCACGAGCCATGTCGGACCTCATGGTAAAATCGCTGAACGTCTCGGAATCTTCCTCGGAATCGCCCCGACGTCCATTACCATTATAACCACCCTGGCCATAGTGATCATAGTAGCCACCATTGCCGTCGTCGTAGTATTCTCCCTGGTAATTATCATGGTTATCGTAGTAGCCGCCTTCTGCGGCGTAAGGGTTATTGGCGTCAGCATTATAATAGCCACTACATATTTTGTTAATATTTATCCACTCAAATTTGCCAGTAGGATGCAATGTGCACTCACGATTCGTCGTAGTAGCCATCATTTCCACCGTGATGTTGCTGGCCGTGGCCATCATACCCATTATTGTCGTAGTAGTGGCCGTTCTGCTCGTCTTGGTAGTACGAATCGTGGTTCTGGCCGTAGCCGTCGTTGTTGTTGTAGTCGTGATGACCACCTCCTGGATAGCCCGACATTTTGGCAGCTCGGGGTTAAATGCAAGACAAGGGGTCTGCAATTATTGTACAATATTAGCGCCGAGGAAATAGAACAGAGAAATTGTGATTTTTATGGAATATCGGCAGCTTGTAACTTACAGATCAGACTCATTAGGTACTTGGCCGAGGTGACAGTGTTTGCGACTTTGGCCAAAGCAAGCGATTGTGAATAGGTTGTCGAGATTAATATTATTAACTTGTAATTCAATGTGGCCGGCCACAAGCTGGGGTTTTCTTTGTGACAGGGTTGGTAGTAAGTCGTGGGTGTAGACTTGACTGTTTGTTGACGTAGGAAGGATTGAGGGTTGCGTATTGTGCTGCGTATTGTGCTGCGTTGGCCCCTTGCGCGGGATGGCGCAGGTGTCAGAACTTGGAGGTACAGAAGTGAATGTTGACTTTCCCAGGTTCCTGGCGACGCGGTCGGCACTAATTGCAGGCGTCAATTAGTGCAATAATTAGCGCGGCGAGGCCCTGACGGATAGGGTGACTCGATGGGCCGAAAGACGCGTTTGATTGGCGAATCTGACAAATTCCTCCTCCAAATTCCTTCCTTTTCGTTATGTGGGTTTGTCGGTCAGTTCCGAAGCCTCGACGCCTCGCGGGTAATGTGCAATTTTTATTCCAAACGATTGACGAAGGATCGTGTCGAATCCGTTAGACGAGCGAAAGAGCCAAGCACTCTGCTTGCTATCCTTAAAGTTTGCGTTTTTCGCGGACCGTTAAAGCGAACGTGCGTTGAACGATTCAACGGGCGGGAGCGAAACACAAAAAGGGGCCGCCAAGTGGTACCTGGAAGTAACGAAAGGACGCTGCTCTCTGTAGAACTCTTTCTCGGTTTTCTTTCCCTTTTTTTACCTTCAGATCATCACGCTTTCCCCTGACGGTTTCCACGCACCAGAGAATCGAAGCGACGAGATGGTATAAAAAAGAATAGAGGAAGGAGAGTAAGAGAAAAGGAGAATTAAAAGTCAATGGGTGAAAGCGAGTGTAAAACAAGTTTTGTCGAGGGCGAAGAGGGGGGAAAAGGGATTGGAACATGGAACTTGGGATCGAGAATCAAGAAAAATGCCAGAAAGGAGAAAAGAGCCAGGGGGGGCATCGGGCAAAGCTTAGCCCAGCCCAGCCAGCGTTATCCGTGGTTAGTATCGCCCCCTTAGCCAGGGTGTGCTACAGACAGTGCAGTCGCTGGGGAATTAAGTACACAGTGCGGAGCGCTACTTCTGTAAAGTGGGGTGCACTGTGATGCCTACCCTTCATCACCGGCACATCCGACGAGAAACAACGTACATACAGACGCTACTGCATACCTAAGTACTTAGGTTACATAACGATGGTTCTTTCATTCACAGTGCATAGAATCATCAGAACAAGATCGAGATTGAAACAGGTACATACGTCGCCTGCCGTATCAAATACGCAGCAGAGCGAGAATGGATGTGGCTGTGTACAGAGTCGTTACCTGGAGGCGAGGAGTGGGCCGACGTAGTCGAGTTTCCTCATCTCGATTGGTAAGGTATCACGCTATCAATTGCGCAAAGCAAATTGCTCTACCAGTCATTAGCGGAGGACATAGGGAGGGAGTAGGGAGGGAAGTAGGGAGGGAAGTAGGGCTGGTGGGGTTAGCAATTGCCAAAACAAGCCGTCTTTGATTCATCAGTGGCAGGAGTCGGACTCTATTGGCCAGTAATGACCCGACAGGACAGGGGTGATAAGGAGTTGAACGCCTTCCGACCTTTTCGCAAGTACTGGGGCACAGTATTTATGGGACTGTGACTTAGGCCAGGGCGGCGGCTGGATTAGGTACATTGGATGCCCCATTCCTGGTGTTCATTGATAGCGCACTCATCCTGAAGTGACCTTATCTGCTTGTGAACATTGTGAGAAACTGTAGCAAACCTCAAATATGGATATCCCTTTTCCCAAAAACCTGAGTTGCTGATTTCTTGACAGAATCCTAATTGCACACTCCCACACACATTAAGGTCAAAATGTCATTTGTCATCTGAAGTTGTCATCTGATGCTATTTGATCCTAATTCCGTATGCCCGGTTGTGGGTGGATGTCTAAGTTTACATCATCTTCTATTTTCTGCCTTCTACCTACTATATGCTCTACCGGTCCGCCCTTTTTTTTTTCTTCTCCCTTCCCATCGACTAGCTAAAACCTACACAGTATACCCGACGCTAATGCCGTGCCTGTCCCAGGAATAGCGCCCGCATATCCCTTTGCAACGGTGTGGCTGGACCAACCGTCTTTGTACATAACTAAATCGAGTTCACGTTTTATCACTGGCAGTGCAGTCCGATCAACCTTCAAGGACATGGCAAGCTTGATAGGAAGCCCAGGTTTATCGTAATTTATACATGACCAAGTACATTTGTAGGAAGGTGTAGAAGGTGTATTAAGGCCCATATAAGTAATGCACCACTGCATGAACTACCCATGTGGTACCTTATGTACGCGTGTAAGTGGGATGTAAGTTTCACATCAACTCAATCTCCGCATGAGAGAAAGAAAAAAAAAAAAAAAAAAAGGACCAGTGCCTACACACGTACATGAAGAGGTTCAGCTCAGAGGGTCAATCGTAATGACCCGAGATCTATTACCGTAGTCGCAGCTCTCCCTAACATATGGTCATTCACGAGAAAAGAAGTCGTATATAATTCTTGGGCCAACATCGTGTTTTCCTCGTATTGTCTTATGGACTGGCGCTTCTCGGCAAGCATGTAACCCACCAAAAGCGCCCAGCCAACCTTTTTGCCACCCGCTCCCCTGCCCAGCAAGTGAGCTATCAAGCTCTACTGCGTGAATACGATCCAGTTAGTTTGGATGCAGGACACGTGCCAACACCGAATTGATGATGCATCTCAGTAGCCGTCACAGGTAGAAGCGTGACGGGACTCTGACGCTTTAACCAATTTCGGTTGCTCTTTACGCGGGCGTTGAATGCGCTTCTACTGAAAATCTATACTGGAAATGTCGGGCAAGTCCTAGGTCCGTCCCATTAACCGAGATAGTCTTATTGCCTCAGTAGACCCGTGATCGATTGCGGTGGCGGCCAATGAAGGTCCAGAACAGACACACCACTCCTTAACGACTAGCAATTACCAACCCCATTATATGCAGGTACCGGCCGTTATTTCTTCTTACGGCTTTCGATGACGACACTTTCTCATTAGCTACGTGTACATACAGTGCTATACACGTAGTACCTACATAGTAGTAATTTTATCCACGCGTCTGGTTCGCAATGGCTGGGACCTTTAGTTCCTACCAGGCGAGCGAGGCGATTTTATAGTTCCTACCAAGGCATTGGTATTCTCGCCTATCCACTTCGCAAGGCTCGCTGGCAACTGGTTTGCTGGACTTGCATGCAAGTTCTTGCAGAGGGAACTCCTGCAGATCAGCAAGTCCACCAAGTCAGAAAGATCGATAAAGTGTGTTGAAATTTTTCTTCCTGTCAGCATAGAATCGGCCGAGCGAACCAGAAAAGCCGGAATCTACCGCCTTTTGAGGAACCAACCTAGGACACCCCGGCGAACATTGGGATTTCATGTTAGTAGTGTACACTAGAGAAGCGGAATAAGCTATACACTTCTCGAATGTCCACAATCTATTCTAGGCTACCGACTAAGCGTGGGTCGAATCTGAAGATCCGGCGATGGACGGTAGGATTCACCTTTCAAATTTCAGGGGCTAGGCAGCATCAACACCAACATCCCGATTGGCTACGCCACTCGATCATCCCTCGACGCTCAAAACTGTGGATTTTATTATTTTAGCGGACCCAGATCTATCCAAGCTGCGAGTTGGTTGCCAGGCTGCTAGGTACAAGACAAATCAGGTCAGTAAGATCGATGGACTTGAGAGTTGGTTCGTATCGGTTGGAACTGGCAATGCTGACAATTACAATAACTTTCCTTGCTACCTATTAATTTAATATCTTTGATTATTTAGAGCGTTAGGCTAGATTCGCAACAGAGCTCGTGTAGAACGTATATCTTCATCGCCATTTACAATCAGCCAATATGTACATGTGAAATGGTATATCTATGAGGTTTGATCGTGTAGCTCCATATCACTCTGCGTAATGAGGGTTTAGCTTAACGACATTCAGACATATGGTCAAAGATCTCTTCACCATCTCTTATACAGGTAGCATCCGCAATATACTTGATACCTTGAAATTGTGGTTGCATACATGTGCATGAGGCAATTCATCGTTCCTGTAAGTTCATGAAATGGCTGTAACAATCCCAAAAGCCACCTTGGTACCGGATTTAGCGGGAGGAAGGTTTACTTACGACTATGAGACGCCAGACCCTGCTCAGAGGTATCACGATCCTAGTTCAGCACTGCTGTTATGCATAAATGAAAATTGATATAACTCTGCTTTCGGTGGCTGAGACTGTCAATTTCTTGATAGGACCAACTTGAGCACAGCCATTGTTAAATGTAGACAGAGCATAGTATTGTAAGGAACAGACAGGATCAAGTGTCCTTGCGTCTACAACGATAGAGTTATGACTGTAATAGAATCAAAACCATAATCCACAAATAGGTCTCGAATTGAGTTTCCGGGTGCAGGTTCAAACCACGGCTGCTATTTGAAAATACTGGAGCTGAGCACGTACTGCGCTACAGCGCTACAGCGCTACAGCGGTATCGATAGGCCCAGCCCCCGCGTTGCCTGGCAACCACACCAGAAGCAATCATAACCTATCAAACTTCAGCGGCCCAAGCTCAACTCATTCTTACCATGGAGCAACCATCAAAAATCACATGAAATATCGGCAATGCCACGGCATGATATCTTCAGGGAGGAAGAAATCGCAAACATGTTAGACGGATGGGGGGACAGCAGCGAGGACGAGTTTCCGGATGTTGATGTTGTTGTCAAACAATATCGACATAAGGTGCAAGAGAGGCAGGAAGGGAGAAATGACGAGGCCGACAAGGGGAATGCGCTGGCGAAGGGAAAGTCAATTTCTCAGACTGACGGTGATGCGAAAAAGGGACCGGCTGTGAAAGCGACTCCTCTTCGACGGCGGAAACTAGGCCAGAGCCAGACTGCAGATGGATCCCTCTTGAAGCGGTGGGACGATACGACAACCACCAAACAGAAGGACACCGCAGCTACAAATCCTAAGAGTTCCAGTACGCGTATAAGAAACGTAGACACCAAGGCCGGCGCCTCTTCTAGGGGCGCATCAAACCCCAAGCCTACACGGGCTCAGAAAGCAGGGTCTTCTGCTGTTTCGGCTAACAAGGACGTCTGCAAGCCCTCAAAGGAGAAGAACATTCGTAAACAGAGCGATAAAGCGAAAGATAAGGACGCAAAGAAGATACAGGGATCGAAACAACCAACCATGAATTCATTGCCTTCGGACGAATCTAGTGAAGAATCAGACGTGCTAAAGGACACTCTCGAGTTAAGTGAGGAAGAGGTGTCTGAGTTTGTCTCTATATCAGATTCAGAAGTAGAATCAGAGGCGTGGAACTCTGATTCTGAGCCTTCTTTGACGCCCCCTGTGCGACGTTCGAAGAGCCCAACAATCCAATGGGCAAAGCCACAAAGAACATTGTTCAAAGATCCGGGCAAAAAGGTGGCATCCAGCAACAAACAGCCTCAAGCAACCACCACCACCACCGATCCAAACAAACGGACACTCAAGCAACGCAGACAAGGTAACTCCAGTGACTCATTAAGGGCATCTCAGCCAGGAAACCTGGAGGATGCTTTCCAGAAGCTTAAAATGTAAGACCAGTTGAAGACATCTCCATCTCACCGCCACCATGTCTTTGAGAATGGAGAAAACTGACCACATCATTAGCTTCAATGAGGACTCAGAGCCCGAGAAGCCCGCGATCCAAGGGGACAAGAAACCCTTCCTGGAGCCTATGACTCCGAAGAAGACACGAAAGACAATACCCGCATCGCCCCTCAAAACACCCAGGATCCCCATGTCCCCATGGAAGCCCGAACACAAGGAGTTCTGGGAACCCGAGGCGCACTTCGGATGGATCGACCAACACGCGCCGGAGAAGCCGGCCGACAGCCCCAGGAAGACGAAGCAGCAGAGCGTGCAGGATATCAAGGCCGAGGCGAAGCGCAAGTACGGTACTAGTCCCGAGAAGCGGGACGCGCGCAAGGCCTTCGACGCCGCTAAGGAAGAGCTGGCTCGAAGCTTCCTGGTCGAGCTCGATGAGCGTATCACAGAGGGGAAGCTGGCACAACTGACCAAGGACACGGGCGGGCTACGCATCACCTGGTCCAACGCGCTTCTCACAACTGCCGGCCGCGCGCACTGGAAATGCAAGACCGTTTTGCACACGACGAAGCACGCGGACGGCACCACCGTCAGCAGGCGCGAGGAGCGACAGCACTATGCGTCCATTGAGCTGGCCTGCAGGGTGCTATGCAACGAGTCGGACCTCCTCAACACCGTCGCCCACGAGTTCTGTCACTTGGCCGTCTTCATGCTAAACGGCAAGCCCAAGACGGCGCACGGTCCGGAGTTCAAGGCCTGGGGCGCGAGATGTGGACGCGTGTTTAGCGATAGGGGCATCGTGGTCACGACCAAGCACAATTACGACATCGACTACAAGTACATCTGGAAGTGCGCCGACTGCCCATGCGAAGTCAAAAGATACTCGAAGAGCGTGGATCCCACGCGCCAGCGTTGCGGTCGATGTCGCGGAAACCTGATACAGGTCAAGCCTACGCCGCGCGGAGGTTCTGCTTCCGCTACTGGGACGCCCGGGAATGCCGACGGCGGTGCAAACGGGAGCGGAAAGGAGGGCCCCGCGGCGACGAAGCGCAAGCCAAGCGCCTGGAACGAGTTCATGGGTAAAGAGATGAAGGCCATGAGCCAAACCAATCCCGGTGTCCCGCGCGACGAGCGGATGGCGATTATATCGGCCAAGTGGGCTAAGCTCCAGCAGTCCCAGAAGGAGACGCAGCAGAAGCCAGAGGGCAAGCGAGGGAAAGCTATGAGGGAGCTCAAGACTGCGGTAGATACCCTGCAGCTCGGTGACAATGATGATGAGTATGCAGAGGACGAAGAGGTAGTTAAAGCTGCGGCACGAGAGGCTGGCGCCTATGATATCTTCTCGTAGGCCTAATCGATGCGATGGGGAACTGCAGCTGTAAATACCTATGCAAAGGCGAGCATATAAGGGTCCGGCAAATTGTATCGAGCACATGGACAGAGGCATTGCGATTCTATTAGATACCCTACCATCATAGCACTGGTAAGCCACCTAAGGCTTTCAGTAATTCAGTCACCTAGCCAGCTTAATGAGATTGTCAAAATTTGGAACCTTGGGACGTCGAACTGCTATCGAACGTAGTCGTAGATTCTACCTAGCCTACCTAGCCTACCTAGAATAAGGAGGTGATTCGTCTCCCCCCAGTTTTGCTATAGCAAATGTACCAGTTACATGCTCACAAGGCGCGAGGTATTCAATTCATAATTCGTGCCAAACCCGAGGTCCAGAAACATAACAGAAAATAGAAAAACAAAGAGATGTGCCTAGTTTCTCAGAATGTCCCTCGAGAATCCTATTGTATTATCCCTTTCTTTTCCCGGCCCGGCCTTCTCTTTCATTCATCTTACCTAGAGCTCAGTTCCATTGTAGTATGTTGCTACTTTCCATCCCGGCCCCGTGGAACTAGGTTATAATCAACCTAGACCAAGTCGTTTCTCTTTTTCTCATCTCCTTAGACCTCGTTGAACAGACCCCAGTCCTTAACCTTGAAGGTCTCCCAGATCTTCGCAGCGTAGTCGACGGCGTCGCCAATCAGCTTGCCCTGCTTCCCAAGCTGGAGATCGACTTCGTCCTCGTCGTACTCTCCCTTTATGTGAGGGACGTTGATAGTGATTAGGAGATCCGTCTTTTCTCGCTCGAGCCGCACCAGCGTTAGGATTATGGCGGTAAAGTCGGTCTTGGTAGCCGGGCGTTCGTCGCCTGTAGAGGAGGACGTTGAGTCCGCCTTTGGGGGCGCAACCGTCGCGATCAGCGTGTATGCTGGAATATCGTCGCTGTTCAATTTGCGATGTCGCGCAAGTTAGTCCTTGGTCTCGTTATGGTCGCTGGTGGTGGGTACAGCAATACGTACTCTAGTCTCGAGAACAGGGTCGGCGTAGTGTTCCAGACCTTGACGCGGTCGAGGTCTTCTCCCACTAGATCCTCCAGGTGGGTGGTCAAGGCGCGACCATCTATCTCGGGGCCGGTGCCCGGCTCGCCGACGCGCTCGGTGATGTCGAAGATGATGCTCGTGAAGCCGTCCTTGTCGATGTACACTTCTTCGTTGTCGGGGACTTGCCTTATAGCGCTAGTGTGCGGGAACAGATTCACAAATGTTAGTCGCCTTATCAAAAGGTGTGTATATCCGACCAATAGAGTCTATATGCGATGTAATGGAGAAGATCTGGGTAGACGTACCTCACGTCGGCGAAGTTGACCGGGAGGTCTGCGATGAGAGCCCCTCCATATAGCGGGGTGCTCTTGTAGGTAGTCATTGTCGGGAAGTAAAGAGTGGTAGACGTCTGAATATCAGGTTGGTGAATAAGTAGGTCCGGATGCGTCTTCGGCAAGATATTCAGGAAGCTATGGTAGGTATGAAGCTGTTTTGTCAATATGGTATCGGAATGATCAACATCAAGTTTAGTCGGGCGGTTGTCTTCAAGGTCTGCTGCCTTCTACATACTTTCCAGCTTGGTGGGGCGGCCGATGATGTAACTGAGAGTCGTCCCATTCTATTCAGCTCTTGATCTTAATTTTTCTCCTAGGAAGCGCTCTAACTTGAACAGGCAATAGTTTCATTTCATTTATTGTATATATCCATCTATTATTTTATAGACAAATAATTGTATAGGTAGCTAATAGGACTATTGTTGCCTCTTGCGATGAACACTGACAATACGTAGTGATACGGCTCTCATTATATTATATAGGTCGATACACGAGGCATCTAATTCCCAGTCGAGCGTCCGTCGCTTCAAGACGAATGTTCTCGTCTGACACCTTCTTAACCTTCACCGAAGACGATCCCGGGACTCATTGTCCGTACCTATCTATTCCTTCTCAGCGTTCGCAGATTGTCGCGCCTCGACTACTCTCTTCTGGTCGGCAGCAGAGAATAGAGTTGTGCCTTGTTGTAGAGATTTGATAAGCATAGGAACCGCGTCGCCTTTGAAGTCATCGGCGCTGCGGATCTTGTCTAGGTCTTCGGCGAACTCCTTGGTGCTTTGCTGCAGGTAGTAGGAGGTGAACTCCTTGGATGTAGTGTCCTGGTTCGACATAGTTACTTTGATTTTGTTGCTCCTCTGCAAGATCTCGTTTTTTTTTTTCAGTAGTGTTGGCTAAAGTTGTGATGGTTGGTAGTGGCTTAGTGCTACTTTTTTTTTTATTCCTTTCCTTTTTTTTGTTGCTCTGAAAAGAAGGGACTTATCGAAATCGCCGCCTATCGATATCGAACAGCTTTCAGTCCCCACAGCATGCTCAACCTGCCAGCCTACCTACTAACACTCCCCTGTAAATCAATGGTCACTGTGATGGAGGGACAAGCAAATAGTAACAACCTACATGTAACTATGTACTCAGAAGTCAACTTTACATTATTAGGTAGTCGATGGCATGAGTCGTCTAAACATTGTTATGCAGTTGCTGGGAATAGAGCTGTTTCAGCTTCCCCGCCTTGCTTGTGTTTCAAAAGAGTCAGCCTATTACGTCAACAGCTTCCTCCTGAATAGAATACTACACGACCATTTCACACTCACACTCATGATTCCTCACTACGTGTAGTTGCCAAGTGACGTGACGCGATATTGAATATCGCATTTCTATTTATTCTCCTTGATCGACCCTTTCGTTCTTTGCAGAGTCTTAAGCATACA
This sequence comes from Hypoxylon sp. FL1857, assembly GCA_022578955.1. NCBI lineage: Eukaryota > Fungi > Ascomycota > Sordariomycetes > Xylariales > Hypoxylaceae > Hypoxylon > Hypoxylon sp. FL1857. The sequence goes on from MU400380.1 coordinate 86,180, forward strand.
AGAAGCCACTAACACCGTCCTCTTTACAATTGTTGTATCATCAAAATGGCGCCGCACGATGGTCTAGTACATGTAAAGGAGTACGATTGGAGAGACAGCAATGTTGAAAACATCGGAACGGAACTTGACCATAAGGTCAAGTACAATTCAGCAGCAACAGAGCCCGCCTGGCAGGAAGTCGGGCAAGCACCCGGTCTTTACATCTGGCGAATTGAGGATTTCGAAGTCGTCCCTTGGCCAAAGGATCGATACGGCGACTTCCACGAGGGAGATAGCTATATCGTACTGCACTCATACAAGGTGGGAAGTAAGGATGGGGAGGAGAAACTAGCACACGATATCTTCTTCTGGCTCGGAAGTAAGACGTCGCAAGACGAGGCGGGGACAGCCGCTTACAAGACAGTTGTGCTCGACGAGTTCTTGCACGGTGTGGCTACGCAGCATCGGGAACTCCAAAAAGAGCCCTCCGACGATTTCGTGGCTCTATTCTCTCGCATCCGCATTCTGTCTGGCGGTGTCCGCTCTGGCTTTACGCACGTCGAGGCCGAAGAGGAACCCAAAGAGACCCTCATGTTACTCAGGATCTTCAAGCATCCATCTGCCAAACGGGCTGACTCGATTATGGTCTATGAAGTTGAACCTACCTGGCAGAGTCTCGATGAGAATGACGTCTTTGTATTGGAGCGCAATAACAAAATCTGGGTCTGGCAGGGTAAGAACTGTAGCCCTATGGAGAAAGCTAAAGCCGCCCAAGTTGTTCACGACATGACCATTGCGAAACACATCGATGTCGAGGTGATATCCCAGACGGAGTCGAGATCGCGGACAGTGGTTTCCATGTTGGGTGGTGAGGATGTCGAAGGGCCGTTTAGGGCTCCGCGACCAATTGCCTCGTCCAAGAGTCAAAACACCACTCAGCGCCCCCGCAGGCTTTTCCGCCTGTCGGATGCCTCTGGCCAGCTGAGGTTCGACTTGGTGAAGGAAGGCTCTGCGATAGACTTTTCGGATCTGGATAGCAATGATGTTTTCTTGCTTGACACTGGCTCAACTATCTGGGTCTGGCAAGGTTCAGGAGCAAGCAGGGCAGAGAAGGCCATGTGGATCAAGGTGGCTGAATTATATATTCGACAGCTTGGTGAGGAATCTGGCGATGGCAGGTCATATCTAAGTCCAATTTCCAAGGTAGTCGAGGGCAATGAAAGCCCGGCGTTTGTCAGGGATCTTGAAGCGTCATGATAAGCTACGGAGTCTGATTCTGTATATAGCCAACCCAACCTCAATAATAGAGATTCAATCTTTGACTTGTGTGAATTACATAATCCGCTCTAAGTGGTCTCAACTTCCGAAGCTCTACCTAGAATCAGGTAATTAAAGGGACTGAGGTCGAAGTAAAATGGCAGGTGGGGCGTCATAGGGCGGCGGCCTCAATTTGACGCGACGCTAGTGGCTGCTTGTGCCGTGAACCGTGTCGTCCGGGGGGTGAACCAGAAAAGGATTTGGACCCTCTTCCAATTTGCGATCGTCGCAGTCCTTCCCCTACAATGCCGTCTCACGCCCAAATTCTTTAGCAATCTCCTACGGACTCTACACTAGACTGCTATACTCTCTCAAAGCGGGATCTTCAATGTCTCTCGTTTGACAGCTACTAGAGAATTGAATTGACCAAACATGGACCTTCACGAGGCCCAAGTCTACCTGCAGGCTTCGCTCCACGAAGTATCCCACGCCTTCCATAAAGTCCCCGGGAGTGCCGTCTTGATACGGTACATCCAGTCGAGCTACCAGAATGACCCGGTTCGATCTGCTATAGAACTCATTCTCGTTATATTCTTTGTCCGATACCTTCTCTCTCCGTCCTATCCTACCCACGATCCCAATTACGTGAAGCTTCGTGAAGATGAGATCGACGAGCTTGTTAAGGAGTGGGAGCCCGAACCACTCGTTGCTCCCCAGACCCCCCTCGAAGAAGCCGAAGCCGAGAGGCAGCCTGTTATTGTTGGGTAGGAATTGAATTGGTTTTGATAACCTACTTTGAAATACGATTGCTGATAGTCTCGGGATAGGCCGACTGGTCCGAAGGTGAAGCTCTCTAACGGCAAGACTGTTACAAACCTAGCCTCCTATAACTTCTACAACTTCAACGCAAGCGAGTCCATCAAGGACAAGGCGATCCAAACACTACGCACCTACGGAGTTGGCCCCTGCGGCCCCCCTCAGTTCTACGGCACCCAGGATGTCCACATGCAAACCGAACATGACATCGCCGTTTTCCTCGGTGTTCAGAACAGCATTGTTTATTCCCACGCCTTTTCGACTATCTCGAGTGTCATTCCCACTTTCTGCAAGCGAGGAGATGTTATTGTCGCCGATAAGCTGGTCAATTACTCGATCCGCAAAGGACTGGAGGCCTCCCGAAGCAACATTAGATGGTACGAACACAATGATATGGAAGACCTAGAACGAGTCATGAAGAAAGTGGCCGAGGAACAGGCAAAGAAGAAGATTCTAACTAGACGATTTATTGTGACGGAGGGCCTCTTTGAGATGGTTGGCGACTGTGCCAACCTTCCTAAGCTCGTAGGCATTCCTCGCCATTGACGGCTTGATTTCGGCTGTATTGTTTGCTGACGATAAGTGAATTTTCTAGGTGGAATTAAAGGAGAAGTACAAGTTCCGCATTGCCCTTGACGAGACTTGGTCGTTTGGCGTGCTCGGTCGCAACGGAAAGGGGCTCACAGAGGCCCAGAACGTGGACTCGGAAGCTGTGGATATGATTATTGGATCTCTGGCAGGACCTCTCTGTGCTCAGGGTGGATTTTGCGCCGGCTCGAATGACGTTGTAAGACATCAGCGTATCAATGCCGCATCATACACCTACTCGGCTGCCTTGCCTGCCATGGCTGCCGTCACTGCGTCCGAAACTCTACAAATGTTGACTTGCAACCCTGATATTCTACTTCAATGTCGGGAGAATATTCGAGCTATGAGGGCGCAGCTTGATCCACGAAGCGACTGGGTTCAATGCACAAGCGACCCTGAAAACCCCGTCATGCTGCTAGTTTTTAAGCCTGAAGTAGTCTCGTCAAGACGACTAAGCGATGAAGACCAAGAGCGACTGTTCCTCGAGATTACGGACGAGGTATGTTCCTAATAATATTATTCTGCTGTCGACGTTTTTTTACTTACAGATGCGCAGTGTCTTGCCAATGGTGTGCTCATAACGCGGCTGAAGAGCCAGCCGATGGTTGGCAGCATCGGAACCAAGGACATAAACATCAAGCCGGCCCTCAAGGTTTGTATCACGTCCGGGCTGTCTAAGAAGGAGATCGAGAAGGCCGGTGTGACGATCCGACACGCCATCACCAAGATCATGACCCGGAAGCCAAATAGGCAATCGTCACTGGTTGCTTAGGAATCATTCAGCTTTTCGTAACCTTATTCGCTATCCCACGTCGCTTACGATACGGCACGACGCGAAGATGTTTGCTGTTCATGTATTATGGCTATTAGACTACGATCCCAAGTATGGCCCTATGATAATGCGGACGGGTGATGGGGGCTGTATGCTATACGTTGGGCTGTTCATGGTTGTATACAGGACAGAAAAGAGGCAAATCGCCCAGATCAGATTATAGACACGAATACTAATCGCTAATTCGCTTGAACCGTTCACCGTCACGTGTTCCGCAGAGTTGTTGCGGGTCGATTGTTTGCTTGCTATGGCTCCTTCCAACAGGAACAGCGGGCTTATCCAGTATCGATGGTGGATGTATCCAGTCGACGTCGATGGAGACGGTCTTGTCCCAAGGTACCTACCGGCTGCTGACCTGTGCCTTCCTCCGGTCATTGGAGGTCTGAAACATGTTCATGCCTCGTAGGTTTCTCATAGGCTAAGGTATGCGTGGGTCCTATATTTTCTAGCGTTCTTGCTGTGGTAATCGTTCGTAGTTTGCTCTCAATGACCTTGACGCAGCACGACACCATCCTCTCAACATTTTCCCTCCCAGAATTCGTCATTGTCATTCTTTACAATAAGCCGTACATACACTCCTTTTCTATTAACAATTCGGCCTACCAATGGACATGGATACTCGAAGTCAAGTGATCTAGCTCTCGTGGACTTCATTGATTGTCGTATGAGATATCTCGAAAACAAGGCAACGCCAGCATCGACATCGACATCGACATCGACATAGACATCAATTTAGTCCTAACAAAGCAAGATAGTAAGTACCTCCTAGTCATTTCTTGAGTTCCGATTGCCTTGGGCTGATGTTGTCCTCAATGTGCTCTCTCCCTTATTGTGATCTTTGATATTTTCTCCCTTTACGGCGCCATCATTCCTTCACCATACTCCCTTGACACCGTCCAGGAACGCGCGTTCCACCGTGTCTATTGTTTTCCCCTTCCCTTCTCGATGCCGGGGCAACTTCCGCCACACGAAGTTGAACGTTGTTAGCACCATTTCTTGCATTGAACCTCAGTCCTCGAGTCTAGAACCTCAATATTGTTCCCTGGTATACTCTTTTCTTACAAACATCACTTCACATTTCACTCCTTTGTCCGCTTTTGTTCTCCTTGTAGCCCTTGTCACTGACCGATGGATACCTATTGACGGGCTTTGGCAGTTCAATTTCCATTCATGTCCCCTTTTGTTTCTATTCTTGTCACTCGCTCTCCCAGTCCTTGGTTCGTCCGTACGAGTAAATCGTTGCCTCGCTAACGACCTAGACCGTCCATTATTTGCCTTTTGCGATTTCGCGATTTTCCTAACCCTGACGTACTTATCGTCATCTTGACGCGTTGATACAATGAGACCTACAACGCTTTCTCTTACTCTCCTGTCCCTCCTTCATCTGTCGGCTGGACAGCCGCGTAAGTAAAAGCTCAAATGTACCTTTACTCTGTAGGATCCTAGCTAACGAGAGATTAGATCATCACCATGCTCACCAGCACAGGGCTCGCAAGATTACCGTGACAGATACCGCACACACCACAGCAACTGAAGTCCCTGAAGTCGTGGTCTATGTAGACCAACATAACAGGCCACTCCGTACGGTTACCGAGACAGTTGTATACGTTCCCGCATCGGCAGAGACCTCTAGAGCGCCGGCTCCCACAACGACGACAACGACAGTCTTCACTCCCCCTCTGTCTTCCAAGGATGTGCCAGTCGAGAAATCCGCATCATCTGCTTCGCATTCGTCTAACTCGTCGACTTTCAAGCATGTTTCAACTTTTGAGCCGATCCCGTATCCGCTCCCAACTAAGTCGTCTCGGACTAGTTCACACCCGTCAGCGTCCTCTGCACCACCCCCAAGGCCCCCTCCTCCAGTTTCTGGTGGCCGCGCACTTCACGGTGTTACTTACTCGCCCTACAAGGGCGCTGGAGGCTGCAAATCTGCAGCCGAGGTTGATAAGGACTTTGCGCTGGTCGCCAAGGATTACGGCGTCATTCGTCTGTATGGCGTCGATTGCGACCAGGTTGCAACGGCGTACGCGGCAGCCAAGAAGTACGGCAACAAACTCTTCCTAGGCATCTTCGATATCAACTCCGTCGAGCAAGCCGTCTCCACCATTGCTGCTGGCGTAAACCACGATTGGAGCATTGTTGATACCGTCTCGGTGGGCAATGAGCTGGTCAATAATGGTGGAGCTACTGTGAGTCAATCGCTCGCCGCATTGAGCCAAGCGCGCACCGCGCTCAGGGCCGCCGGGTATAAAGGTCCTGTTGTTATCGTGGATACGTTCGTCGCTATACTCGCCCATCCCGAACTCTGCGACCAGTCGGACTACTGTGCTGCTAACATCCACCCCTTCTTCGATCCGAACACGGGTGCTCATCAAGCAGGCTCGTTTGTGACTTCCATAGTGGAGAAGATCCGCAGCAAGCTGGCTGATAAGAGCAAGCGTATCGTGGTTACAGAGACGGGCTGGCCCTGGCAGGGCGAGTCAAACGGCGCTGCCGTGCCTGGTATCGACCAACAGACCGCCGCGCTGTCGTCCATCAAGAGCGCGTATGCAGATAATGCAAGCGATGTCATCCTATTTACAGCCTTCAACGACATGTGGAAGAAGCCTGCGGCTGCCACGTTCATGGCGGAGCAGTTTTGGGGTATGGGAGGACGGTATTCACCGGTTGATCAATAGAATGCAACCGCTGGGGCGGGTAAATGATGGAATGGATCGATAACGAACACGAATTAACGAGGTTAGGAATATGCATGGAAATGGAAAAAATTGGCGGGGGAGATGATGATTGCGATGATGAAAAGGGCACCAAATTAGCTGGCTAAAGGGAGCCCCTGGCTGGAGATGCCATGTGTACGATTTTGACCGGTAGCCTTCCTATTCTCTGTGAATCAATTTCGACGTTGTATTTTCTCACATTACCATGAGTTACTACGTGACTTCGCTCTGTGAGTACGTGTCGCGCTTCGTTTGTAGTTGGTAGACCAATGGTACTACGTTATGGAGACCAAAAGTGTTCGGGACTCAACCTGGAAAGAGTTCGATCATAGGAATGAGTGCGTATTTATGCGTAGGGGATAATATACGCTGGTCCGTAACTCACTTTATACATCCAGCGTTCCCACAGGAAGTAGTAATACGCATATACCAGCCCGATACGTAGTCATCCATTCTACAAGTAGAGCTATAAATAGCTGTTGGAAAGGGATATTCAGAACAGGCGAATGAGTAGAGAGTGGACATTCGAGGTTCGAATATCGACAAACAAGCTAGGAGACTAGCCAATACTTTAGGAAATATGATATGTAAAGAAAAAGAAAAGAGCAGTTCAATTCAGACGTCTCTTGATTATGTGACTGTCTGACTACCTAAAGCACTAGCAACCATCGAAGTCTCATCGCGAACAATTCATTGTCAACAGTTTATCGCCAACCAGAAAGGGATTAGAGTCACGCCATTCTTTGGGGGAAATAGAAGAGGTATTGTCGTCCACGCCCGTACGATAACTTGCTTAATCTGGAGAAAGCACATTCGCATCTCTGTCCATATCCACGTCCGTGTCCGGCCCAGACACGTACGCGTCAGTCTCAGCTGTTATTGGTTGCATGTCCCACATATCAGCCTCTAGTCTGTCCATACCTTCCTCTAGTTCTTCCTTTACGCGTAAGACGTAGGCCACAGTTGCAGAGTTTTGTTCAAGATCCTGTATTCGTCGTGCAATGTCTGCAAAAGTGGGCGCATCGTTACGTGAACTGCTGAGCAGGCCTTCTTGCCGCGTTTTCTCTTCGCTGAGAGCCTCGATCTCTTGACCAAGAGTATCAAGCTTAGCCTTCTTCCTCGATTTCTCGTCTTCGAGCGCTTTGACTTCTTGGCCAAGGGCCTCAAGGAGGTTTCTCTTCCTCGATTTCTCATTGTCTAGAGCTTCGATCTCCTGACCAAGGGTATCAAGCGTAGCTTTCTTCTTCGACTTCTCGTCTTCTAGAGCCTTGATTTGCTGATCAAAGTTGGTGATGTGGCGACCAAGTGAATAGAGCGAACCGTTTTGCTTGACTGTTTCTCCACCTAGACCTCTGACTTCATTACCAAAGGCCTGGACCGAATCGTCCATCAGCTGAGAGAAGTGGTCAGGTAGAGCTTCCTGGTTAGCCTTCTGCTGGCCTAGATATTCTAGATGGTTAGGTTTCACGGGCTCTGCCGCATGAGCCTGGGCAATATCAGTTGCCGCAGGCTTATCATCATCTCCAGAGCCAGTGGCATGCCCATCGACGAATATCCGGCCAGACATAGACAGAAGTCCCTGATCTTCAGTGCCGGGCTCTCCATCAAAGATACTGCCCCTTACCGTTGAGTCGAGAAAGTAGTTTTCCCAGTACTGTGGAATGCTTCCATAGGGCTTAGGTAAGGTCAGGAAGACAAGGCCAGTAGCTTCAAGCAGCGATGCAATCTCGGCTGGCAAAACTCCAAGTCCCTTTTCAGCATCGCCATAAATACGGAGAGACTCGAGAACTTCTTCGGCGGGCAAGTTGAAGTCCGGAAATGGCCAAGATCGCTTGTTGGTTCGTCGATACTGCAAGATTGCTGCAAGCTTGGCTCTGGTGGCTTTGTAGAGAGGCGTTGAAGATGGGCAAACATGGGCTTGAATCGTGGAGAGCTCGTGAACGACTTTTCGCAGGTCAAATTGTGGGCGTGGGGTATGGAATCGAATAATCGCATTCCAATATTCCTGGACAGATGTTGAGGTTGTGACGAGTTCTTCGTCTTTTGTCGGATACTTTCGGGTAGCGGGCTCTTCAAAGTCCTTCCACTTGCCTTGAGAAACGGCCTGCTCAATCTCCTTATCGGAGTATCGCGACTGTGCTCTAAGGCGTTCGTCGTCGGAAACTCCTAGGGAACCACCATAGTCAAAGTTATGCTCCAGTGGAGTCTCAAGCTGCTCATTCCGAGGGGGTTCATTCTGGGGCACTTCCCGCAATGAGGTGACGGCATTATGTGAGGGTGGTGGGCTAGCCATTGTCACGAAACAAGGCTCATGACGAAGAGTTGCGGATGAGGGAGAGGACGAAAATAGTTGGCGCTAGGCCGAGATGAATGAAATGTGGATGAGAGGGTGAGGCCGGGTTGATAAACTGCTAGATGCGAGAGCGTGAAAACAACCGCGGCGAGATGGATAGTGGACAATCCTGATCGAAAAGCCGCAACTTTCTTGAATGAACAAACGGTATCACGCGTTATGAGACAATCAATCGCATCTGTCGCGATCTTACCTTCAACCCTAGAAGATGTTCCGCGCGTTGTCAGGTTCGTGCCAGTTCTACTGCACTTCACATTGGTATTGGGGGCTGTGTTTGGGGGGTGATACTTTGCGCCGGTAGAATTGCACCAACCTATGGGCGACAACTGATGGGAACGTCACACAGGCTGTTGAATTGTAGAGGGTGATGCTGGTGGCAGCAGCCCTGGAGATCGTGAGGAGATATCGAAGAGACCCGACGTTAAAGAGAGTTGGCTTGGCCACTTTGATTGAGATGCAGGTAGTTGTTTACCTAACGTACCTACCAATCACCAGGTGGAATTGTAGGTGGCTTGTGCTACGTGTAAAGGGAAGGTACGTAGTTGCTAGGCAGCTGGAAATATTGAAGCTGCGACTGCTTCGACTAGATGGGTTCTTGCCAAGTTAGATAATGAGTGACGAGGGCAGGTAACCGCGATTCTTCCTAGGGACTTCCAATCTTGAAAACCCCCTTGCTTTCTGATACTTCAGGAGTTACGTTGATCGATTACATTCCGCCTCCTATCCCCCTTTAGAATACAGTAGAAAAAGGCCTGGGAAATCTTTGCCCGAGGCTGGATCCCAGAAATCAGTCACAAATCCATAGCAGGCCACACCCATTTATATCCCACATAATTCTAATTGATTCATTAATTTCAGTCGTTAGATACCTATTAGTGAGTCATTCCAAACGATGGCCCGTCCATCGAATTTCGACCCAACACTTTGTCATCCCATTCCGGCCCCCGTACCACCCCACCCGCCAGATGCCTCTCCAAATCATACTTCGTCTTCCCTAGGGGTATCATGGATAGTAATGAAAGTCCAGAATGCAAAAAGATGTTTTGAAAATAACAAGATGATAGGAGGATCTTGGGTATATCGCAATCGACCACCCGCCCCAATGCGCCGTGAGCCTAGAATTTGACCTGACGAACCATCCCAGTTGTGTGCTATTAAAGGGAGCCCAGGTCGTTTCCTATGCAATGCATGATGAATCCCTCGTTACCCCTTAAAGCGTCCGCTAGCTGCAGACCCCTCACGCTCGGGAGGCCAAGTCCCACGACTTCGCAGGTCGGCTCGACTCCCTGCGAACAGCCCAGCCCTTTAGAGCTAATAGAACCACAACCCACGCCATGAGCAAACCGACGAAGCCCATCGTGACCGTGTAAAAGAACATAGCATCTAAGTCGTAGTGGATCATTCCGCTGACGACATCGTTGGCCTGTTGGGATTGTTAATAGCTGAATCTTGCGGCGGTAACTAAGGTAAACAACTTACGCTTGCCATGAAGATGGTGCCCCCTGCAATGAGTCCAAACGCAGTCAGGAGTTCCGTCGGTGGCCTGGATGGCAGGATTGAGCGCGGGGGCTTCAGGTACACTAGCACGTATGTGAAACCTCGAGCAAATGAGGCACCTGTGAGGAGGTTGCCCCACTGCTTGTGGACCATACTGGAAACCATGGTCTGCTGTGTGTGCGAACTCATCATGATGCCAAGGAGCAGGATCACGAGCGCGGGAATGGGGTTAACGGAAAATTCATACTGCTTTGGAGGCTCCAAAGTCTCGCGCTCTTCGTCGTTGTACGCATGACTTGGATGCGTGAGAGCTGCTTCATATACGGTGGTGTTTAGCAGTTCGCGAATTCGTGTTGACTCTATCAACATTGCGAGCTGTATAACCTCGTTAGTTTCGTGCCACTTGCTGGCTGGCACAATGAAAACTTACCAGACCACCCCCGATGAAGAGAACGGTAATGGAGATGTGCTCAAGATCCTGAGGGCTGAACTCCTTGCCAGCATTTCCAAGATGCTCCAGGAAAATGTTGGTTGATCCATAGGTGAAGATGAGAGCTCCCTCGACGAATTCGGCGGTGGGTCTCCACTTCTGTGAGCTCTGCTTGGGGCGGACGTTCCAAGACTACGCAGTTTGTCAGCATAAAATCATTGTGGATCCAACAGTTCTTGCGCCGACTTACCCAACCCAGCTCACCGAAACTTCCCGACCACCGCCCGAGCGTCAGAATGCCGTACCAGAAGAAGATACCGCCCTTGATCCAATGAGCTAGACCGCTGAAAATTCCGTGTCCCTCCTGAAGTGTTGGGTTAGTCTACAGTGTCGCTCCTTTGTAGCTTGCGCCGAAGTTTAACTTACAAAGAATCGCGCGAATGTGATAATCCCGGTGCATAGAGCAATGTACCCCAGAATAAGGATCGTCCTGTCGATGAAATTGTAGGCGAACATCAAAATCTTCCAGGCTCTGGTGGAGATCTTGCCGGCGACCTTGGCGATGAACGAGTTAGCGGACTTCGTAGGCAGCATTTCCGCGGGCTTGAAATGAACGTCTTCGAGATCGTCTTCGTAGTGTACTCGTCGGTCGCTCGTCTCAACAGGCGATTCCTGACCCACAGCTGTCGATACCGAGTTGCTTCGTAGAGACTCGGTGTTCGGTTCCGTGCCTTGGCCGCTGTCGTTTGAGGAACGGTAAGGATGCGAGAAGTACGAATCGTTCATGCGCTGATGCTCGGCCATAGCTTCGGTCGAGACCGGAATGAAAGCCTGTTCCTCCTCCTTGCTGAACTTTTGAGCACTGCTCTTGCTCATCACGCCCGCTACGCGGCCTACAAGGCTGATAACCACTTGCGCGCTGACGACCCAAGTGACTAGCCAGCCTAGCTTATGGTGCGCATTGTTGGGATACAGATCGGGGGTGTTCGCATTATAAGTAATTCCCAGCAACAGGCCAAGCGCATTCGTGCAGAGGAACAGAAATTGAATCGCAAGTGTATATCGTGATCGCGCAATCGAGAACATAACAGCTGAGAGGACTAGTTAGAATTGCTACGGAGTGTATTAGTGTAGCTGGGAGAGCTCTCATACCTATCGGGAGCATGATTACCCAGCTAATGACCATTAACGCTATATGCGCATATATTTCGACTACGTGCTCTGGGTGGGAAAAGTACGTCGGCGGGTAGGAATCTGGATCCGGCTTGGGTTCCTCCTTGCTCATATCCATGTCCATATTCATCGCGCCTTCGTCATCGTGACCGTGAGCAAGTACTGCAGGTAGAGCCCCAGCTACGGCGACAAGCGCCAGCAGCTTGAGCGCGGACTGGGCAGTCGACCTCATGTCGCTGCCGGTGTTTGGAATATGCTGCCCCGGGAAATTGCGCGAATCAACTGGGGAGAGAAATGGTTTACATGCGCTTCGCCGGGCTCTTTGTCTATGAGAGGTCTGACCCTTTCAGAAACCGGGTGGAAGACCGGTCTCCGCGTAATTACTTATAAGCCTCGTGGGTAAAAGGAAGGCTGAGCTTCGGCCGTATGAGCAAGAATGCTAGCTATGTAGCTAGATCAACGGCTTTGGACCACGGAAAGATCAGACGAAGTGGTGGGTATCCAATGGAATAGCACTACTACCTCATGTATGTATGGGAAAGCAAACGGCGACAGATGGAGGGGGGGAAGCTTTCATGGACAGCCATGATGGTGGGAGGCAGGTGCATGGCCCCGGAATATATTTATTTTGTACCAAGGACGGGAACGGTGTCTGCGACTTCCAATGTGCCCACGAGGCCGACGTTGGGTATGTGGGTATAGGTACTTGGGTGAAGTATAGTATTTTGCATGCACGTCAATGTAGCCTCAATGTAGACTCAACTATGAGCAACATTAGGAATGAACAAAAGGTCGGGTCCACCCGTGGGCATTCGCCCTTTCATCGGCCTGCGCCATCTGTTTCTGACGAGCCATCGAGTGATAGCGTGGAAAAATAGCACGATGGTCGATCCGAGGTATCCGAAGAAACAACTAAAACGGCGGTATGGATGTTGAAGCTGTCAGGGCTTAAGCTTCAAGAAACTCACAGAACCTGAAGTGGATAACCTGGTGGCAGGAATGGGTCCGCGCAACGGGGCATCCATGTCAAGCGCATGTACTATGCCTAACATGAATACCTAAGAATGACCGCATCAGTCATAGCAGGGCCCACTTGCCGCTAAGTACCTTCGCAGGCCGTCGATACATATTTTAACTTTTAATATTCAATGTTGAAGACAGGGTTATTCCGTATGTACATACATATGTATGTACTTGCCCATGCGACATCACTGCCTCACTAGAAGCTTCCTGGCCAATGATGAATAATCGCTTGTTGCTTATGACCTGGCTTGAGTTATGAAAGGGAAGCTTTTCCAACCTTACCATGAAAGAGCGGGCTTCCGAAAACCCCGCCATCCGCAATCGGACATACTGTATATTTTATCCTTCTTCTGGTTTAAATCCGCATCCGTCTCCCGCATTCAATAGCCTGGGTTCTCGTTAATAGTTATATATTCGTGTCTCTCCTCGTCTAACCATACGCATACACTACTGCACGGAATAGTTGGGGGGGGTTTAAGATATTCAGACTATGGTATGTTCTTTCTTTCTTTTTTTTTTTTTTTTTTTCCCCCGACTGATCATGTGTGAGCCTGGCTTACCCGAAAAGGTTGCTTGCACAGGCGCGCAGATGACTGACTGCTCAGCCTTTCGAACTTCTTGAGGAGCCGCGCTAGCAGGGATACAAGCTTTGTCGTTGGTAACACAGTGCTAAGGAAAGCTAAAATGCCGACGGCATTTATGTACATACTTAATGTGCCCGTGCTTAATACCATGCACATGTAGGCTGGTAGGCGGCTAGGTAGGTACATTTATGACGGTGGTTAAGCTTAATTAATACCATACCTGCGTTCGCTATGGTTATGATATCTTCATGATCTTCAATGAGCGTCATCGCATTGCTCATAGAGGCTTTTACCGCGGTTATACATAACATTGGCATAACTCTGTAATAAGCCAAGCCTTGCAACCTCCACGAGCAATGGCACACAGTTGGGATATAACCGTCTAACTCCGAGAAAATGTGTATGTTTCACTGTATAGTATCCCTAGCAACCCTCTCGGGCAATCCATCTATTATCAGCTACCTTAGCGACCGGGGGATGACAGCTTACCCGGGCGCCATCATGCAAGAGATGGGCAGTAGCGCTGCAACACACCAATTGCCGACCGCCAAATCCTCCCGCCACAGCTGACGTGCACGCCCTTACGAGTTAGCAGTCTGCGAGCGGAGTTGATGAACCCCCTCAGATGATATCTGTAACCGCTATAGTCTGGGGAACGTAGATAACGAAGGTTACGTGGTTACTTATGTGGTTACGTGTCACGGGCAGTGAGATGGGAACCTGTCTCGACTAAGCTTTAGAGGGGAAGTGGATGGTGACATTGGCAATGGCGAAAGTCGCATGGGCTTTGGAAGGCAATCTCGATGCGATTCTCGCTCTTTTCCGTAGATGCGATTTTCGGGGGCGAGAACCGAGTACGAGTTGTCGATGAAAAACTGCCTTACCACCTGCAGCAATCCACATGCCAACAACACTATCCACAACCAAGACGCCATACCTCTTGGTTGAACATAGCATGTGGAAATTCGCCAGCCAGTGTCATCACTGATCACAATACCAACAGCGATAATTGGGCTAACAGGTCCTGTTTGGCGACTGATTAATAATGCCAATATCAAATTGGTCAGGCTTTTGCCAAGGCCTTAAGAGATTATGGAAACCAGGAAGAGAAGAAAACCGAGAAATAAGCCCAAGGAGACAGGACGCCGTGAAGAGTCATGTCCCACTCAGGTAAAATCCTTCTAAGACTGCGTCGGAGAAGGTGACCGAGCCGGAGTCCGAATAGAGATGCGACATGTAGAAACTCATCTAGCCCTGGTTGAAAAATAGATGCAGTATACGTCACCGTAATTTGTCATTTCACGGTAAGGCTGGTACGATTTGCATAAATGCCCTTGAATAATCCACATCACGGATAATACATAGTAGGTGCGGCTACTGTTCTGCGTAACTTCAACTTGACCTACTTCAAGCTAGCGGCGGGAGCCATTCCAGCGGCAAGGGCTAGGGTTGAAGGGTGGATGAGGAACTAGCATGGAAAAATGGGATGGTAAATGGCCTTGAATCATGGAAATGATTCAAAAGTCGAACGTTCTCGAGTCCTTTTTAGGAATCGTTCACGGTCCAATTAACGCCGCCGAGAATAATTCTGGTTATAAAATACCATACAAATTCTTGGCCCCGGGCATCCGAAGGACCGTCGTGCGGCACTAACACATTTTGATCGAGTTGTAATCGATGATCGGAATTGCAATGTAGTTCAATAAATGTCTCCTTGCATATCCGCGTCCTACACCATCCATTTTCTACACACCGTTAAACATCGGCCTCACGGCGCTTATTCACCGTGGTAGCCGAGCAATGATATGAAATTCAGTCCTTGCCTGCGATTTTGGGGGCGATGCGGCTTCCCGACATACTGGTACTACCCCATCATGGTCTCACTACCAGATCTGGTGACCCAAAGATGCTTAATGATAACCTAAGTACATGTATATGCGGGATCCCGGGCTGAGGTAGGGCGAAAGATTTGAGTATGTTGTATCATGGATACGTATCACTGTGGTTATGCTGTGATCGCGGAAAACAGCACACTCTTATCAGGCCCTAGACCAGACCTATTATTCATATACAGAGGTTAGAATGTCCAAAGCCCCAATACTCATGTAGACACCTATTCTCCGTTCAAACCGGCGTATTCCATTTCGTCGTGGGTTGTACACGAGGCATCGCTGACGTTATCATAGGACTTGACCGGTCTCTGAGACGCCACTTATCTCCATCCTCCAGTATGACCCTATCTTCGTCCCGGAGCTTCCGTAGGATTTGGGCCACACCAGCAGCAGCGGGCAAGTGAAGGCTCTCCGGTACATCGTGGTATATGACTTTCACCAATTCCATAGGAGTCCAAAGATCGTGATCCTTAGTGGAAGCCAAGGTTTGCAGTACTTGCTGTTCTCTCTGCTGTCTATGTGAGATATATTCAGCGATCGTGGCCCTAGCTTGTGATAACACAGGGCCGTGTCCTGGATATCCCCGGCCTGACACCAATTTTTCCATCTTCGCTAGGCTTTTGAGATAGGTGCCTAGATCTTCAAACACAGCTGTTCCCTGACCCAAGACATTGTCACCAGTGAACAGCGCATCTTCTTCTTGCAATACGAAGACCATATGATCCGTCGTGTGACCTGGGGTATGCAAGGCTGTCAGGGTAGCGCCCTCTACCTTAAATATCTGCCCTTCCGAGATATTTGATTGACCTTCTGACGGCGAGCTTTTGTACACCACCGTTTGGGGTGAATTTTCTAGGAGCTGGCGAATTCCGCCTGTATGGTCATGATGCCAATGGGTGATGAGAGCACTTTGGATTGTAGCCTTCTCTTCCTCCAGAGTTCGCTTCAAGGCGGCAATCCACGAGGGCTTACCCTCGCCGGTATCGATCAACAACCTATTGGGGCCGGTTCCAATCAGATATGTATTGGTGCCCTGGAGCGTAAACTTGTTTGGATTGCCACCAAGTATGCGAATACAAGCTGGACTAAGTCGCTCAATCTCGGGCAAGTGGACAAGTTGGGTAGCCATTGTGGTGCTTGAAGCTATTCGGAAAGCTCTCATACCACCATGAAAGATCAACCAGGTATAAGTAGCCAATAAACGGAACCTGTTTGAAGCCACACAGGATTGGAGTTGGTGTCTTGAGCTATAGATATCGCTCTTCTAGAATCCGGAGGGGAAGGGTAATAGTTAGTGCAACATATTGGCGACTTTAGTTAGGTGGCTGATAGTTAACGTTAGATTACTATTGGACGCCAACAATGAGCATAGAACACGCCGCAATTATGCCATCAGTTTATATAGCATCTGTAGCTGCGGATGGGGAATACCACCTGCACTTGGATACAGCTCGATATGCCGAGGTCCCAATGATAAGGGTGGGAAATGCTAGATAAAGTAAAGTTAGATCCGACATCATCATCAGAGTTTACCAACGGGAAGGGTCGCTGGTGTTCGGCATACAACTTCCCTTTAAGGCCGCCGTAGCTGAGCGTAGTTGGACCATCCATTAGGAGGTAGTTGGACCTAGCCAGCTAGCCAGACCTGGCCGCCACCAAGCAAACCCCTGGATCTTCCCGCTAGCGCCCCCCGATAAGCTGGATAAGACTGAGGATCAGGTGCCGATAAGAATTTCCGGCGTGTTGCTTCAACTGTAATCCGTGCATGTAATCTTTCCTGCACTTCCTGAATGACGCTGTCTTTGCACAAAGTCATTAATTGTTTGTAGATCTGACGCCGTGAAGCTCCCCAAACAACCCATCTAATTGCCTCAGAGGTTTGTGAGTACACATCGGATTTGATACGTACGTGGTTCGTGCGCCGCTGACCAGGAGCTGAAGCCGCAAGAAGCAGTAAAAGAGACCCAGCGGCCGAATCGCATCTTCAGGAGCTTACAGCATTCCGCTGCAAAGCCCACTGCGTTTTTGCCTCATCTACGTCAGAGCCTCATTCGTTCATTCGTCCTTGTCCTTACCTAGATACTTAATCTTTGGTATGCTGCTTCGACCACTTTAGACTGCTAAGACCACTTGTTCGGTCGCTCGAGCCTCCTATAAACCCGATCCCATTACCAATCCACCTCTTCTAAATACCCGCCGCCAGTCGAACTTGGTACACACCTGCGCCGAATAAGATCCCCCGCCGTCGCAGCAATTGCGTATACGTTCATCAAATTAGTACAATAAAATTTCCATAAACCCATTGCAGCCCTGGTAGAAGCCATGGCTGCGCGACCTACCACCCCGGCGTCGCCCAAAAGTGTCAAGATCAACTCTCCAACTCCTGGTACACCGTTGTTCGGTTGCGGTTAGTATTATAGCTCCTCCAAGGTGTAGGCTTCTCTCTCTGGTATATACTGATGCTTCTCAGAGCATGTTCAGCTCCTTCTCTCCAACAGCCCAGATGTCATGAACAGTTCTATCCAGTACTATAAGATGTTACTGCGTGTTATTTTTGATGGCAATCCCCTGATTCCCCAGACTTGCAAAGCCCCGGATGGGCAGGTAATCACATCTTTAACTTCCAACTACCTCTGTTTACAATGTTCCACCATTGTCCCGGAGGAAGAGCGCGGTAAGCATGGCAATAAGAAGAGCCATCGCTTCTGTATGTTCCCGAAAAAACCTGTGTTGTCTTGGTATCTTGACTAACTACATACAGATGTCGACTCAAGAAGTGGCGCATTATTCTGCCAGTTCTGCGAGGACTTTGTATGGGACCCAACTCTAGATGAGTTAAGAGTGAGAAAGATAGGGACTGGATCATTCTCAAGTATGTCTCCGCTCACCCTGTTCCTACAGTGAATGAAAACCCCTTGTAGCCAAAGACAAGATAAACAAAGAGGAGATCTGGGCTAAGGAGACTTATCAACTTATGCTAACGTACTCAGGTCGTAAGAGAAAGCACGAGGAAATGTTCTCGGACGCTGTGAAGGACCCCCTGAAGGACGATCCTAGATATATCTCCTCCAATACCACTATCGCGTCATGCAGAGCAGATGGGCTTCGGGGGATATACAATGCCGGCGCAACATGTTACCAAAACGTGGTCCTACAGAGCTTTCTTCACAACCCTCTCCTCAGAAACTTCTACCTAAGCGACGGACACCAGAGCAGTGACTGCCAAGTAGCTCACTGCTTGAGCTGCGCAATGGATGACATGTTTCAAGATTTCTACGCCCTCGAGAATACCAATGGTTATACGGCTGCCAATATTCTCTCCGGGTTTTGGATATCTGAGAAGAAGGCGTTTGAGAATCTAGTAACAACTAAGGAGCAGGATGCGCATGAATTCTTTCAGTTCCTAGCTGAAGAACTACATGAGAGAAACGGAGACGGCAAGAAGCCCGAAACAGGTAGCGAGCACAGCTGCAACTGCATCATTCACCAGACCTTCTATGGAAAACTTCAGAGCCAAACGACCTGCCTGCATTGTAATAGTACGACGAACGCAGTAGAGTCGTTCCTTGACCTGAGTTTAGGTCTGGAGAACCTATCACAGAAGAGGGGCAAGAAGGCGGCCAAGAGTGGCCCGTCACTTACACTGCAGGAGTGTCTCGACGAAGAGTACATCAAGTCTGATAGATGCGAGTATCGATGTAGGAATTGCCACTCGTCACAACAGGCTCGGAGAGATCACAGCATCAAGCTTCTACCGAATGTCTTATCCATACAACTTAAGGTGAGTTCCCTACTGACTCAGCTTCCCAGAGCAAGAATGCTAATATGGTCATGTAGCGATTCGAGTTCAAGCAGGGGAGCCGTGATCGCGTTGCCTCGAAGATTAGTACGAAAGTACAATTTCCGTTGCAGCTGAACATGCTCCCTTATACCACTCGTGGTAGGACGGCAGACGCCAGGGACAGTCAGGAGCTGAGGCGATCATGTACGTATGACCTATTGAGTGTAGTGGAGCACGTGGGAGAGATTGATACCGGTGAGTCTCCCACTTTTGTCAGAATTCTTTCGACCAAGTCTAACCAAGACAGGACACTACGTGACATATTCTAGAGTTGGTGATCAAGTAAGTTATACGTCTACAACGGAGATCGGCCTTTCATGATACTAATATGGTTCTAGTGGTTTTCGTTCAACGACCACCGAGTCGAATTGGCCAAGAAGTCCGATGTACTCGGCAGCCAGGCCTACCTGTTATTCTATATCATCCGGTCGTTAGCGTAAAGGGGTTCAGTTGGTTTTATCACAGGGCATCGGAATTGGTTGGCGGTGTACTGAAGCATTTACATGGTTGGGGCGCGATGACTTTGTACGTTGCGGCGGTCTTTGAATAGAGCAGCATGCACACATAGAGCAATACTATGATTACGACTTGAGTACAGACCTCATACACCTTTCATAACTCTACCTACTGTTGACGCCTATCCTAGCCCCGATTCACGAGAATCTGAAAATGCGAGAAGTGTATGGAGAAGAAGGGGGCTAGTGATTTTCGAGCACATGTGTCTATATTTGGTCTATGCAAATATCATTTTTCACTTTGACTGCTCAATTGATTCCATATGCTCACTACGTAGCTGCCTATTCCTCACCCCGGAACCGCCACGCGTCACACTCAAAGTTGGCATAGCAATAGAACTCGTTGCTCAGCCCCCGAGCATGACGTGGCTCATACGTCGTTGTGCGTGCTCCAAAAGATCGGTACAGTTTCGTAACGAGAGTCTCCATGCGCTCGCCCGTACAGACTATTAGCCGCGGGTGCGGGCTGCCATGGTTATCTGCGCCTGAAGAGGGCCGAGACATCCAGCGGACTGTTAGAGCGGCTGCGGTAAAGTTAGTCAGATAGGTAGGTGTTTGCGGTGGTATGTGGAGTGCAGAATAAATAGGGGATAAATCGAAACAGAGTTGGCATGTCCCTGCCAATAGGCAAAGATGATAGCCCCGGTATAGTAGCAGATGAGGTATGTTGAAGCAGTAAAGTCTGGATACAAAGCAAGATATACGCACCTTTGGTTTGACAGTCCTCGCTCAAGAAAGGGGGATCGCAGATTATGCGGTCGACGGCGCCCTTCAGCTGCGCGGGCAGCTTGATGGGCTGCTGGAAGTCGTAGAACACGAACTCGGGGAAGACTGAGAAGCGCTGGTCGTGCTCGAGGAGGTAGAGCTTTGCTGGTTTGGGGAGGGTGGCGTCTGTGTTCTGAAGGACGGGGTCGGGAGGTTAGTGGTTTGATTCAAAGGCGGTAGGGGGCATAGAAGGCTAGTCTATGGTTCAAAGCCCTGATAGAAGTAGAGAAAAGTATGTAGCAACTCTCCACCATGAATATATAAGCTGCGTCGCTAGGTTCCACTATAAGAGAGCTTGAGGGATGAAAAGCTTCACTTGATCAGGCATATTGAAAACCTCCGAATCTAGTACAGGTCCCTTCACTTACCAATAGATTCTTTAAAGCAACGAAGACACTTGGCGCTGACACCACAGCAATAGTCTCGTCATCGCGCACCCCGTCTAGTAGCTGCTTCGCAAGCAGCGTGGCCGTCTCATCTGAGTACTGTACCGCTCGAGTCAGCCCAACTACTCGCTTCCACGCCGGCCGCTCCCTCGATGGCATGAAACTGAATTGTTCGGGGCGGCTCTGGAAGGGTCGAGGCGTACCCAAAATTGAGACTCGTTCCAATCCTCCGTAAAGGCCTCCATGGACAAAGGCTGCGCGCCGGCATGCTGCTCCTCGGCGGCCGCCTTCAGCCTCTCGAACTTGTCGGCGTGCGCATCGCGCTCGCCGTAGAACTCCTGTAACGCAGCAAGGGCGTGGGATGAGAGGGTTCTGTAAAGCGATTAACATTCATGAGGGTAGCTGTTGTGGATGAGTTTGGTCGGCTCAAGCCAGGGCTCAATCTCGACCCTGAAGATTTTGATTGGCTTACTTACATTGGTTCATCGTCGCTATCGGCCATTTTGAGACGGCGTTTGCTTGATTGAGCTTCAATGTAGGGAATGATGGGATCCCGCCGAATATGAGATTAAAATTGGGTTATTCTTGTTGGGTTCTAGCCGCACAATACAGAGCTTTGAGGAATAAGTTGAGTTTTTCTCGGAGCCCGAAAATCTTTAGAAGCAGAACTCGCAATCATAAAATTCAAAGCCGCAGAAACCCAAGAGGCAAACTACGGCATATCACATATTCTACATCATGAAAATACATATTCCGCAACTCGGAAGAACTGTTACGGTACTATTCGTGACTTTTGAATCGAGGAAGACTACTTGTAGTCTAGTATATATGTACAATTACGATATAAGAGCCCTTTTCTGATTTCAAGAATTACAGAAAAAAACTGCTCTGGCGTAGTTATATTCCTCTATAAGTCGTCCACCACATGCATGTACTTTCTGTCTTCCCTCTTCTCCTTCTCCGTCGCCGGCGGCAGGTCGTAGTGTGCCGAGCTACGGAATCCTTGCTGTGGAAGTCGTTAGAACTGCATCTTCGGAATAGCGATTGAAAGAGAGTGAATGAAGTATGCTTACCAAGTAGTGGTATGTGAAGTTGCTGATGTCACCTGGCTTGATACCTAGATCAGCAAACGTCTTCGCCGCCTCGTCAATCTTCTGGTCGACAAATTCCTTGTCCACGTCCTCCGCAGACAACACTGGCCACCAAAGCACCTTGTTGAGGAGGCCGGCGGCAGGTTTTAAGATCGCTCTAGGCACGTTGATATGTCTTCTCTTCTTGTAGATTTCTCGGTCGACCATCTCAGCAATCTGTGCTGTGGAGTAGTTCTTGGGGCCGTAGAGTTCGAAGGTCTGCCCGGCTGTAGTGTCATCGTACAGCATGGCCTCTAGAGCTTGGCCAACATCAATTGACTATGTAAATTAGTAAGGTTTTCAGGATTTCGGTATGTTGGCTTCGAAGAGACATACGTGAACGGGCCAATATCTCTCTCGCATGTTGTTGGATGTGAACAGGTTGGTGATACCGGCCAACCGGGTTAAAAGGTTATCCTCGAATCCGAAGATAGGCGCCGGTCGGACGATGGTAGTCTCAGGGAAGATGCTTCTCGCGACCTGCTCTCCTAGTCCTTTGGTGCGGAAGAAGTCGGCGGGCGAGTTGGGGTCGGCATTGTAGGACGAGACGTGAATGTAACGGTCGACATCGTACTTGGCAACGGCCTCAACAATGCGCTCGGTACCTTCAACGTGAACGTCGTCTAAGCTAAAGTTCTTGGTAGGGTAGTTTCGTCCAATGAGGTTGTATACGACGTCAGAGTGTCTGACGCTTGCTTCGATCGACTCGGTGTTGCGCAGATCGTACTCGAGGAAGACGACACGGCCTAGATCACCGGTGACCTTAAGATGGCGCTTGGCCATCTCTTCTCGGTAGGGGACGACGACTTGACATCCTTGGCGGGCTGTGACATAGTGTTAACAGCCGTAGCGTCTGCTATCTTCCGTACTCCGCATACCTAACCGGTTGACGATATATCTTCCCAGCTGTCCCGTTGCGCCAAATACCGTCGCAGTGTGGCCTATGTAGAATATTAGGGTCGGAGATCTTGGGGTGGGTTCGTAATCGCTATTTACCTCCGATAGATGATCTAAAGACGCAAGTATCTTAATTAGTATAATGTCCATTGGCATGGGAGGAAGTACGACTGACCTTCCGCCTTGTACGCGGAGGATCGGCTTGCCGGTGCGGGAGATGGCGAGGTCGGAAACGTGTCGGGCTTGGACGAGATTCAAGGCTAGCTTTCGACTGGACCGCACGGCGGTCGGAAAGGAAGCCATCCTTGCTCGATACCGAGGTGCAAGAATGACGGGGCCTTTCCAATTGCAATAGAGAGCTGGTGGTGCTGAAGCTTCGAATTGCTCGTTTCTTGGTGGGATCGAAGCTCTGAACCGTTCAAGGGGTCAAGCCACAGAGAGTATTGGTCAAAGCTAATGCGCCATGGAAGATTGGCTGGCAAGCTGAGGGGTCAAGCCACAATCGAATAGGTAAGCCAAGAAGTGCGGCTGGAAGCTACGATAAGTACCTAGGTACCTAGGTAGGTACCTCCCCGGACAGGCTGCACACCAGCCGCGTACCTAATTGATTGAAGCTTGAGGCTTGAGAAGCTTCGATCCTCGCCTCGACATTTACATCTACCTCTTAAACAAACCAAACCACGACATTCCCGATTCTAGACTAATTCTCGGCCGAACTCCCTCATTACCCCTCTCCCGATACCGAATTCACATAAGAGCACCAAACAAAAAGCCAAGGACCATGAACGTCGACACCATCGCCGACTTCCTTGCCGACCAGCGGGACGAGACCCCGGACGAGCTCCAATACCTCATCATCCAGTTTGAAAACTACTGGGAGCGCAAGTTATGGCACCAGCTTACCGACGCCCTCATTGAGTTCTTCGCCAACCCCAAGAGCGAAAACCAGCGCCTCAAGTTCTACAAGGTCTTCATATTAAAGTTTGCTGATAAGATCAACCAACTTAAGCTTGTCGACCTGGGACTGAAGGCCGCTACTCAATGTAGAGGTAATTCCTATACCCATTCATACCCTCATGCTCATATTACCTCAGTGATGCTGATCTGAAGCAAAATAGATGACCAAGAACGCCTAACCTTCCTCACCGACCTCGCCAAGAAGGTCGACAACGAGAATTCCCAAGATGCCTTCGTCTACGCCTCCACCGCTGTCGCGCGCGTTCAGCTGGATCTACGGGACCTCGAGTCCTCGCGCAAGAACTTAGACAAGGCCGAGCGCATTCTCGATTCCTTCGACAGCGTCGAGACCAAGGTCCATGCCGCCTTCTACCAGGTTAACGCTGACTACTACAAGGCGAAAGCCGACTTCGCCTCGTACTACCGCAACGCCCTCCTCTACCTCGCTTGCATAGACCTATCTTCTCTCTCCCCCGACGAGCGCAAGGCCCGCGCCTACGACTTGGGTATTGCCGCCCTCGTTTCCGACTCCATCTACAACTTTGGCGAGCTGCTTCAGCACCCCATTCTCGCCGCCCTAACCGGTGACGTCGCTTGGCTACAGGAGCTACTACTAGCTTTCAACCGGGGAGATCTAGCAGCCTACGATGTGCTATCAGGCCACATCTCTAGCAACCCTCTACTCAAGGAGCACCTTGAAGACATCCGCCAGAAGATCTACCTCGCCGCGCTGACCGAAAGCGTGTTCCGACGGCCGCCTCACCAGCGAGCTATGAGCTTCGACACCATATCGGCCGACACCAAGGTCCGCAAGGACGAGATCGAGCACCTGGTCATGAAG
This sequence comes from Hypoxylon sp. FL1857, assembly GCA_022578955.1. Lineage (NCBI taxonomy): Eukaryota > Fungi > Ascomycota > Sordariomycetes > Xylariales > Hypoxylaceae > Hypoxylon > Hypoxylon sp. FL1857. The sequence continues at coordinate 110,653 of MU400380.1, forward strand.
GCTCTGAGCTTGGGACTTGTACGCGGCACTATCGACGAGGTGGATGAGCTGGTCAACTTCACCTGGGTGCAGCCACGCATCTTGGACATGGCCCAGATTGCCAGCATGAGCCAGCGTCTAGGCGAGTGGGGCGAGAACGTGAATAAGCTGGGCAACTGGATCGAGGCTACGGGGCAGGATATCTGGGCTCCTTGATCTGTCTTTTGGGTTTGCTCCAAACAGATGAAAAGATGAAAAAAATCGAATGCTATGTAATAGGCAAGGACTCCGAGAGGAAAGAGAACCGAGCAAACTGCTGTCTCTGGTCTCTGCGTAGGAGGGTTCCGGCCTTGTATGATAGATACTAATAGACGACATGCGGTCCAGCAAGAGGACCGCAAAATACTACTGCAAAACATTCGGTTTCACCAAGAGGCTTACAAGTGGTTTCAATGGACACCAAGTGCGTGATAATAAGATTTCACCTCTTAATCGGAATATTTATGTAGCCTCCCTCACTTGTCTTGCCATACTGATGCCACTGTGTAAAACAATATAGAGCTACAGCAAGTAGGTTTTCACCTACAAGACTTGTGGCCGCGAGTGAAAAAGTGTTTGAAACGATGATGGTATCTTAATCCTCTGCTCTACTTATCTATAGCCAGCTCTATCATATCTCCTTTTAGTAATGCCAGCGCCAAAACTTGATTTGGGTTGCCGTACACCTCCTTTCGAATTCAACGCTCCGCTACTCGTCCAGCTTGACGGCCAAGCAATTAAGTACCTAGACACGCTATTTTGTAATAATGCAAAACCCATCATGCCCTTTTAAGAAATCAAGGTTGTTTTTCTTTACTCCCGGGCTGTCCCAACACGATTAGCTCACCCACGAGCCACGCCGGCCACCACACGCACCACACTACTAATGGGGTATACAAACCCCAGACATGCCATCCGAATGCCGCCTCCCTCAGGACATCCTGCACACTCACACCTCCTAATAAGCTTCCCACTAATACCACGGCAGGCGGGCTCAATGCGTGCAGGAACACGGAATACGCATATCGAGCCACGGGAGAAGAGGGCCAGGGTTGAGTAAAGGATAGTGGGGAGGAGAGCAAACCGATAATGAACGCTAGTGAGAAGTTGAGCGTCGCGAGAGATGACAAGAACATGCCTAGAAGGAGTAGCGAGAACGATTTGATGAGGAGGTACTGCTGCGCCGTGGGCGGCTTGCGGGTGTCGTTTGTGAGGAGATAAGAGGCCAAGTGTGGGAGCCCGGCGTTGAAGAGGGAGAATATGGCAAAGACCGATGTGAGGAGCTGTGGCTCGTTAGCCGAGGTTTGTATAATAGATAGTAGGCATTTATTTGCGACGTAAATGGTATGAGAGTGATAGTGAATATAGAAAGGGGGAATACTTACACTGGAGGGCGTCTGGTTGAAAATGAAAAGCGGCACTACACCCAAGAACTGGCAGCTCGCCACAAGGACGAGCGGGAGGAGTACTTCTCGCTCGGCCGTCTTCGAAGTCGGTTTCACCTCTCCCTCTCCCTTTACGTCTTCAGCTCCCTCAATCTTAGGCTTCTCCTCCTCATCCTTCGTCTCCGTCGGCTCGACCTCCTTATATCCGCTCTTAACCCACAGTGCAATAGCCATGATCGTAAAGTTGACCGCAACCAACATGGCGCTCGGGAGGTACGTGCCAATGCTCACAAAGCGATGCTTGTGGATCAACAAGTAAAAGAAGAAACTCTGGTGCAGCTTCTCGAGCAGATTGTTCAAGCTGCGAAACATGCCCTCGACTAGTCGCCCCAGCCCCATCTCATCATGCCACCCTTGGCCCACGGGCTGCAGCGTGATGGCATCGACATGGTACGGAATAAACGAACTATGCGGACCGCTCGCGTGTCCTAGGGCCTGCCTAAGCATCCCGCGGAGCACCGTCTGCAGATTGTCCTCGTACTGTTGGGAGTGCTTCAACATGCCTTGGATCGCGGATCCCATGCCCATCTGCCCGCTGGCGATATTCACAACCGAGTTGATCAGATCGAGGTTGGGGAGCTGCCCGTTGACGCCGTCGTAGACAATATGCACTGAATCGAAGCGACCTTCCTGCGCATAGTCAAGGCAGATGGCGCCTTGTAGGGCACCGGACTTAATCGGCAAGGGAGCGACTTGGCTCGAATCGTGCGCATCATGGTACGCATCGACCCAGGCCTGGGGACCAGCTCTACTGTCTGGCGGCACCACGAGAATAATGTCCTTGGACCAGAGCGACCACCTCTTAAAGTACCTCGTCAGCGTCAGCGCCAGAGCCAAGCCATTCCGATTGAACTCTTCATTGACATTCTTCCAGGCGGCGACCAGCACAATGGCCTCCGTAGCATCGCCTCGCGGGGCCTGAAGAATAGCGTACACATTCTCGCCGCCGAACTGCTCCCCACCAGAATAATATGTGTAGTTCTGTCTTCCAACCTTGAGTCCGACGCCCTTAAAGATCTTCTCGAGCTCGTCGTTTACTTCGATATTGGTCTTGTTCTGGGTAATCAGGGCATCGACCTCGTGCTTGTACGCCCGAAACACATTCTGGTCGGATCCTCCGAAGTACGTGTGCACCTGGCCCGGTAATAGCGCATTCTCGCTGATGTATGTGCGGCGTGAGTAGTTATCTAGCGGCAGCATGAGCAGCCAGACGAGGCCGACGATGATGCACAGGAGGGACAGGTAGGGCGGGAGCTTGAGGAGTCGCGGGTCGCGGCGCAAGAGCAGCGCCGCAGCTATTCCCCCCTCTCAGTTAGTATATTGCTTTTTAATAGCTAATTGAGACAAAGAGAGAAGAAGTAGCTTACAGATTAGACGCGGCATGGCTGCTCTCTAGTCTCCGAGTTCTGGCTATGCGCTCTGTCGAACACTGGGCGAAGTGAGTATGTGTAACCTGGACGGTCTGCATTGAGTTATACGAGATGCAGATCGCGGTATAACGCGAGAACGTGGCTTGACTTTCAGGGGTCCTCTATGTACACTAATTAAGTGTATCATCTTATGTAATCAGCCTTATGGGGTCAATCAACCGTTAGTTGCATACCCATGGATTCTCTTTCCCCATTCTACCCGCGCGCCGTTCAATGCTGGATAGGGGTAAAGCTTAAGTTTATTTGGTATACAAGTTGGAAATCCCTATACCCAAGCCCGGAGGAAACACAAATTACTTTCAGGATGTATCAATTATTTTAACGAATGCATATATGATACATCTTGTGAGGCGCTCGAGTTTATTACGTAGTGACACAACCAGCCAACCCTCCTATCCTTCATACGAGCGCTGTGGGTAGGTGGTTTTAGTATACGGCCTCGCGACGCTGGTAGTTTTTATGGCCCTTCCATGAACTCCAGTATCATGCAATAATGGCAAATACCGCAATAAACACCTATGCTATATACAAACATAATACTTAGTTTTCGTCTTCTTTCTTCTAAGACAGGTATGTATGAGACGGTAGTCAAACTAAGGTCCCAGCCTCTGCGTAGACCCTATTAACCCCAGTGGTGTCATTGTGCTAGTCGAAGCACTCGAGTTGCTCGTCGGTAGGACACCGAACCGTCCGTAGGTCTTTTGATCTACACTTACGTAGTGAGGTAGCCTTCCGAGTAGGTTTAGACGGCCTTCGATCCACCTAAGTATTTTCTCCGGCGGGTATAGGAACTTAAGATAGCCCAGACCAACTAGACAGGCGTTTGTTAATAATGCTGCGAGCAGGAAGAAAACATCTATGGGGGTGCTTACAAAGGTAACCAGTGCCTACACCGCATAGATGACCAACGAAACTAGTGCTGGGGATGAGGGCCTCAATGACTAGCACCAACACCAAGGGTGTTGTCCATGTCGGAACATGATGTGTCCCTATCACAAGGTATGGGTTGGTTTTGAATGTCCGAATGGCCTCAACGCCAAGTAGGAGGAACACCCAGATACTACGCCACCCCAATATGTCAGCATTCACCCCTTGAACCGAAGACCCTTGGCACCGTGTATATACCTAGCTCCCATGACAGCCGTGTTCCCCCGTAGTATGAACTTTTCAATGAAGATATATATGACAGCTGGTATCGTCGTCAAAGCTGTGACAAATGTCAGCCTATGCCACATCCCTGAAAGCCAGAGCCGGCATCCCGGCACAAGCAAGCGCACTTACGCCCAAAGAACAACGCAAGCGACGTCAGCGTTCCAAACTCATTCTCGAATCTCTCCAGCAGCGGCGTCAGGGAAAGGATATTGAACAAGGCGTGGAAGAAGTTGATATGTATCAGCGGGAAAGTGTTTATTCGGTACACTGCGTTGCGGCGCATGAGTTAGCACATGGCTGATCCGATACAGCAATGCGGCATGAGGAATGCCTGCAGTGGGAAACTGACTAGTCGTGAAGCCCAACTCATTGGGAATCAGAGCGCCCCATTGCCGTACATCCCACGCGGACTGCAGGCCAGCGAGCCAGAACGCCGTCATGACCAGGATCATAGCGCGCGTGAATAGCGGCAGCCGGAAGACGTACGAGCGCGCCCGCAGCGTGCTGAAGCCCTGGATCGCAGGCATCTCTTCTTTTTATCGTCTCGACTCGTAGTATTTCGCTTCGCTTCGGTACTCTAGTACCTCGTATTCCCGCGCGAGTTTGTGCCACCTGTCACTCCGGGCGATTGATTCCCGCTCTCCTCACTTCCCTTCCAACTTTCTTCCCTAAAACCCAAGCGCTCGGAAGTGTAGGAAAAGGAAAATGGCAGAGCACGCAGGAAATATCCTGCCAAGGTTATAATAGCTGAGTGCTGCCAGTCCGAATCGCCATTGACGACAGCGAAAATAACGGGGGTCAATTTGGAGTAAAACGAAGTTAAGTCGTGTGCTTTGCAACTGAAAGTCGCAAACTGCGCCTGCAGGCAGGAAGAAGGGTAACCTCGGGACAGGGGTGTCCAGAAAGCCGATAAGCTGCGAAGATGACACGCTAGAATAATTGATCAGCGGCGTCTTATCGATAGGCATCTTCAACAATTATGCATGCTATGCAATTCAGAGTCACTTACAATACATCTATGTAATGGACTACCTCTATCTCGGTTTTATTCTTTTTCTTCTATAATTTCTTTTATATGTTCTTCTTCCTTGATTTGCTTCACTTCGTAGATTTTTAATACTTAGCTTCTTTTTATTCTTATTCTATAGTCTTATTCCTTAAGACATGGCGTTAGATTCCTTAAGCATTTCACATTTCATAAAAAAAAGGGACTGGCAGATAGTTTTAGAACTTTCGTAAGACTTCATTTTGTACAAGCTAGAAAATGTTCTAGAAACGGCTAAAGCAACGTCACGGCGGGTTGGAAATATAATGATCCCATAAAGCATGACATCCGTAACCCAAGACCCTATACACCCCATGGACGATAATTCTAGCAAGCCTCCCCACAATGCGCCTGCATGTATCTCTCCTATGTTCTTGATTTTATTTACGCTCTCATCTCTCAAGACCTTCATTTCGCGGCATTCTTGGCCATCGTGTTCAGTGCGCTTCCGTTCTTGAACCACTCGATCTGGGCCTCGTTGAATGTGTGGTTCAGCTTGATGTCGAAGGGCTTGCCGTCCTTGGGGTGGACTCTCATGGTCATGGGCTTGCCAACGGCCAATTCCGTGCAGAATAGGTCAATCTAGACGATACATATTAGCCAATAGGTCTATCATATACATATATCACAAGATAAATCAACTCACCCTGTCATCAGGCTTGATCTTGTCGTAGTCGGCGGGATCCGCGAAGGTCAGAGGAAGCATACCCTGCTTCTTCAAGTTGGTCTCGTGGATACGAGCGAAGGATCGGGTAATGATGGCGAGACCACCAAGGTGACGGGGCTCAAGAGCAGCGTGCTCTCGAGAGCTACCCTCACCGTAGTTCCAGTCACCAATGACAACCCACTTGATACCCTTAGCCTTGTAGTCACGGGCAACAGCCGGAACAGCATCCCACTCGCCGGTTGTCGCGTTCTTGATCTTGTTCGCCTCACCGTTAGCTTCGTTGATGGCACCGATCAGCATGTTGTTAGAGATGTTGTCCAAGTGTCCACGGTACTTGAGCCACGGGCCGGCCATAGAGATGTGGTCGGTGGTGGTCTTGCCCTTAGCCTTGATTAGGATGGGCATATCTATAGCGTCCTTGCCGTCCCAAGGCTGGAAAGGCTGCAGGACCTGAAGTCGATCAGAGGAAGGCGAGACTTGGACGTTGACAGTAGATCGGTCAGCAGGAGGGGCCTGGTAGGTGTTGTTGCCAGGGTCGTATCCCTTGCTGGGAAGACCCTCGCCGGTGGGGGGTTGCAACAGGAATTCGTTACCGTCCTTGTCCTTTAGCTTATCGGTCAAGGGGTTAAAGTGCAAGTTGCCAGCAATGGACAGGGCAACAACTAAATCGGGAGAAGTGACGAAGGAGTGGGTGGCGGGGTTGCCGTCGTTTCGGCCGGTGAAGTTACGGTTGTAGGATGAGAGGATCGAGTTCGGCTCGCCCTTCTTGACGTCTCGTCGGTCCCATTGGCCGATACAAGGACCGCAAGCGTTAGCCAGTACAACACCACCGAACTCCTCAAAGGTCTGAAGTTGGCCGTCGCGGGCAATGGTGGCACGGATCTGTTCGGAACCGGGGGTGACAACGAAGGCGGACTTGGCCTTCAGGCCGTGGTTGAGAGCATCCCGGGCGATCGAAGCAGCTCGGGACATATCCTCATACGAGGAGTTGGTGCAGGATCCGATCAGGCCCACCTTAAGTTCCTCGGGCCAGTTGTTAGCCTTGACAGCTTCGCTGAACTTAGAGATGGGAGTAGCTAGATCGGGGGTGAAGGGGCCGTTGATGTGGGGCTCGAGCTCGGAGAGGTTGATCTCGATCAGTTGGTCGTACTCGGCACCCTCGTCTTCGCGCAGCTCCTTGGCGTAAGAACGAGCGTAATCCCCGATTTCCTGACGCTTGGTGGACTTAAGGTAGTCGTACATACGGTCATTAAAGGGGAATAGGGAGGTTGTGGCGCCGATTTCAGCGCCCATCTGAAAAATAGTTAGCAAGGCTCAAAGTGAATGGGAAATTGGGAACCTGAGAATACGTTACAGATAGTTCCCATGCCCGTTGCAGAAATACCATCAACACCAGGTCCGTGGTATTCAACGATTGCGCCAGTACCGCCCTTCACGGTGAGGATTCCGGCAACCTTCAGGATGATATCTGGATCACCGTTATTAGCATAAACTCCACATCGCTTCGGTTATGTAATAATGCATAAAGTTTAAAAACTGGGTCATGCAATAATACGGAAAGAGCTCACCTTTCGGCGCTGTCCAGCCGCTCATTTTACCAGTAAGCTTGACACCGATGACCTTAGGGGCCTTCAGCTCCCAAGGCAGGTTGGCCATGACATCGACAGCGTCAGCACCACCAACACCGATAGCGCACATTCCGAGACCACCAGCGTTGGGCGTGTGCGAATCAGTACCGATCAGGAGACCACCGGGGAAAGCGTAGTTCTCGAGAATGATCTGGTGGATGATACCAGAACCAGGTCTCCAGAAACCAATGTTGTACTTGGCGCATGCCGAGGAAAGGAAGTCGTAAACCTCCTTGTTGATGCTAACAGCTCGCTCGAGATCCTTTTCTCCGCCAACCTGAGCCTCGATCAAGTGGTCGCAGTGTACTGTCGTGGGGTTTGCCACTGAAGGCATGCCGGCAGACATGAACTGCAGGATAGCCATCTGAGCGGTGGCATCCTGGCAAGCGACTCGGTCAGGTCGCAGCTTCAGGTAGGAGACACCTCGCTCAATCTCCTGTCCATGTGGGTCGTCAAGGTGGGAGTATAAGATCTTCTCGGCGTATGTGAGAGGTCGGTTGAGGCGGCTGCGAACAATCGCCAAGTTCTCAGACATCTTCTTGTAGTTGATGAAGTTGCCTTCTTCCCAGTTGTTTTGCTTCACCTGTGATTTGAGGGAAATATTAGCCCTTGCTCTCGTCATCCTAGCAAGCTGCGAGCTTGCGCAATCGGTGCCGACTTACCTTCCTGTCCAAAGGCGAGTCTGTCACGGTCGCCATGCACCGGCGCAGGTTCATGCCGGTCATGACCCGCGAGCGGGCAACATTGCCCAGGACCTGTCGAGTGGCCAACATGGTGACAACCGCGGTCCCGAGGGGAGCTATGAGGGGTTCAGATCTAAGAAAGCAGTCTGGTCAAATTCCGACGCTTAGGATTCGCAGCGGAGGAAGAGACGGTTAAGAGGTGGACAGGAAGCCTCTAGGAACTCGACCAAGAAGACGAATTGGTTCTTGGGAGGAGGAAGAAAAAAAGATGTTTTGATGGAAGAGAAGAGAAAAGGTGGAGAGTTTTGTGGTTTGCGATTAAAGATGCTACCTTTGGGCTACCTAGGCCGCCGGTACTACGGTACTACGGTAAAGGGAAGCTGCTAATGCCTACTGGTCCAAATCGCCGCTTAAGTGGCTAGCCTGGTCAGGTATCAGGGAGTATCAGGGTACTTCGGCTAAGACGAAGAGGTACCTCCACTGTTTATGGTGTCACCCGGCTGAATGGGCGAATCAGAACCGATCCGATTACTCCAAGTCCAATCTGTGACCTCACACTGCTTCCACACTTTGATTCCTTGGGATCAGCCACTAACCTTACAGTGCGATAGGGAACAAAAAGCATGGCTCAGGCATCTTTTCTTATGCAATCATTCCTACGGCTATTGAATAAGACGGTCGTCATTGTTATCAAAGTCCCAGGAATCAATTGACTTTCTACCTATGAGGTCTTCAGATTTGCATGGGTAAGGCATTCACTCACCCCTCACCATACGCACATGTAGCGCTGAGCTGTGTGAAAATCGAGATTTCTTAAAAATGCGCAGAATACGAATGGATGAAAGCGGTGGCATGGATACGATACAGCAGCTTCAAGCTAAGTGTTTCCGGACTTAGACATGAGCCTGCTTTAGCTGCAAGTTTCTTAGTCAATTATCTGGGTTACCTTGGTAAGACAGCAACGTAATACGACGTCGTTTAATAGTATATGTATTGAGCAATTAAAACACTGGCATTGACAAGAGTACGCTTGAAACGCTTGAAGCTCAATCTGACATTTCGTTTACCGTAGCACGTTTCTGTGATAGTTTACAGGTAATCGGCAAGCCAGATGGAAGACATTTGCCGGTTGGTGGTGGTCTTTACAACTTTTCTTTGATTTTCCACAGGTAGCTCAAGCCTCACTTGCATGTGGGAGCTGACTTATCTATGACCTAGCTTCCTCCGCATCCCTGCCCGCTTTTGAAACCTTTAGGGTAGTAAGCGCCGCACATCAACACCTTCAGATAGGTAGCTAAGTAGCCTCGGTGCGACAGACACAAAACAATGAATAAGGAATACGCAGTCATCCTGCGATGTGATTGCAAACTGCCTCCCTGCTATTGGCGAGCGCCGAACCAAAACAATCAGCCAGGTACCTCGTTCCTGAACGCATGTACCTCAGAAATAACCGCAGGTACCTCTTCATCATAGCAAAGTAACGCCGTAGTGCGTAGCCCTGAATCGCTTCAAAACCGCAAGTTGGTCCACATTTCGAGGTCTGCAGGTCAAATTCGACAGGCCGAGACAAATTTTGCTGAGTCTGGAGACCAAAGGGGTGGACCTGAATTGGCCAATCGGCGCGAGCATGGAAAACCAGGGGAGGGCCCCCCACGTAAACTTGCCTCGGTGTGTGTTTGTCACCGAGTTGTTCGAGCTCGACGCATCGGTAGAAGGGTATTGTTAATCGTGTGTCTCTGGTTGAGCAATGACATCATCCCAAGGATACACGGCTGAAGTGACGCCCTATTGAATATTGTGTTCGCCCGAAGGAAAGAAAATGCCTGGCCACGTCTCCTCAAGTATGCGAATATCCATGGTTGTGTGTAGGAGTAGCGCCGACATGCCGCTCGCCCGGTCCTGCAAAGCGGATGGACCCGGATAAAAAATTCGGAGGCGCGGAACATGTGAGCCGTAAAGAGCGCACTGCAGGTTGCAAAGCTTGGACCACCAGCAAGAACCACTCTGCCACTGCCGCCACTGCCCACTGGTATCTCTGATAAGCGACTAAAAATGTTCGACCCCACCAAAATTTCTACAAGCGACAAATCTCCAAATCAACTTACCTAATACCATCAAAGCGATATCAACGCCTCCTACGACCACTAGACTCTTCTTGTGCATATCTGAGAGCCGAGTTGTATCGCTGCTGTCGCCGATTCGATCGCCATTCGAAATGGGTGTCACCAACAAGCGTACCCTGTCCAAGACCCGTCGAAAGACGAGAGATCTCGATCAGATCAAAGCCGATCTACTCTCACCGAAGCATCTCGCCCAATTCAAGCAGACGAAGGCGCCCGAGGATCTACCAGGCTTAGGAAAGTGGTATTGCACCGAGTGTGCTAAGTGGTACGAGACGGAAGTGAGCCTCGTTGTGCACAGAAAAGGGAAGCCACACAAGAGAAGGTGTGTATCATTTGGTAGTGTATTTTGCATTGGGTATCTCGTCTAATAGTCGATATAGAGTCAAGCAACTTCGTGAAGAACCATACACACAGAAGGAGGCGGAAGCCGCTATTGGCCTACAAACCGACAATAAAGGTCCCTATCGAGAGGACAAGGCAGCCGACAACGAAATTACCATGACGACATGAACGGGCAGAATCCGAAAGATCCGTCCTAGAATTAGGCTTCTGTGATACCCCAGAACAGAAAAGCACCCCATCGATCAGACTTGAGCGTATGATACAATACGCCAAGATGCTATGATAACGGCCAAGGTTGTTCATAGCCGAAGATATTATGATAGACAGGGCTGGGAGCTGTGACAATTCTCGACATGGCTCATCTCAGACCACGAGCTCTCGGTCTAACAAGGCCACTTGCGCGACCTCTTCCTGTTCCACCCCTACCTCTTGTCTGGGTGCCGCCTCTAGACGTAGAAGGCAAACGGGATTGGCGGGTTTCCGGCGTCGCAAACTTCTTGGGGGTCGGTTTAGAGACGGTAGGCGGATGCTCTACAAAAGATGTGTCCGTAGTCCTAAAAAGATAATTAGTCTTAGTTTAGAGTCTAGGATTGAACGCATTTATACATACATGAATGTTGTCTCCCCATCAAATTCGTGACCTCGTTCTGCACTTCTGGATCGGCCTGTGGATGGTTGTGCTTGCTCCTCATTAAGCTTCGCCCTACGAAACGATTCTGGAATTGGTCCCTGTATTGTGACTCATTAGGCATTGTGAACCCCATGAAAGTGGATTACCTCCATACCTCAGGGAAGTCGACGCAGAAAGCGTTCATGTTTAGACCGTAGAGAAAGCTTGCGAAGTCTTCGCTGAAGCGGGCGAGACTTTCGTGCATTAGTTGGAAATGCATCATGTTAGCCTCTAGATCGGCAACAGCGTCGGAAAGTTCGGCGAAGGCGGGTTCAAAAACATTCAGCGGGAATGGCTCGCTGCCTTCGACGCTGCGCTGGGCGGACTCGCGGAACGAGGAGCGGGAGGAGGGGCGGAGGGGTGTTGTTGGACGCGATCGCGACGTAGAGCGCGGTCGTCTCGCGCTATCATGACCTTCGCTCGCCATGGTTGGAGTGCTCAATGGTGTTTCGCTTGTTAAACCGGAACAGTTACTTGATAGATCCGGGAATTTTCATGCTACAACCGAGCTGAGTAGATGTTGTCGAGACAGTATTCGCGAATCATAGGTAGGTAACAGTCAACATCGATTTACCAAATCAATGCTTGGCAACCGATGTACCCTTTCCAGGGCTGCCAGGGTTGCTGGTAGTGGGGTCTCAGCCCGAATCTTATGTATCAGGCACGTGCCACACTGCTATTTGGACTTCTTTTTTACCCCAAAGTGACGTAAACTCTGCTGGGAAGGAAGGGATGGAGGCGCGACGGGTCGCAAAAACGCACCCCAAGACCTCGCATAATGGCATACCAAATTACTTACCTAACCTTAGCTACATCGCTTGTACCTTAGCTTCCTTTTAGGTAGTTTTCTAGCCAAGATGAATTTATGCCTTTTTCAAAACCAAACACCAAACACTCTCTATATGTTCTTGTTATATTATACATCTCTATTCCTAAACTTTCCTTAAACTTAAAAGATTTCCAGTTCTTCCTAAAGGATTCCGCGGAACCAGAAAAGAATAAAGTATTGAGCACTCTTACTAAAAATCCAGTACTTGGACCCTTGTCCAACTTGTAATGTGATTTTAATACGCGAGACCGAATACGATAATACGATTGGTTCGACAAGGGGATACAGCTATCACTTACCTGCGTACGTCAACACCAAGAGCTCCAACCTCTTGGAGCCCTCCCCCTAACATTACATTGTATAAGGCGTTGCTTTTGCGTCCTGTCAGCAAGTTGAAATCTTGCGACGGGGCCTTTCCCGCCCTAGACAGCACCCCAACCTCATTCGTAGGAGAAATTACGCTTATACGGCGATACGGCGGCTCGGGTCCGCCGGACATTGTGCAAGCTCTTTAAGATTGTCTTGGGTCCTTACCTATGAAAACGCCAGCGCTTTTCCTGTCGCAGCCATCTCACTTCTCCACAGCTCCGAGACTTTGCTTTATTACCAGTCGCCTTGCAAGTCGTCCGAATTCCAATTTACAACGGTCTTCATTTCATACTTCAAGGGTCTCGCGCGCATTCTCTTGCCCCGCTCTCCATCTGACTCGTCCGTCATCAGAATCTGCACAGCCCCGCGGATCTTTGTCGCGACGTCTCGAGAGTGGTATCAGCGCTCGCCAATTTTACCTCTCATCGCCAAACTTCCGAACCGGAAAATCATATTGCGAGAAGCGCAAATTAACAACTTCTACTTACAAAAGCGAACGGCGTCTTGAGAGTAGAACCTCACGTGCGCTATATATTATACCCTTGGTCGTATTTGGCGCTCTAGCACTCTACGGCTTGGTATATTACGATTTCGAAGAGTCGCAGCTAGTCCAAGAGAGCACTGGAGCCTTCTCCAGTGAAGAGGCTGAAGAAGCAATGGAGCAGCTTCCGGGTAGGCCGGGGAATTTAACCCCCGAGGAGGATGAGAAGTTGCGCAAGTTTTGGGAAATGTTCTTGCAAGTGTGCGGCGTCCTCGGCGATGACAATACAGCCACTGAGACGGACGCCGCCTCTGAGGCTCCATCGAGGACAGGCACCGAGAAACCTAAGAAGAGTCGGATGTCCCTATTCAAGAAGAAGAAGGATAAGGAAAAGGGAAACGGAAGTGGAACTTCCACACCTACCAAGGTTTCCGGGATGGACAGTATCAAGGAAAACGACCCCGAAGATAAATGGGGCGAGAACAAGGCGTACCTTGAAACCCTTGCGACGCACTCTCCTGAGCAAATAAGGGCTACGATTTGGTCCATGGTCAAGCATGACCATCCCGATGCCCTTCTTCTACGGTTCTTGAGAGCTAGGAAGTGGGACTTGCAAAGAGCACTCGTCATGTTGATGTCTACGATGAACTGGAGGTGTTCAGAGGCCCACGTTGATGACGAGATCATGGCGAATGGCGAAGAATTTGCCGCCATCAATGAGAAGAGCGGTGATGGGAAGACCAAGAAGCTAGCAGAAGACTTCTTAGCCCAGCTACGCATGGGAAAGAGCTATTGTTATGGAATTGACAATGCGGGTAGGCCCATCTGCATTGTCAGAGCTCGCCTGCATAGGGCTGGCGAACAGTCCGAGGAGGGTCTCGAGCGGTTTACGGTTTACTTGATCGAGACAACGCGGTTCATGTTATCCCCTCCTGTCGATACTGCTGTAAGTGTATCATGATAATCACATTGAAAACAACGAAACTAATGCAAGCAGTGCGTCCTCTTTGACCTGACCGGATTTTCATTAGCTAATATGGTAAGGCAAATAAACACCCAAAACCCATACATGAGATAAGCTAATGTATTGTAGGACTATACACCCGTCAAATTCATGATAAAATGTTTCGAGGCGAACTACCCCGAAAGCCTCGGAGTCGTCCTCGTTCATAAGGCACCCTGGGTCTTCCAAGGTTCGTCACACTATTCAGTAATTTCTTATACGGATTTTAACCAAATGTGCAGGTATCTGGAAGATTGTTAAGGGCTGGCTTGACCCAGTAGTCGCAAGCAAGGTGCATTTCACCAACACTCTCAAGGACCTGGAGGAGTTCATTGCAAAGGAGAGAATACCTACTGACTTGGAGGGCACATCAGGCTATACTTACGAATATAAGGAGCCGGTGCCCGGGGAGAATGCCAAAATGAAGGACCTCGAAACGAAGGAGAAACTCCTACAGGAACGTGAGACGCTCTATGAGGAGTACGAGGGCAAGACAATCGAGTGGATGAACGAGACAGACGCCACTAAGAGGGCCGCCCTTCATGCAGAGCGGGACACCACGGCCAAGAAGCTGAGAGAGCAGTACTGGCGCTTGGATCCTTATCTCAGGTCGAGATCGTACTACGACAGGATAGGCGTTATTAAGCCTGATGGAACGGTCGATTATTACCCCGCGAAAATTGCCCCGTCTGGCACCAACGGGACCGCGGCGGCGTTAGCAGCGGGTGAGACTGCGGCCGATGACGTGGATTAAAAGGGCTCATGAACCATGCAAAGGGACAAAATAAAAAGACGGAGACACGGGTGTGAGCAATCCGCATAGACTAGGGCAGGTTTTGATATCACCAAAGGCAATGAGCGGGACTTCGTATTTGCTTCTCATCATATTGTGAAACTCGCCGCAATTGGGCATCTAGGTACCATTTTATCTGCATGACAGCCACCTATATCTAAGTAGAAATGCCGCCATCATATAGCTAAGTAGGGATTCGTGGTACTACATCATCACATCTTGGCCTTGATCTCCTCGAAGAGGGCCTTCAGCGCGTCCATGTCGGTCGCCTGCTGGGGCCAGCCTATTCCGAGCCCTTGCTGTTCGTTCGGCTTGGGAATCTACGGGTGAGTTAGCAGGGATCAGCATTAAGACGGGTAGGGTTGCTGGAGTCTTACCATGTGGAAGTGAACCTAGAATTTGAGATGATCATAATTAGCCAGTCTGCAATTCATATAAACTCACCAGGCATCTCTCTCTATTACTTATCCATTCTTCGCTCATTCGTTATGGGGATAGAGTAGGTGGAGTAGAGCGTAGTGAAATGCGATGGGATGGACTCACATGATCCACGACCTGGTGAGCGATGCGGCCGTTGTTCTGAAGGATGTTGTAGTTGACGGCGCCAGTGGCAGTCACGAGCTTCTTGGCCACGGGCAGGATCTCGCTCAGTTGGTCATCGGGGATGTCGGTGAGCTTGGCGCCGTGGAACTTGGGGATGACGAGCTGTGGGTATAAGACAGGCGAGTGAGTGAGCAAATTGATATTTCATATGGCTGTCTTGATGATAGATGGATGTTATGTCTTACAGCATGGCCCTTACTCAGAGGGCTGATGTCGAGGAAAGCGAGTGTCTTCTCGCTCTCAAAGAGCTTGAAGCAGGGAATCTCTCCTACATTCGCAGTCAGACAGCAAGTTACATTTTATAAACTCATATTGACGAGTATATGAATGAAATGATACATGAGCTCGTGAGGTATCTTGTGTTGAGTTGAAACGAAATGTCGGGACTTAGGCTCTGTTGACATCATATATAACTCGAAATGCTTGCCTTTAATGATCTTGCAGAAGATGCAAGCTGCCGCCATCTTGAATGTCAATTGATTTGCAGGTAATTGATACGACAATTGGGATGGAGACGTGGACCTTGATGGCTCTCTGGCTCCAGATATAAACGCGTAAGAAATATGATCCGCAGTTGGTGCTTCTCGTTACCTAGGTAGGTCGATGACTTTCAAACAACTCACAGCACAGCGTCTCGCCAGTTAGGACGTCACATACATGTACCCAGTGGAGGGGCACAAAGCTACCCCGCCTGCCCGCCTGCCCGTCGCCGGATACATTTCGGTAGAATCTCGGTGAGTGAAATGCTGTCACTTTTACGATGCTGCTATCTCTGGAAGCATCGACAGGTAGACCGAGGAGAATACACATACGGAGCTACCCTTCTACATTGAAGCACCGGGAATAATTGCATTGAAGATCGATTGCAGTTCTACTGGAACATCATTACAACTGGATAGCATTGCACAGTATATCTACGTGATTGGTATATAGTAAAGTCGCGCGATGTCATAAGGCAGCATTGATCAAAACCATCTATAATGTGAGTTGTTAAAATTGAGCGTAAACAGAAATGAAGAGGAGAGAAATGACGTTGGAGGAGATGGGTTAAGACGCTTTTAGAAGAAGGAAAAAAAAAAAACTTTAAAAGTGAATAGCAAAACAAAATTGAATCTGGAACTTCCAGAGTATTGTTTCCAAAGATTAGTGTAAAGGAGCTTTTTGGGTTGCACAAGGTTGAGTCAGGTAAAAGGCATGAGTCAAGTACTTTTATGCAATCCCGCTCCTAGAAACCTGGTTGCTTATTGCTCTTTATAAGGGTAAGTTTGGCTGGCCAATCGGAGTGTCCACAGGGGCCGAGCACATAAATGCGCGCGCACTGTACCCTTATGAATCAATGCGCTTCCATCTCAAGCTACGTAGTTGGACAACTGGTTTTACGATGAATTCTATCTGGGGTTTTTATCATCGAGTGTCGTTGGTCCTCTTATGTGAAATGTTTCTCTAGTTAAATTAGCGATACCTAGGGAAAGGGAGGAAGAGGCGTAAATATGTTCTGGGCCAGCTGAAGTAGGCTTAAAGTCATAAGTGCATCACTGAAGGTAGCATGGTTTCCTCGATCACCTCTCTATAACTCGTTCTGACAGACTTGTAATCTTGGTCTGGTTTGTCAGCCCAGCACGATCTCAGTTGGTGACATGTTATAGGTTGGGAGTCTTTGAGTAATTATCGTCGTAGGTGCCCTAGGGACCGCTCCTGACTATCTGTCCAACCTTCGAATCACACTAGCAACTCTGGTCTATGAATCACTATCGGTGCTTTCTATGTTGCAGCATACGAAGTTCCTAGTCTCATATGGCCAAGCTCATATACGCATAGTAAAATGTAGATTTACCATATCGTTAATCTACTTTGAATTAGGAGAATCTATCTACTGCCGGCCGTAGCATGGCATTCCGGATGCAGAAATACTGAATACGTCGGTATCAGCCTCGTCAAGGTATAATTAAATACATATAATCGCTGAGCTCCGAAGCCAGCATCACTCTAGGGTTGACCTAGGTGTAAACCTCCCTATTCCAATCGACTTTCTTTTTTTTCAACACAATATCCACCAGGGGCACCGTAATAGGTGGTATCTAACAGAGCAGCAACAAGATTCAATGGTATCATAGCCACATGGATGCCCATGTCAAGAGTCAACGCACCGCGATACGGGACTTCGACCTTCAATTTCAGAGTCGTAGCCCGTTCGCGTATGATAATCCCAACTCCTCTTAAATAAAATGCATCATCCCTTCTACTTGGCAACAGGTAACCCCTGGGCCTTCAAAAACTCCACCGCGTCATCTATACCCTGTGGCGAGTTGATCCAGTGCCCGCCGTCCGGGTACTCGTGCCACTCGACATCCATGCCGAACCCGACGAGTCCGTCTCGTAGCTGTCGACCGTACTCGACGAACACAAGCGGGTCATCAGCACAATGACTCAGGAACGCCGGCGTGTTCCGCACCATCTTATCGCTCTCGCTGTCCAGAAACTCCTCTAGCCCGAGCACCTCCCTCGTCTCCTCCAGCGAGCCCCCCGGAAACGGAAGCCAGGAGCAGAACGCCATGATGCCCGCTAACCTCGGCGGCACATCGTTCTCTGTGTCCACAACCTCACCATGGCCATCCTCGGCACTCAAATGCAACAGGGTATGCACGGCCGTCGCGCCGCCCATACTAATACCCGCGAGCACAACCCTATCCAAGCCGCCAACACTCTTAGCCTCTCTCCTAACAATCCTCCTCAGGGCCTCGACGCTAGCGCTCAGGCCGACGGCCTGCAGCTCCTCGCGGTCGGTCATGTCGAGGATGTTCCAGACGTCGAACCACTGGTTCCAGGTCTCGCCGGAGGTCTCGACGAGGCGCTCCTCGGCCTGCGGGAACACCCAGCGCACGCTGGGGAACGCGTCGATGAGCGAGCGCCGCCGCGAGTCCCGGTCCCACCGCAGCAGCGAGTCCGCCATGTTCTGGCTGGTGTCGCCGCGCCCGTGCAGGAATATCACGGTGTGCGTGTGCTTGTGCGGGGCCAGCGGCGCGACGACCGAGCAGCCGAGCTCCATTTTGAGGGGGATTTTTTTTTTGTGTGACGCGTCTGGTGGATGGGTGCGTCTTGGTTGGTTGGTTCGCTGGTTGGTGGTGGTACTGCTGCTGGCCTTTACAGTGCTACCCCAAGGCCTATTATTACGGTGCCTACTAGGTAGGTATTCCCGGTAACGGGAGCGGGAACGGGGGGTGCGGGAGCGGTAGCGGTAGCGGTAGCGGTAGCGGTAGCGGTGGCGGTGGCAGTAACAGCGGGTCCAGGACAGTGGTAATGATGATGTAATGAAGAGGGGCTACGAGTTAGCATTGCTTTGCTCTGCTTAGCCTGTTGTTGGGCCCTTTCACACAATGCGCGAGGGGTGTGTTTTTACTGAGAACGAGGAACAAATCCGGGGCTCCCCAATGCGCACGGAACCTAGAAAAAGCTTAGAGCCTACGGGGCGTACTATGTAGTTGATCGTTGGCTGACCTTTAGGTCGCTTATGCCGGCCCTGTGCGCTGCCAAGCCGGGGGATAGCGGAGATCATCGCAAAGGCGCGATCGTTATACGTTGCGCTTAAAAGAAACGGCGAGACGACCTGCCAGCTAGTTTGGTAAAATAAAAGGGTTTAGATGAATTAACTGATGAGGTAAACATGTGATACAAGGGAATCTGATTGATCATATTTATAGCAGCGTCCCTTTGTGGTCATCTTGAGGGAATTCTACGCTAGACCTTGCGTCTATAGGCCGGGACTTGACTCCGGCAAGGATTGGGGGAGACGATCCTGAATGAGGAGAATGTGTAGTAATCCGGGAAAAGGGAGCATTGAGGAATCCAACGGGACCAAGGGGGTATATAGTAATCAAACTAAGTGGCTAACTTGATCAAACAGCTGTATTTGGTCTATATATGCATATATGTCTCTAGAGATTTATAGTTCGTCCTTTGTCCTCGTCTTTGGCTCGGTCTCCTCCTCGAACCGTCTACTCATAGTGTTCTTCTCCTCAGCGCTTCCTGAAAGCACCTTCTGAGTATCACCGACATTCGTGACTAAGCCTCTCCTTCGTCGATCTAGGGCCGCGATCTCCTCGTCGTATACAGTCCACTCCGGCACCTGTCTCTTAGCCCGGTCGAGTTTCGGCTCCTTCGTCTGCGGGTTATTGCACAGATCGATGGTTCGTGCCTCTTTCTGACTTTCGTCACTGCACCATGTCTCACACCAAAGCCATTCTTGTGGTAAGCTGTGAATTGGGATCACAAATTGCATATGATTAGGAAGGTCTTGATCGAGGTTAGAGAGAGAAGCTGGATCGGCCGAAAGTTGGTGGTAGTGCTGCCTGAGCCTGTCACCGGCGGCAAGCTGTCTGAAGCGTTTGAGATCAACGACATAGAGAGCCGAGATATGGTATGGACTGCCACGGAGATAGTTCTTCCAATAACCTTGTTTCCAGAACCGGAAACCCTCCATCTCAGTTCGAGAGTCGCACATGGGCGTGAAGCCGTAGGGTGCGCCCTCTAGGTCAAGATTGACGAGGTCGATCATATCCGTTCTGACAATTTGATCTGCATCAACGAAGATGACCTTGTCCAGCGACAGAGGGAAGAGAACATCGAGGAACAGAATCTTGTAGCCCCAAATCTCACGTTGCTTCTCTTTCTGCTGGCGCAGCCAATGCGGCCACTTATATGTAACCATCTCATATTTGAACCCATACTCCTTGGCTAGATGAGGGATGAAATCTTTGAAAGATGGGGACAAGAATTGCTCGATGAACCAGAATTTGAGTGTGTGGTTTGTGTTCTTCATGACGGAAACCATCATGATGTTCAGCATGCGCTCATAAAGATGACCGCTTGCAACAGAGAAGATGTTGATCTCGGCGTGTACCTCATCTGAGACAGACTTGGGTTTGGGCTTTGATCCACCGAGAATACCTTCGGCAAACTTGAGACCGCGGGAGATAAGATCCCCAGAGTCTGCGCTGCTTTCTTCAAGGACATCTTCCAACTCCATGCCGGGCTTTCGCTCAAGCCGTGGGTATAAAGTGGTGCCTTGGAAGTCCATAAGAGCGACCTCAGTGCCTTCATCACCTGGAACAGCGTTGTACCCTTTTGCGCCCACGCTGATGATATTGAATATCTCCGAGCTTCTCCCTTCCTTGAGGGTGATATTGTAATAACCGGGATTGGCCTTGAATTGGAAATAGCCAAGATTGGCCATAATGATAGTGTCATCAACATGAGGATCACGCTCAGTACCAAGCAACAGCTGGACACCACGAGGTGGACTGCCTGTGGTCTCTCTAGAGTGACCTTCGATTAGGATATGCTCAAGCTCATAGACGGCTTCCACATCCGTTTTGATGGAGCTCAGTTTCAAGTTATCCAGGTCGTGAACTGAGTACTTCGCTGCTACTAGCCAGGCAGGTGGAACATCCATACCAAGGTTTAGAAGGGCCTCAGAAGGCAGTCCTCTGAAAGTCGCACCCAAAGGCTTGACCTTTCCAGCTTCATCGAAAGACGGTGATGAGTCTAATACGTAGCGGTAGAACCTCTTGACTGGTAACTCCTCCAGTTTCTCTTTGGGATTCAAGAAGATGCGCATATAAACGCCGTCGAGCTGGGACAGAACTTTGAGGATGGGAGCCCATTTCTGTCCTACCTCGCTAGCAGGGTTAATCATAGCAACGAAGTGAATATTTGCTGTGGACGCGTCGCCGGTATCGATCATCGTATAACTTGAGTTCCACTGATCATACATGGTGGTTCTGAGAGTCGGAGCGGACTCGAAAATTCCCTCTGGAAGATCTGATATGGTAGATAGAGCTGTCACCGATGTAAGCTTTGCAGCGGCTAGCGGTCCCGAGACTTTGTCGGTCAATCCCAGAGCATCTATTGCCTTGTATACCGGGAGTATTCGTGTTGACTGTTCAAACTCAAGCAGTAAGTCGAAGTCGGCCTCCTTGAACACCGAATTGGCAGCAAACGGGCCGACTACACGGCCGTTCAGGATAAGTAGCTGAGAACCTGGTGTAACTGCGGCTGCTGTTAAAAACCGTGACAAGGCGGCATTATAACCGTCATCCCGCACGTCGACCGGTCCTGACAAGAGGATTTCTAAGGTCTCCAAATTCTCGACTTCCAGAAGCTTGGGCACGTCTTTCTTTAGCAAAACGTTGATCTCGTGCGCGCTACTGGATGCTGGGGGATTATGGACGATATCCAGGCGTATGCCGGGGTTATTGCGTCGAAAGCCTAGAGCAGATAACAGAAGGCGGAGACCTTGCTGAGAGCTCAAATCAGCGACAACGGTAAGAGTAGCCCAGGTTTCTTTGCTTGTGTCTTCACTCGCTTCAACAACAGGAACGAGATCGAACAGATCCTTGTGTTCCGTATAGAGCTTGTTGACATTCAAGACAGTGAGAGTATTTTCGCCCTCTGGGAAGATGTAAAGGTTGCGTCGGGTCGGTGCACCCTCCAGGAATAGCCCAGGGATCCATGTTTCGTCGTCAACCTGGCCCATGAAAACCCCTTGCTGAACTAGCTGCAAGTCGGTGCTCATTCTCATGGTCATTGCCTGAAGCCAAGTATCCTCCCGGGGTATGGCTATGCCATTAAGGAACAATGGAGGGACTTCTGTATCGGCGTTGAGTCGTTCCACCCAATGCTTTGCAAGTTCAACTTGCTTGATATGATCTTCTGACTCGAGGACTTCCCTAAACGGAAGAGGAGTTGACTCGGCCTTTGGTGTTCGATCTTTGACTGCCTTGTCGAAATTCGCCTGGTCAGATCCTCCTTTCTTGCACAATTCTAGATAGGACATGAGACTAGCCAGCCCATAGTTCTCAAGTAGGTGGTAGGCCACTTTTGCTCGTTCTTCAGCCTCCTTGGTCGGTGTTAGTGGAACCAACCCGAAGCGGACTGGTAACAGTCTTCTGATATATGCTTGAAGCTGTTCAGTAACTAAGGCTAAATCTTCCGGTTTAGTCAAGTCAACTGGAACAATTAAATTGAATATATCTTTGCGGATTGGAGGGATTTGTCCGGGATAAGTCCTTTGCATGAGCTGGAAAACAGTTAGTCATAAAACGATATGCCTCTGACTGGATAAGGGGTGCTTACGGCCATAAGACTCTTAGGATAATCCGCATATCGCTTGTCTTTCTCAATATTATTTAACCAAACGATGACACGGCCCTCTTCAATCTCGTCTCTCCAGTCAAACCTGCGAGGCTCATCATCGGACTTGGCTAATGTCACTTCACGATTACCGAGTAAAGAGACAGCTTCTTTGCCAGTTAGGCCTAGATCTGTTACGCCCTCGATGAGCTTTCTTTCTCTTCGGATGCTGTCGACGAGAGTAAATGGATCAATTTGTCGCTCGATAAGTTGGACGCCATTCATCCAGAAGACGTTCATTCCAGCTGGGACTCCCAGAGCTCGATTTTGACGATGCTCTTTGACGAACGCGTCTGAAGCATTGTGAGCCGCAATCGAGGCAGAGAACTTTGGAAAATCTTGAGTCAATTTGATCAAGGTTTGGAAGGGATCCTCGCTCTGCATGATAAAGGAACCAGCTTTGAGCCCTAGTGACGACAGCTCCGAGCTTGATAGTGGCTTCAGATCAGTGACTTCCTCTTCTCCGTCGAGTACAACATCTGTAGGCGCAGGTTTGGCAGCTGAGTCCGTCCCAGTTCCAGCATCGCGATCGTCGATAACAATGTAGTCGGTTCGTTTAAGCTGAAGTTCTACCCCGTACCCACTGACCGGCAGCGGCTTTCGTTCTTCAGTCTGGTCAACGCGATATCGTAACCGGTAAGAAATCTCTCCTTTTCGGGCCATATGTGCTAGAGATTTGTGGAAAGCTCCAAATTCAGGCTTAGTGATATCTGCGTACAGAATCGCTTCGGAGCCGGCACCTAAGGCGCGATCGAACGGGAGGGATCGCAATTGTCTACAGCCGCGTTAGCTAAAGCCAACAAAATTGGGATATAATACGTACGAGTCCCCCGAGATGTGACCGTCAGCATGCGCAAGCGCCGCTGAACAATACTGCTTCCCGCTCAGGAGCACCCACTCAGCGCAGTCATCTCTCGCTTTCCCTAGAGAGGGCGCCACAGCTGTATCATAGTATTGATAATGCGCTTCTATTCTCGGAGCTGCTGATCTCATAGATAGAGCAAGCTTGAAAGTAGACAGCGCTTCGGAGCTTGCCATATGACCATCTTGTTTCAGAATGTCGAGGAACTTCTCGTATAGCTCCTTGTCCGTCTTCGCGTTTGTAAAGCTACCGTCGGCGATCCGATCGAGTAGTGGGAAGTAGGATGTTGCATTCTCTCCGGCGGCTGTCTCTCTATACTACGTTTAGTTGTTACTGTTCTAGACTCTTTGTCGCATGTGGCAACCTACAGGAGCTCAACTAGATACGGGGGAGCAGGAAATGCAGCTTGCATAGCAACATTGACAGAGGGCCCGGCTACGGCATGACTCGGGGTTAAGCAGAGAGCTGCTAGTAAAGTGGCTGTAAGGCCGCATGGCAGCTGGAAAAGTCGTATCATGGTGCTTGATGTTGTATAAGGCACCGCGCGCACTAGGCGTGTAGGAAGCTGGAGGGGCTAGAAATGGATGAATAGCTCTGTCGCAAGCTCTTGCACGCGGCAGAGCTTAGAGCTTATGGACTCTACGGAACCATATACTGTAAGTCAAGTCAAGAATGTTATTCGGAAGTCATGACGAGTAAAGGCTACGTCTTTGGTAAATGCAAAGTGGCTTTTTGTAGGTCTGGACTTTTGATAACGTATCCAAGCTGCCGTGTAAGTGAAGGTGAAGTGACGAAGTACAGCAATTGAACACCTAGACGAATAAATGGATTTGAGCCAATAAGATTTAGCTAATGGCTTAAAGTTACAAGGTACAGCCAATAAGAGGAAAGAATGGGGAACTGAAGACTTTCAGGGGTTCGTTAGGTACGGGCGATTGAGTTGCGGACGTTCGAGCTACCAGTGTTGGAGTCGAGCTGCCCCTCCATGGCGTATTTCTACTTGGCGATACTCAGCAATCCAGCCAATAGCGAAGTACTGGGTACTAAATCTCGGCGAAGGGGATAATGTTTGTTCCGATACAGCACAATCAGGCCAGCTGGAAGCACAATCCCAGCAACCAAGCCACTGCAGCCAGAGACGCCCCGGTCAGGAAATAATCCACCGTCACTTTTGGGGCCACGAATTGATTGTATGTAATTGCCCAAAGAATAGCAAGAGTCGGCGTCTAGACAACAGTTCACAGAGCCTCACAGCTCACCGTCCCGCAACCGCAGATACCAATTCTTCTCCTTGCCGACTCCATCAATCGTCATCCGACCTTGGCGCAACCCTGCTACTATTCATGACCCAAGCTTAGGGGCTTCCTGCTGCCTCTACCGTCCTCACAATGCAGGCCTCTTCGGGAATGTTAACAAAGGTGCCTATCCATTCATATACCCGACAAGCAGATCGCATACCTTCAAGGTGGTTGCTGACCTCTCTTCGCATAGTTCGAGTCCAAGTCTTCAAGAGCGAAAGGCATTGCCTTTCACCCAAAGAGGTCGAGACCCCCTTCGATACCACCGTCGTCACCACTGTTCGTTACTGACGCTTAACCAATTAGACCATGGATCCTCGTGTCGCTACACTCCTCGACCATTCAACTATGGGACTACCGAATGGGAACTCTCATTGATCGCTTCGAGGAACACGACGGTCCCGTTCGAGGCATCGATTTCCATAAGACACAACCCTTGTTCGTTTCCGGAGGCGACGACTACAAGATCAAGGTCTGGTCTTACCAGACGAGACGATGCCTATTCACCTTGAATGGGCATCTGGACTACGTACGAACTGTCTTCTTCCACCATGAGCTCCCATGGATCATATCAGCCTCCGACGACCAGACGATCAGGATATGGAACTGGCAAAATCGGTCGCTAAGTATGAACCCTGGATAGAGTACGGCGTGAAAGCCCAGGTATGCTGACAGAAGGTGTAGTTTGCACTATGACTGGCCACAATCACTATGTGATGTGTGCCCAGTTCCACCCTAAAGATGACCTCGTGGTATCTGCGTCTCTCGACCAGTCCGTTCGCGTTTGGGATATCTCTGGCTTGCGAAAGAAGCACTCAGCCCCGACCTCTATGTCCTTCGAAGACCAAGTCGCTCGATCGAACGCCCAACAGACTGACATGTTCGGTAACACCGATGCTATGGTTAAATTCGTGCTCGAGGGCCACGACCGAGGCGTTAACTGGGTTGCTTTCCACCCCACGGCTCCGCACATCGTATCTGCCGGCGACGACCGCCTTATAAAGCTGTGGCGCTTCAGTGAGACCAAGGCTTGGGAGGTGGACACTTGCCGCGGCCATTTCCAGAATGCTTCTGGCTGCTTATTCCACCCTCATCAGGACCTAATCCTGTCGTGCGGCGAGGATAAGACGATTCGAGTATGGGATTCGCAGAAGCGTACCCTTGTCCAATCTTTCAAGAGGGAGAACGATCGCTTCTGGGTCATTGCGGCTCACCCTGAGATCAACCTATTCGCTGCTGGTCACGACAATGGAGTTATGGTCTTCAAGCTAGAACGTGAACGGCCAGCGTCAACTGTTCACCAGAACACGCTTTTCTTCATCACGAAAGAGAAGCATGTCCGTTCGTACGACTTCCAGAAGAATGCCGAAAGCCCGACGCTGGTCTCCCTGAAGCGACTGGGTAGTCCTTGGGTCCCTCCTCGGACGCTATCTTACAACCCGGCTGAGCGCTCTGTCCTCGTCACGTCACCTGCAGATGGTGGCTCTTACGAGTTGATCAATCTCCCCCGAGATGGTTCTGGCGCATTAGAAGCGACAGACTCGAAGCGTGGCCAAGGCAATTCGGCCATTTTTGTCGCTCGGAACCGTTTCGCCGTGTTGAATACATCTACGCAGACTGTCGACATCAAGGATCTTTCTAATAACACGGCACGATCCTTTAAACCCCCTATTGGAACTACTGACATTTACTTCGGCGGCACTGGGAACTTACTCATAATCACTCCTACCGCTGTCCACCTCTACGATATTCAACAAAAAAAGAGCATCGCCGAACTAGCTGTAAATGGTGTCAAGTACGTTGTTTGGTCCAATGACGGTCTCCATGCAGCTCTTTTGAGCAAGCACAATGTTACAATTGTGACAAAGACGCTCGAACAAGTCAGCACATTGCATGAGACTATTAGAATCAAGAGCGCAACTTGGGATGACGCGGGAGTTCTGCTATATTCCACCCTAAATCATGTCAAGTATACTCTTATGAACGGCGACAACGGGATCGTCAGGACCCTTGACCAGACGGTTTACCTCGTGAAGGTAAAGGGCCGAAATGTCTACTGCCTCGACCGCTCGGCTAAGCCTAAGATTCTCCATATCGACCCAACTGAGTATCGCTTCAAGCTGTCTCTGGTCAAGCGCAACTACGAGGAAATGCTTCACATTATCCGAACATCTAGTTTGGTCGGTCAATCTATCATTTCATACCTCCAGAAGAAAGGGTACCCGGAGATCGCATTGCAATTCGTACAGGACCCTGCTACTCGTTTTGAACTCGCTATAGAATGTGGTAACCTTGATGTGGCTGTAGAGACCGCCAAGGAACTCGACCGACCTAAGCTATGGTCGAGATTGGGAGCTGAGGCTCTTGCGCACGGAAACCACCAGATTGTGGAGATGGCTTATCAGAAACTCAAGCAGTTCGACAAGCTCTCGTTCCTGTATCTCGCGACTGGCGATCATTCGAAGTTGGCAAGAATGGCCAAGATCGCTGAGCACCGGGGTGATTTCACAGCAAGATTCCAGAACGCGCTATATTTGGGTGAGGTCGAAGACAGGATACAAATGTTCAAAGAGATCGACTTATGTGAGTTGTGTTTCTCAATTCTTGCTTGTGTCTTAAGTACTAACAAATCTATAGATCCTCTTGCATACATGACTGCTAAAGCACATGGCCTCGAGGAAGAAGCCCAGTCGATCCTGGAGGCGACCGGAGTTACCGAGGACCAACTGACCTTGCCCACCTTTGGCGAGCCCCTTGCTCCTCCCAAGCCAGTTGTGCCCACCTATAAGGCCAACTGGCCCACGAAGGCCACCTCGCAATCCTTCTTCGAAAAGGCCCTTGCTAGTCAGTTAGAAGGCATCACTCTTGAGGACGAACCTTTGGCGGGCGCTAATGCGCTTGGTGAGGAGGCCGATGAGGAGGATGTTGCTGCCAAGCGAAACGGTGCTCTGGAAGCCGAGGATGATGAGGATGCGGCCGGATGGGACTTGGGCGACGATATCGCCCCTGAAGCCGACAGCGACTTCGTCAACGTCGAAAGCACAGATGCTGGTGGCGCCGGTAGTAGTGAGGCTGATTTGTGGGCTCGCAACTCCCCATTGGCCGCGGATCACATTGCCGCAGGTTCATTCGAGTCGGCCATGAACCTCCTTAACCGTCAAGTTGGCGCCGTCAACTTTGCACCACTCAAGCCGCGATTCCTCGAGATCTACTCAGCGTCACGGACCTTCCTCCCTGCCTCTGCTAGCTTGCCACCTCTAATTAACTACGTTCGTCGGACATTGGAAGAGACGGATCCTAGGAAAGTTCTTCCCATCATCCCACGAGATATTGAGCATCTTGCTACCAATGACCTCCACAAGGGATATGAGTCGATGAAGGCGAACAAGCTTGAGGAGGGTGTGCAAATCTTCAAGGGTATCCTACACGCTATGCTGGCAAATGCCGTTTCCAGTGAGAGTGAGGTAGCAGAAGCTAAGAAGCTAATCACTTCGGCAAGCGAATACACGGTTGCCATGTCGATTGAGCTGGCACGAAGGAAGTTGGGCCCTTCTGATGCCATTAATGGCAACCCTGCCCTTCTTAAGCGAAGTCTTGAGTTGTCTGCATACTTCACAATCCCCAAGATCGAGGTTCCCCACAGACAACTCGCTCTCCTGAACGCCATGAACTTGGCATCTAGGAGCAAGAACTACAGCTCCGCCTTGAGCTTCGCCAACCGTATCTTGGCAAATGGCGGTGCTAACAGAATCCTCGAGAGTGTAAGTTCATTTTGTTCACTTATAAATCAAATCTATATAACCCTGACTAACTGGATGAATAGGCACGAAGAATAAAAGCTCAATGCGAACGCAACCCTCATGACGCGGTAGAGATCGAATACGACCAATTCGCCGAATTTGAGATCTGTGCTGCCAGCCATACCCCCATCTACAGCGGTACCGCATATGAGGAGTGCGCCTTTGACGGATCCAAGTACCACACCAAGTACAAGGGCACCATCTGCACTGTCTGCGAGGTGTGCGAGGTCGGAAAGCATGGTAGTGGACTCAAGCTGTTCGCATAGATATGACGCTTATGAAGGGAGGTGGCCAGTTATTAAGTAATGATACTTGGTGAATGGTCATCGAGATGGAGATGAGAAAAGTCATTACTGCTGGGCGGGGGGCAGGACCTAAAAGATTACATTAGAAGCCTGGAATATTGGAGTTGACTTGTGTGATGAATCAAGTGAAATCTGCTTATGTCGTCAATGCAAATAAATATTAGTCGTAGTGTTCTGAACAAAACGGTGATGCTTCTCAATTCTGCTAGATGCTGCCTACCATGAAGAGGAAGGCCTTAATTCTTGAAGGAAAATTTTCTGGTACCAAATGCGTTTAGAATGTCTATTCATGCTCATTTTGTGTGTTTATTCATACACATAGGCTCGGGACATTCCCTAGCCCTTCCTCATAAGAAGCCTAGTTAGTCTGGCCTTCTTACGTCTCCTTGTATTATTAAGTCTGCCAACCTTCCTTCCCCGTAGTCAGGTGAGCCGTCACAGCACAACGGCCTAACGACTTCACCCCGGGTTAGCTCTTCATCTAGGTCTTCGTCTAGCTTTCGAGCTGTCATCCGTTTAGTCCACAAGAGGCTGAAACTCAGTTCTCTTCCATCGTTCTAGACTAATCTAGACAATAGTCTCTAGTTCCCGTGCGTAGCCAAGCACGTTCTCGATGACCATGCGGCTGAACTCCTTCTCGTCACCCTCTTCCTCGGCGCCTCCAACGACAACACCTTCGCCCTCGGTGGTGGCGGCCGAGCTTGGGAAGTAGATTTGGCCGTCCCGGATCAGCCAGCCGCGCTGGCGGGCAAAGTCGATGACTGCACCCTCGGACTCGAGGAACAGGAGCGATTTGGTACTGCTTAGCGGCAGGGACGGGTATGCGCGCTCGCTGCTGCTGGCGATTTCGGAGCGGATTTGTGATGTTAGGATCTGTTTTGGTGATGTTAGCACTTGTTATTTTATCTAGCTGGGAGTAGGGATGGGGGATACACAGAAGCATATGCACGTATATATGCACGTATATATGCACATATAGAGTGGCAAAACAAATGGCAAAACTCACCTCGGAGAAAACACCATACTCCTCACTGGGCACCTCCCGGCTCTTCATCGCCTTCCACACGCGATCATAGCTACCCTCCATAAGCCACCTCTCCAGCTTAATGGGGTACCCCAAGAACCGATCCGCCTCGATCTCTCCTCCACCAGTCTCCTTAGCCCGAGTCCCCAGGGTCTCGAGCTCGGAGTGGAACTCGGCATACCGCCCCTGCGTGAGCAGGAGGAGGAGATAGAGACCCGTCACCTTGTTCCGCTCAGCGGCGTTGGCGGCCGTCGAGGGCAGCTCGTAGAAGGGCTGCAGCTGCGACACGTACCGCGTGAAGGCGTCGGGGTTGCGCGCCCGGATGCTGAAGAGCGCCCCTTGCTCGTAGATGTCCCGCGCCAGCGAGAGGTGCGCCGGGTTTGTGCCGGGGGCGGGCGTTGCGGCCTTCAGTTGCAGCAGCAGGATCTTGGCTTTGGAGAGGAGCGACGAGGCTTCCGAGTAGGGAGCGCCCGGGTTGGAGCGCAGTTGCGTCAGAATCTGCTGCAGTGTGCGGTCGGCCATCTTGGTCGGGTGGGGGAGTGATGTGGTTGATGGAGATGAAGGGGTTGTGGTGATGACTTCGTGGTGGTCCGGTTTGGGCTTCGTCGGACACGGAGACGGGGACGGCGAAGGAGGTTTGGGAGCTTTGACGAGCTCGGGTTTGCGAATTGATGCTCCTGACGATCGTGTGGATGGAGTTTTCTCTACTCGGCGGATGGACAGTGGGGGTGATTGTTCTTGCGGGTTTGGAGAAGGTGAATTTGGTGGTGGTTTGGTAATGAGGCAAGGCAAGCAGCAGCAGGCTGAGAGGCTGACGAACGAGAACACTCCCGACCCACTTCGTTCCCGAGCTGGACGCCACATGTGGCTTAAGCTCTGAAGTGCATTTGTGGCTGCCCCGGAACAGCCCGAGGTTTCCAGCCCTTTCATCTTCACCTACCTCTTTCGGAACACTCGCAGCATTGCTTCTCTCTCGATGGTCTTACAAACGAAGCTTGCAGATTGCAACTTTGGCGCACTTTATCTTGTTTTACTCATATAATTGGTACTATGATCATTGTGCGTGTCTATTTTCAACCTAGAGTTGTGATGAATAGCTTATCTAGGTAGGTGGATTATCACCTCTTACTATGAGCTGTCACTTGATGGTTAAGGGTTATTGCATGTCCACGAGTTGTTGTCATGTGTAGCCCGGGTACTTATTGGACTTCCTTCGATGCCGCCTATCTGGGCGTGGAGATCTAAACCCACATGACACCTCAGATGAACCGTTGTTCCACGGCGTCTCGTCAGCGATGGCAGACAGTTACTCAACAAATTCCTTTTCCCCCGTACCTTTCGGGGATTAGGACAGGTGCATAAGTGTACGACCGTGTTACCTATAGCAAACACCATTCGCACCACATAGCTAAGCTTCTTTCTTTTCAATCCTTCGTGACAACTTGTTTACGCCCTGGAAAACCGGGGACGGATCCGTGTCGCCAGGGGGAATGGTGCATTTTATTCGGCGTGTTAGTTTCTCACCTTTGGTCCTCCGGATAGGTTACCAATTATCATCTACGTGCCTTTACGAGCAACCCATGTACATCGAGCCCTAGAGGATCGGCAGGAAGTTGATACGGATTTGAACGCTACTAAGCTAACAGTGGCGGCTACCTGTTACATACTGTCTTTTCAGCTGCGGCTACGCTAACAGCGTACCAAGAGATCTCAAAATAGAAACACAATGAGGCTGTGATCTGTATTCATCGCGAAATTTCATTTAGGCTACGAAATGCGGAACATGCCATTCGAGAATTATGTTAGTTACGAGAGTATGGGCAAACAATTACATGGTCGTGATGCTCGTCTCTTCAACCCGGCACCTTGGCCTTCCCTTGCCCCTCTCCTGAAGGATGCAGAAGCTTCATTTCGCTCTGGGGCCAAGCTGCCTAGGTAGGTAGTCGTCACACTGGCTGTGCCAGCCGCATTCCCTTCATCTAACGCGAGGGCGCGTCTTGCAGTCGTAAATCCTACCGATTTTGTTTTAAGGGTAGCCGCTCTCGGCCGTTAGTGGCATGTATGAGAGCTTCAAGGGGAGAAGGAACTGGGCGAAATCAAGATAATAAAGCTGCCTGGAATCCTTGAGTACGACAATGTGTGACTTCAAATATTGTTGCACCGGTTCGCCATCATGTTGTTGCTATTTCTTCTATGACATACAGGCTTGTCGTTCCACAATATCAGTTATCATAATCCGATTACGAAGCCCCTAATTAGATTTCCTGCGCACCCCGAACATGATGACGCAGCATCCGGCAGTTTACGTATGGTCTGAAGCGGTAGCCCCGGATATGTATCCTGAAGTTGTCGTAGGTATGTAAGCAAATATACCCCCTTTTCCTCTATGGATGCATTACTTCCCCTATCACTGCATATCTGTCTGGTGCTATGGTGCTATGGTGCTATGGTGCTGTGGACGAATACCGGCTAGATGGACACCATGGATACCTGCTGGACCCTGACATATGCAAATTCCCGGGACCGAACAGTTCTGCGATGTACGAACCCCTTAACCGGGTCGATCATGCAGGGACGAATGCTACAGAAAGATAACCCAGTATAAGGACACATCACACAACTGCGATATCCTGTGTTTCGTACAGTTGTTTTGCAGCAAGTCAGTCAGTCTGTACCTTTTTGTTTCCACCTGACACATGGATGGCTGGGTAGATGGACAGACTAATGGATGGGTGTATGGAGGTGTCAGATTAAAAATGCGCATTGTTCGCGATTTGGTGCTTACGTTTTTAGGGGGCTTTTTATGCGGTACTTATGATGCGACCCTCATTAATAGTGGCATTCAGCACATTCCAGGCGCCCCTCTGGAATGTACCTCTAGCATTCTGGACCGGCTGCTAAGATAAAGTGGCTTAGCCTAACGGGTCTAGCCTATCCAGGGAAGTGGCGGTCGGTCACAGTCGGTCGCAGTCGACAGGTACCTCTGAGCCCCTCAGCGATTCGCGCTCTCCCGCTTGGAATGTCTGAAGCACCCGAACACTTAAGGAAACAGGATCCTGAGACTCTTTTATAATTGTTAATTTTCCTTTTACCATGTAAATACCGCAAAGCTGCGCTTGAGACCTCAAACCTGTCAGACGGAAACGCGCCGTAAGATCTATTCCGGGACCACACAAACGGGTCTTATCCTTGTTTCCCCAGCTAGCCAGGTCAGATCAAGACAGCAACATTAGACCGGTCCATAAGAGAGGGTCAAGGGACCTAACAGAGAGTCAGATACGGGCCAGATACCAGCCAGATACCAGCGCAGGCACCAGCCCAGACACAGCTTTGGCCGCCACTCTGTGGAAAACGGGACCCCGCCCACAGCACATTGCTCCCTCCCTACCTAGCCTACCTACATATTACGCCGGGCAGTTGGCTGGACTGGGTCGGCCCATTGGCTCGAGAAACGGCGGGCTGACATTGTATTTTTCAAATTTATGCAGGTCCTCACCAGCCGCAGACTAGCGAAGACGATTTCGAAATGCCTAATTTTGGAGCGACTTTCTACCCTGGTGGTACCGACGACTACTATATGCCAGAAGTAGTGGCACCATCACCACAAAGGTGCGTTTCTAAAGTATTCACGTCTTGAAACATTTCCCGATCCCACCACCCGCATACAACACTGCAGCAATACATGACTGCCATGACTGATTATTAGCATCTGACCTGACCTTTCACGTGTGACAGGGTTATGCCAGAAGTGCCCGAGAATATGCAACAAGGCCTTCAGCGCATGGAATTAGAAGCCCGATCTGTTGAACCACAAAACCAAACATCCCAAGCACCCAACTCAGCTCCGCGACACGGCCGCGAACCCTCTTTGTCTACAGTTCTCAATACTAGAGTTGGTAGCTTTGGGCAGCAATACCAACAAGGCCGGAACCCCGCCACCGATTACAGTCCTGCATCCGGCTACAGCCCGTCCAACTACAGCCCTTTTCAGGAGACACAAGATCGAAATACCCAGTTCGATAGGAACCCCCAAGATATGCGCGAATTACCCTCCTTCTCACCCTTCCCCAAGGTTCAGGGTGAACACATCCCTCCTAGCGACGAGGAGAAGGAAGCGGTGTTGGCTGAAAGTCGGCAACATGTCCTCCACTCCAATGATCCTAACATGCAGATCTGTTGGGCTCGCGACGTCCTCTCATATGTCGAGATAGCCGCCGAAGCTGCCATTCGGGAGGAAGAGGCTACGCGCGGCCCCAACGATCGAGACATCCCAGTACGAGCACCCACGCCCAAATTAGAGCATGAGCTGCGGATCGATGCCATTAATATCGTCACCTACCTCGCCGACCAGGGTCACCCCGAAGCTTTATTTATTAGGGGCAAGTGGTTGGAGTTTGGCAAATTCGGCCAGCGACAGGACAAGAAAGAAGCATATACGTGTTATTCGACAGCCGCAGGTGCTGGCTGGGGTCGCGCTGATTATCGAATCGGTATGCTCTTTGAAGCCTCTAACGACATGGATAAAGCGATGAAACATTATCAGCTTGGATTGGCCTCGAACGATTCGGCAGCGTCCTATCGGCTAGGTATGATCAGCCTCCTGGGTCAACGAGGCCAACCGAAGGATATCGCAAAAGGTTTAGACTTGATACATTCCGCTGCTGATACGGCCGACGAGGACGCGCCACAGGGTGCTTTCGTTTATGGCATGCTAATAGCGAGAGACCTTCCCGACGTCACCGTTCCTGATGGTATCTTGCCATATGATGTTGGTGTGGCTCGGCAATACATCGAGAAGGCCGCCTATCTCGGCTTTGCTAAGGCCCAGCTTAAGATGGGACAGGCGTATGAGTTGTGCCAGCTTGGCTGCGAATTCAACCCAGCTCTGTCCTTGCATTATTATGGCCTTGCCGCCAGACAAGGCCAACCTGAAGCATGCCTTGGTGTCAGCAGATGGTTCCTATTTGGGTACGAAGGGACTTTTGCGAAAAACGAAACTCTCGCATTCAAGTATGCCCAGTTAGCAGCTAAGACAAAGCTACCGACTGGAGAGTTTGCCATAGGTTACTATTATGAAATCGGAATATCGGTTGAAAAAGACTTGCGAGAAGCTCGAAGATGGTACGAGCTAGCGGCCGAGCATGGAAATAAAGATGCGGTAGAACGTTTGGAAAGTCTATCGCAATCTAAGATGTTATCAAAGAAGGACCACGAGACGACGGCATTGACGAGGATCAAGTCGAAACATGGTTCCCAAAGAGGCCAGAGGCCGGACCGATTCAAGCAGGTGAATAACTCGATGCCAACACTGGCAGAAGACCGAGATTCACCGAGGGCATCACCTCTCCCGTCCCCTAGAGGACAGAATTTCGACCACGCCGACATGCCTGATCCATCTAGACTTACTATAAGTGGTGGCAATCGGCCGCCAGCTTTTACCGTCAACGTACCTGATCGAGCACAGTCAGCAGTGCCGTATCCCGAGGATGACAGACCGCAAGGTCTATCTATGCGACCGAAATCTGCTGCGCCCTACCCCGAGGACGATGTGGCAGGCGCACATCCACCGCTATCGCCTCATTATAATCCTGGAATTCGATCATCTACAGGACCAGTTGCAGACAGGCCAGGAAGTTCTTTCGGCATACGTACACAGTCTCCTGGCGGCCCTATGCGCCCGTCCCACTCCGCAGGTCAATTGCCTATTCCACCGGCTGGCACAGATCCCGGCCGTGGTCGTCCAGTCTCAGCTGGTTGGCAACCACAAGTTCCAGGTGATTACCGACAGCCCAACCCCGGGCAAGGCCGTCCTATTACGGGACAATTCGATCAACGACCGCCACCCGGAGCATATGACCAACGACCAGGATCGGGCCCTAGCCAACCAAATATACACAACCGACTTACGAAACAAGGCCCTCCGGGACAATACCCTTCAGGTGGATATGGCCAGAGGGAATCTTCCCTACCAGCGTCTCATGCTCCTGGTCCACGGATCTCTGCTGCTCCATACGACAGTAGGCAATCAGGCATGCCTTCCCCAACTATGAGTGGCGGTCTCGGACCTCGCACTAGCTCTATTCCGGCAGCAGGCTTGCCTCAAGGAGGACCTAGCGCTGGAAGAATAGCAAGCGCGGGTGCCGGTCGACAGGGTGTACCCCTGAAAGACCGCCCGTCTCCGTTAGACCAAACTGGTCGTGCGAGCGCGCCGCCTCAAGGGAGGCCAGCAGTGTCGAGCCCGCCGCCCGGTTCGGCGACGTCTGCACCGGCGAAACCTGCACCTAAGCCTAGCCAAGGTCCTGCTACGTTCGAGGCTATGGGTATTCCCCAGGCGAAGAAGGATGACGACTGCGTAAGTTCTATTTTCTTTTTTTTTCTTTGTTCTAAGTTAGGAATCCGCATACTAACTTAAGACTACAGATTGTCATGTAACGATCGAGCATATTCCGCATTGCATTGGGCATAGATTGGATGCGGCTTTTTCACTTATTATGATACCACTTTTGTTGAAACGCCGATCAGTCAGTCCAACAAAGCTTTTACATACGTACATCAAAAAAAGGAAACGACGAAATGTCGAGCGGCGTGGCGGGCCAGGCCAACCAACGAACCTTGCAGCAGCCTACTACTAGAGGGATGCAGGCGGTATTAACCTAGAAAAAAGATTTCATGCATGGTAGATCAGGGCGTTCTCTGCAGGGCCTGTGGGTAGGCGGGGGATCTACATAGGTAGTCTAACAGTCTCCATAGGAGAGAAGGAAGTAATCCATAGCGAAGGTGGAAGTGAAAAGGGAAGATGATTGAAATGTCGGCGTACTCAGTATAGCTGAAGTAAGAAGAGGCTTGGATCTCCTGAATCGATGGATCAATAGACTCATTGCATTATGAAACCTGATTAGATTATGGATGTGCGTAAAAGTGTGCGAGGGAGTGGGTGAAATGGAATAGGTAAGATACCCCTCGATTCCCGGGAACTGGTTCCGCTTAGTGGGAAGGGAGTAATTTCAATCATCACCTAGGGCCCAGGCATGAGAGAAATGGCCGTAGTGAAGAGCTAACCAAGGGAGTTGTGAGGTACGTATAGATTACTGGTATTCGACGCTTACTCGACTGCCATCCACACAAATTCAGGTGACCATCAATGTTTGCGTGGCCACAAACACTTGGGCTGGGATAATGGGCAATGGTAAAAAAGTAGAACCAACGAGATTTGAGCAATGAAGAAAGAATTTCCATCAGCAGACTTCTGGGTTAATATTATTGTGATTTGACCTACATAGACAGACGTGAGGTCAGTTGTATTGCTGAAAAGGTGGAACCCCCCCATGCTTAAGACTCAACGTGGATTTCATTCTTGATTAATAGGCCGTCAATTGGAAGCTTGAGTTGTCTGGTAATTCTAATCTAGTTGACAAGGATACGAGAGACGTAATTGAAGTGAGCACCTATAGTTGCCTTAATGATTCCTTGTCAAAAGGGTTCAGGATCTGCTATAGCAAGCCGTAAAGTTGACGACGTCATGACGTCAAACAACTCGGAGCCAGCATCGAACTTCAAGATGTGTCGACTTATAAAGGTCACCCCTATTACCCCCAGCCATCAACTCATTCAGTAACCTATAACACTGCCATAGGTTACTACAGACTACCGTTCACTAAATACCCACACACAGTCATACAGATCTTTATTATTCAGATAAAAACAACCTCAAAGCCCGAGAAAACCATAATGCCCTCCTCACAGCCAAAAGACAAGCAAGGCGAGCCAATCCACGAGGGCGACACAGTATGGACCAAAGCTCGCGGCGGCAAACACGAAGGCGAAGTTGACAAGATCGTTAACACTGCCAACGAGGCCAAGGAGGCTGGTGTCAAGAACCCGCCTAAGGTGAGCATGTCCAACGTATCTATCTCCTACCCACGCCCCTTACTGTTTCTTTGCGATACTTAGGGTGTTTGTTTGGAGGAGACGATAAATGAGCGATCGAAGAAGCAAGAGAATAATTAGTGGCTAATACAACTACATAGGTGCTCTTCAAGGACCAGCATGGCCACGGTGTCGCGCACAATCCTGGAACGCTCGAGCATAAGTAGTGTCGTTAAGATCTCGCGAAAGCCAGATAAGCTGCCTGACAAGTAGATATATGACTAAGGAATTTCCTGTCTTTACGAACTGTCAATGGGTTAGTAGTTACGCACCTAGCAGCCCTAGGTAACTGTGTAATAGCGGCGCAGAAGCGAGCATGTATCATATAAGCAATAAATTGGAAAATTCTGGTCAAAATCGAGATCTGATTGAAGCAGGTCATCTAATACGTAGACACGATGCTACGTAACGCTGCAAATCTATGAAGCAAGTACACCATCTCTTAGAACGCCTTGCAATGCCCTGCCGTGAATCCGTCTCGTGCCGTGTATCTGTACACTCATTCGAATACGCCATGTCATCTAAAATGCTAAAGCGGAAGCTATCAATGTAAGCACGATTAATGCGAGATATACTGGAAGACAGCCGAAACCTCGTTCTCCCCGCACTCCTGCCTGAGCAATAGATCCTGTATGGGCATCAAGTCCTTATTGACAAAGTGGTTCCAAGTGCTTGTGTCACCATACAGCATAGCCTGGGCCTTGATAAACTGTCTCCCATCAGGTTTGCATCGCTTACACTTGAACGTGTCGTGCGTGTCGCTGAGGGTATCCGGTCTGTATTGGAACAGTTCCCTTAGACTGTCAAGCGAGAAGTGGCGCTCTACGTCTTCGGCTGAGTCGACGACACAGGATGATAGCGACTGCTTGTGAGACTGACGCTGGAAGATCTTCTCCTCAATAGTACCGGTCGCGATGAATCGGTACACGAAGCAGTCCTTCTTTTGCCCATCACGCCAGACACGGGCCAGAGCTTGCTGGTCAGCTGCCGGGTTCCAGTCCGGATCGAAGAGAACGAGACGGTTAGCGCCGATGAGATTGAGACCGCATCCACCTGCCTTACTCGAAAGCAAGAACACGAATTCGTCACCAGCGGGGTCGTTGAACTTGTCGACAAGCTTCTGACGCTTGTTGACGTTCATCGTGCCATCGAGACGCAAGTGGCCATAGCCGCGGTGGCGGCAGAGCTGGGAGAAGAGGTCGAGGGTCGTGGTGTAATTGCTGATGAGAACGATCTTGTCGTTCGTGTCTTGGCGGATGCGCGCAAGCATACGGTCGAGCACTTGCATCTTTCCAGAGTACCAAGGCTTAATATCGCGATCGCGACCACGAGCATCTTTGGGTTGATAGTCTTCTGGCCAAAATTGTTCGCATCCTGGTAGGTCTTCTGAAAGATTGAGCAAGTCGGGATGGTTGCATAGCTTTTTGAGTAAGGTGATGGCCTTCAGAGGCTGACTTCCTTTGCCACGTAAGAGAGCCTGGATGTCAGGACTCTTAATGAAGTAGTTGTATAAGTCCAGCTGGAACGGAGCCAGATTACAGAATACGACGTGCTCGTATTTGACGGGAAGATACTTGGACAGAATATCGTTGGTACGTCGGATGATGAACTTGTTCACGATGCCAAGCAAATCGTTGAGGCATTCGTCACCCTTCTTGCGTTCAACATCATTTGCATCGGCATCTCGGCCTCGCAGAATAGGGAGCTCGAATCGCTTTCGAAATTCGAGTCGGTTTCCAAGCAAACCCGGGTTTGCGAAGCTGATAAGAGAAAAGTACTCCGAAAGGTCATTCTGAATGGGTGTACCAGAGAGAATAACTCTCCTTGTAACTTTCAGATTGTTTAAAGCGGTAAAGGTCTGACTGTCTCCATTCTTCAATCGATGACCCTCGTCGCATAGCATCAGACCAATCTGAGTGTTCTTGAGCTCCTCGACATTCAGTCGAAGTGTTTCATACGAGACTATAATTACTGGCCGAGTAACTGCGCGACCGGTTGCGATAGCCCATTGGCGCAACTGTCGTGTTAATTCTTCCTTGGACGCCTTGCCATCGATTGCGAAGGGCGTGATGGCGTCTGCGCCAAGCCACTTGGTAAGCTCGTTGGCCCAATTGCGGACCAAACTAGAGGGGCAAGCCACAATTGCTTTTTGAATCGTAGTCTTGCCGGCATCTGGCGATTGCTTGAGGAGAGTCCAGAGAAGCGTGATGCATTGAAGCGTCTTTCCTAGACCCATTTCATCGGCCATAATGCAGCCATTGGCCTTCTCATCGATCATGCCTGTAACACATTTGTACATAAACTTGACACCCTCGATCTGATGTGGTCGTAGCACCTTGGCGAGCCTCGGATCAATGACAACGGGTACCCGCGGGTGCTCATTGTCCACTTTCTTCTTGATGCCGAGAATCTCGGCCAAACTCTTGTGCACGAGAGGCGCATCCAGCTTCTCCTCAGGCTTGTCCTTGGATTCATCCTCTTTTGGTTTATCTGCAACCTTCGGCTTATCATCGATAGTGGGATCGTAGAGCACAATGGCAAATTCTCCACTTGGATCATGCAAAGGTTTCGCGACGAAAACAGCGCCTTGCCTCAGGCCGAGTGTTGGCGGTGGACGGTTGGGATTGTAGGCTGCGCTGTTCTTGTTGATTAAAGGCACACAGAAGGCCTTCCTGAAGACCTTTTCCTTGTCCTTTGCCTGGAAGACTGGAAATCTGTTGACGTCTCGATTCGCTAGAGCTAATCTATCGGCGTTCGTGTAAGGCTTGTCTCCATCGTCGTCACCACCGGCACCTTTGTAATCAACCTTTCTTCGCTTTCGAGTTGGACGGTCTGTAGCTGGGGTTCTTGTGGCTGAACCCGGACATTTGAATGGCTTGAATAGCTGGTCTACGGACTTCTGCGAGTGCAGGCGCTTCCCCGGAGTGCTGTAGGGCTTTACCGACGCCGTTGAAGGAGTACTCGTCCTGCGTGATGTCAGTAGCTGGACGATGATATTGAGAGGGCGCGATTAATTACATTTTCCCCTAGTCCTTACCGTCGCCCCGTGACAAAGTGAGAAGCGAATAAATTGAAATTGTCACTCAGACAAGCTATAGTATTAAGGGAGTAGGTGGACGAGGTTGGGAGCTTGGATTTGCCACTGACTTCCGAAGTGTTAGAAATCAATTAGGCACTTTGTTGACTTTAGGAAAGCGCGACGCGACTTCGCGGATCTGGCGGGGAACTAACACCAGGTCACGTGCCCACCTCTTTTGTAATAAGCTGTTGTTAAGTCATCAGCCGCAACTCCACTATGTATTTACTCATATATGCTCTTGCTCTGTAATGCCATCAATTATGTAACTGCCCATTCTATTTACATTTACTCTTGAACAGAATCCATCATAATGGCGTGTTATTCTATCCGAGAACCGCCCTCTAGGAAAGACCTATCTGAATTGGAAGCCTACCTTAATTGACCCCGCTAAATACAGTTATCTCCACTGCCCCGCGTTGGCGTACCATCACATGTATTCCTTCGTTGCTTCTATCTACATGCACACTAGGCATTACGGTTAGGTATTGTATTTACTTGTAGGGCCAAAAAATGAGAGTCCTTCTTATAGGCTCTTTATCTGTGAGAAATCTGACATAATCCCAACTTGCTATCCTGACCTCCATTCTTAAAGTCTTGGATCTTATCTACATGTCCCTATGCTGCTCGGTACGCTTGGCAAGTTACATATGGTCTCGAGGTGATAAGAGCTCGAGATATTGGGAGTAGCCTATAATCTGGACGCCATGTCCGCCGACTTCTGGGCTGGCTACATCAGCGGAGCCGTGGGCATATTGATCGGTAACCCTCTGGACCTCATCAAAGTGCGATTACAAGCTCGCGATGCCATAGCCTCCCAGACCCCCGCATCATACGTGCGGCAATTTGACAGCAAATCGGCCTTGGTTGCAGGGACTGCAGCGCCGGTCCTTGGTTACGGCGCTCTAAATGCTCTCCTCTTCGTCTCATATAACCGTAGTGAGGCCGCTCTCAATGCCGCATTCAACACGCAGCATAATCTCTGGGCGACATGGCTTGCTGGTGCTATCGGCGGATTGGCGACTTGGGTCGTAAGCACTCCTACTGAACTCATCAAGTGTCGTGCTCAATTACCATCGCCCCCGCAGTCGAGCTGGAGCATTACGAAACATGTCCTTAGAACTGAGGGTGTTAAAGGTCTATATTTCGGTGGTGTTGTGACGGCGCTGAGAGATAGTATTGGGTACGGGTTCTACTTCTGGTCTTACGAGTGGAGTAGTAAATGGATTGAGTCTAGCCGACCAAATGCATCCGCATTCTCTCAAGACGCGGCCAAGGTCTTACTTTGCGGAGGTCTGGCTGGGGTCGTCACCTGGGCTAGCATATTTCCCCTCGACGTAATCAAAACCAGGGTTCAAACACAGACGTTCGGCGCAGAAATGGCACCATTACTAGGCTCCCCTCCCTCCCCGCAGAGGCGTTTGGGTGCCATAGAGGTCGCTAGAGACGCATACAAAGAAGGTGGCATGCGAGTATTCTTTAGAGGGTTGACGGTTTGCAGCGTGAGGGCCTTCATTGTCAACGCAGTCCAATGGGCCGTTTACGAATGGGTCATGCTGGAGCTAGGCCAGGGGCGAAACAAAAGACTGGAACCCATATAGACTAGAAATCCCTTGCCTTTGCCGGAATTACGAAGTACTTAACGAAGTTACTAGCCAATAGAGACGGTCCAATGCCAGGAACGAAATGAGTGTATTGATCCTAGTGTAACCGTTGTGAGTCTTGGAGCGAGCAATGACCATTGGCCTTCAGAAGCTAATTAATGAATGATAGCAGCCATATCTTCCGTTGCTATTACAAAGACCGTGGTGCCAACTATGGCTCTTATTGCCAATCTGCTTGATTCTCTTCCTGAACCCTAAAGACGAGATTTCAATATCTCCTGATCACCGTTCCGTTATAGGCCTCCCAAGCCTTCCACCATGATACGGTCGTCCGCGTTCGACAGAGGACTAGATGGTCCAGTACGACGTCCTTGGAGTGGCACGTCGTCAATTCCATTCCAGTTATTGTCCGCTGCATCTTCCAACTCCTTGATGCGCTCTCGCAAGTTGGCGTTTTCTCTCTGGAGTCTCTCCTCAGTTCGGATATTGTCATGAACCATAGTGCTTGTCGAGACTATGACTCTAATGTCTTGAAGTTCTTCAATGAGATTGTTGATCCTAGCTTTATAGTCTCTGATGTCGTCCTTTGTTTTCTGAAGCTCAGCCAGAGCGTCTTGGAGCTTCACCAGGGCAGTTTCGAGATTCTGCTCGAGTTGTTCGTGCTTGTCGCCATGATCTGTTCGTGGGGTCTTGGCTCGAGGT
Source organism: Hypoxylon sp. FL1857 (assembly GCA_022578955.1). Lineage (NCBI taxonomy): Eukaryota > Fungi > Ascomycota > Sordariomycetes > Xylariales > Hypoxylaceae > Hypoxylon > Hypoxylon sp. FL1857. The sequence goes on from MU400380.1 coordinate 153,719, forward strand.
GCTTCACCAGACTGCTATCATTTAGCATGGGGCGCTTCAACTGGGCAGGGCAGAAGAATCAAGAAAGGCGAGTAGGAATTCTCACATCGGTTCTGGCTCGCTTGCGAGAATGGCCTGTTGTTGACTTGCCAACCGCCTTGCTGGAACCAGCAGCTATCATCGTTAGATTTCAGAAGTACTACTAGACTATGAAGCGCTGCCTACCATGATTTTCCTCAGGAGTAAACGGCATTTGGATAGACAGGAGACAATACATGAATCCAAGGGCTTCGATGAAATGTTGAAGAAGAGAGGAAGAATCACTCAGTGAATTCACGCGCAATTAGGGGTTCAACTTCTGGCTCTTACATTCACGTTCTGTTGCCTAGTTGACTATTATGACAGGTCTCCTAAAAGTGCACTATATGCTCTTATCCTATTGGAGAGTAGTTTGCAAGCCACATTCACTGTTAACTATCTGGTTGTGTATAAGTTTTCGATGTGCAAGAATGAGATTGTGAGGTACTGAACTAGGCACTGCCAATCAGAGTCGACTATTAAATTTGGCTTGACTTATGATTGGCTCCGGCTCTCTGCAATACTTAAGTAGGACTATCCGTCACTCGAGTACGTAGATATGAACCAGTCATTAGTCTGCGTCTCTATGTCCAGACCAAACTTCTGGTGAACGCATATTTTAGGTACGAATCGGAATACGTCCCTTTTCAAGCGAGGCGTAGGGAAAGCTCTAGGGGTAAAGACTCGAAATGAACAGAAAATATTATGTTGTTGGAACATGTGGAAAGCTGATTTGGTTGTACGAAGCCTGTCTGTTGACTGGTTGAAATATTCACAAGGATTAGGGTCGAACAAGTTCAAGTACGATGTTACGAATAGTTCTTAGAAAGGGCGACATAGTCCTCTGTGAGTCGTGGGTCGATAGTATACTTATGTCCGAATATCTGTGTCAAAATCGAGTAGTGACTACGGTTATTTGATAATACCCAACATTCAAACTGCACTATCAGGAAGATTGTTTTCACAACAGGTCCTGGGGTACCAGGTACCTTTAACGTTGTTGTACAAACTCTCCTGCTAAAGTCTTACATCACGTGAGCACTGTATGTCTGTGGCTTTGGGTCTCTTTGTGGCTTCACTGTGGCAGTGTGGGGCGTCTTGTTGCAGATTCTCTGCGGGGTCTCGGGAAGCTCATTGTCTAAAACAGCGATGACGTAGGCCCTCACGAACAGGCAACTTCATGTGCTGCTAGAGGCGATCAGGATAGGAACAAACTCCGAAGCCTGACCACCGACAGACCCATCCAAATCATGGCGAGCTTTCTTCGAGGGAAGCAGGCGGGTATGCAAAATGACCTGTCTGCCAATATCATCCCAGGCTCGTTCGTGCCGGACGATCGCGCCCGGTATGGAATTAATTCTCAGATTAGGTATGCCACTCATATTCATACGTTGTCATCGCATCGTCATCTCAGATGACTATCTCCTATAGGCTCTGAAGCTTACTATAGATCATCTATATAGTTGTATCGCCTACGACCCTGTTCAGTCTCTCCTTGCCATAGGTACAAATGAATCCAAATTCGGTAGTGGGAGGATATACGTCTTCGGCCAAAGCCGTGTTCAGAAGTTCCTCATCCCGTCCCGATCTGCTTCCTTTGCAGACATACAATTCTGCGCCAATCGTTTGGTCAGCCTTGACACCAAGAACGAGGTGACGCTATGGAATCTCGATACCGGCAAACGAATCGCCGCCTTTCGTGCTCCTGGCATTGTTTCTTGTATGGTTACCGATCCTATGTTGGACTGGTGCTTTGTGGGCACCCAGACAGGGGAAATCTTCGCATACGATCTTGATCGGGAACGCATGTCGCCATTCCGACTTCCCAACTTTTGGGCAGAGAAAGACCCGAAAACTAGAGCCGTGGCTCTAGTGTCGATGCAGTTACATCCACGCGATATAGGCAAGTTATTGATAGCCTATACCCACGGCGTAGTCATATACTCCTTCAAGCAGAACACGCCCAACAAGTTTTTCGAATATCAAGTTCCACCAGGAGCTCCGGGCGGTTCGTGCGTGATGGTCGAATCTACGAGGCGACCAAAGGTTACACACGCATTATGGCATCCTACCGGCACATTCATATTGACTGCCCACGATGATGGAAGCTTAGTGTTTTGGGATTCGAAAGATGGACGAGTAGTCATGGCGCGAACGCTCTATGAAAATAATATCCATCAGCCCGTACCGAATCCAGGATCCTCCACTCCCAAGCACCCGTACGTCCGCATCGCCTGGTGCTGTAAGCAAAACCCAGAAGATAGCGGGCTACTCATTGCCGGCGGCCAGAAGTTGAATGAGCCCACGAATGGACTGACATTCATTGATCTTGGGGTAACACCCAACTATGCTACTTCATCCTGGCAAATATTGTCGGATTATACGAAAGGCAAACATCAAAATACACTCGAGACACCCCCCGGAGTTGGAATTGCCAACTTCTTTCTGATTCCCCGCTCGTCTCCTCACTTTGCCGGTGCTCAGGATCCGATCGCTGTAATGACTCTGTTATCATCCGGAGAAATACTCACATTGAGTTTTCCAAGCGGCTATCCCATTTCCCCCACGAACCAACTGCACCCATCCGTATCTTTCGTTCATCCATTTGCGACGAAATTCGCAGTCACTGCTCTTGATCGTGGTAGATGGCTTGGGATGGTCGAGAATCGAAACCAAGGTGAGCCATTACTGAAGGGAGGAGCCGAGGCACAGCGGCCACGTCGACGGTTCGAGGGGCGAACTATCATCCAAGTTGCGCATGCGGATAGTACGGTCCGAATTTGGGATGTGGGACACGGTGATGAGATCGAGAACCCTTCGCAATTACAAGTCGATGTTGCCAGAGCCCTCGATCGCTACGAAGACGTGGAGATCACGGCCATGACAATGGCCCCCACTACAGGTGAGTTTGCTGTCGGCACAAATAAGGGCGAGGTCGTCATCTTCCGATGGGACGGCAATCAATACTACGGCAAACCCCAAGACCAGAAGATCGAAACGAATCCCGGTGGGATCACTAATATCAGCGCGAGGAGTGAGCCATCCCTTAAGATTGGACTCATGCCTCACTCTCTGTACGAGATGATGCAAGGGCCAATTAGCGCCATAAAAACCTCCGACGCCGGTTTCCTCGCCGCTGGGTCCGAGAATGGCTTTATTAGTATTATTGATCTTCGGGGACCCTCAGTCATGTTTCAGGCGTCGATGACCGACTTCATTAAGCAAGAGAAGCGGTCGTCGTTCCTCAAGAGGAGTTCTACTATACCGGTGAACAAAGAATGGCCTGCCGTGATTGAGTTTGGTGTCATGACACTTGATGAAGACAAGTACTCCAGCATATGCTGCTTTGTTGGCACGAATATGGGGAAGGTCATCACGTTCAAGTTGCTACCGTCTGGAGGGGGATACAATGCTACGCTAGCAGGCGTGGCTCACTGCAGTGATAGGGTGGTATCCATATGTCCGATCGTTGCGGATACTGGAAAGCCTGCTCTCGCTACTGGTCATACCGTCGCTGGACTCCGGGAAGGGAAACATGTCAACGGTCTACTTGTAGTTGGTAAGTTTACGTGGTATTCGTAGTTTGAGTGTTTGCTAACTCTACTATAGTCACGCAGACCGAAGCGCGCATTTTCAAGCCAGCCACAGCTAAAGGAGCATCGAAATCCTTCGATGACTATCTCTGCGATGCTGCTGCGGTGACCGAGTTCGAACTTCACGGGATGGCCTTGGTAGGTGTCTTTGGAGACCGGACAGCGAGAGCTTTCAGCCTTCCAGGATTGAAAGAGCTTGGAAGCTATCCGCTACCTATGATAGACGGCAGCAGAGTTGGCAGCTCGGTAGTTACGGAGGATGGAGATGTGTTCTGCTGGACGGGACCGTCGGAGATCGCCATCCTTCAGGTATGGGGCACCGGCCTAGAGCTAGAGAACACGGCCGACACGCTTATCAACCCCGAACTTGAGGTTCCACCGAGACCGACGATTTCGAACGTGCAATGGATCTCGGGTACTCAATACGTTTCCCCGACGGATCTAGATCTCCTGATCGGAGGTCCTGATCGGCCTCCTAGCAAGCGTATGATGAATGCGTCGGCGGCAATGGAAAGGGATGCTAGAGCGGGGCCTAGCTCAGGGTATGACGGGGTCGCGGCCGGGGCCAGCAGCGCAGAGGGCTGGGGTCAATACCTTACGAGGCAGCTAAATGAGCGAACGGAGAAGCTAAATATCATGAACGATAGTGTGGACTCTGCCGCGGATGCCAGTCAGAAGTGGGCTGACGATGTTGGGAAGTTTGTCAGCCAGCAGAAGAGGAAGATGTTGCTGGGAAGCATCACGAGCAAGTTCACTTAGCATGTATGTATTTTATGCTTTTGTCATTCTTTCGGAGTTATGAGAGTGGACTGGTAAAGGTATTCCCAAGAATGTCGGCGGCATACCTTAGGTACTTAAGGGTTTATGACTATTGATAACCACCCTTTTTTTATTGCTACGTGTGAGGCACCTGACTCAATACCATGCTATTATTAGACTTTTGAGATCTCCAACTTGGAGGTGCGGCTCATATCGTGACGTGACATCGATATGTCGACTTTATTTATCCTCCGACGGTAGATCTCCCCATTCAGCCGCAAATGAAGGACGCAAATCAGGCAATTCAAGCACGGTTCGAGCGAACCGGGGGCAACCCTTCTGATTGCTTCTGTATATTGCTCCCCGGTGCTTCCCAGATCTTTGGCAGACGCATGCGGTAATTGGCTCCGATTGTAGCATGGATGATGCGATCGCCTCCACTTCGAGTATGAATACACCACCATGTATCCTCGCTCAAACCCTTGAGCTAGCTAGACCCTTGACCCTTTAAATTTGGCTCACAACCCACAACGACAGTAAGTGTGTGGTATTGTGCTGAGGGGAGAAAGGAAGAAAATTAACGGAAAGCAACGATGCGCATCTCCGCGGCGTTCCTCCTCGCGCTCGCCTCGAGCTCCGGCGCTCAGAGGGCTACCTTCGAGCCCTCCTACCCTTCCCCATGGGGCACCGGCGGACCGGGCTGGGACGAGGCGTACGAGAAGGCCCGCGAGTTCGTCAGCAAGCTCACGCTGCTCGAGAAGGTCAACTTGACGACCGGGACTGGCAACCAGGCGGATCTGTGCACTGGGAATACGGGGTCGGTGCCGCGCCTTAACTTTCGCCACTTGTGTCTTCAGGATGGGCCGGTGGGTGTGCGGTATAGTAAGTTTTGAAAAGTATTCCTATAGAAATTGAGAGAGAGCTGGGTAAAGGGGGCGGTGGAGGAAAAGGGGGTTGGAAGTGATGAGGCAAGCTGGGGTTTACGTGATGAAGATATGCGAAGAATACCTACTAATCGATTCGTAATTGTCAATAGCCGACAAGAATTCTGTCTTCCCCGCCGGTATCAGCGCCGCGGCAACCTGGTCGCGATCTTTGCTTCGGAAACGGGGCGAGGCGCTGGGCCAGGAGTTTAGCGGGAAAGGGATAGGTGAGCTTTCCAGTCCAGCCGAACATGAAGCTTCTTCTGGCACCGCTCCCTGCGTAGTAGGATATGAAAGTAACCCGCACCTCCAGACATACACCTCGGCCCTGTCGTCGGGCCTCTAGGACGCGACCCCGCCGGCGGCCGCAACTTCGAAGCCTTCGGGCCAGATCCGTACCTAGCGGGCGTTTCCGTGGCTGAGACCATCATCGGGGCACAGAGCGCGGGCGTCGTCGCCAGTGTTAAGCACTACGTCCTGAACGAGCAGGAGCACTTCCGAAGCGGGATTAGTAGCAATTTGGATGACAAGACTATGCACGAGGTGTACTTGTGGCCGTTTGCTGACGCGGTAAGAGCGGGAGTCGGGAGCGTCATGTGCAGTTACAATCAGATCAATAATAGCTACGCGTGCGAGAACTCGTATGTGCTGAATAAGCTGCTGAAGAATGAGTTGGGGTTTCAGGGGTTTGGTAAGTATTTTTGCCTGGTTTGATAAATCATTCTCCGTAGGAAAACGCTAGCGGTTGGTTGACTGTGGGAATGTAGTTGTTTCTGATTGGGGCGCTCAGCACAGCGGTGTTGCAAGCGCGCTGGCTGGGCTGGACATGACGATGCCTGGCGAGGGCTTCGGAGCCACCGGGTACAGCTCGTTCTGGGGAGGTGCCTTGACCGAAGCGGTTCTGCGAGGCGAAGTTCCGCAGTGGAGGCTTGATGACATGGTTATTCGTATCATGGCCGCTTTCTACAAGGTGGGACGGGACACGAAGCAGATAGACATCAACTACTCCTCCTGGACGTACGAGACAGAGGGTCCCCGGTACTGGGCGGCGAAGATGGGAAATACTACTGTGAACAAGCACGTAGACGTACAAGGAAACCACGGCGAGCTGATCCGTGAGATGGGCGCAAAGGCCACGGTTCTGCTTAAGAATACTGATAAAGCTCTACCCCTGATTAAGGAGAGGATCATTGCGGTTATTGGCGAGGACGCGCAGGATAACCCGAATGGGCCCAACGGTTGCGTCGATCGTATATGCAATAACGGAACCTTGGCCATGGGATGGGGATCTGCAACGGCCGAATACCCCTATCTGATCTCACCAGCCACAGCGCTTGAAAAGCAGGCGGCCGCCGATGGCACGGCTTTTATAAATATCAAGAGCAACTTCGACCTCGAGGCTGCTAAGGCGGCTGCGAGAAACGCGACTGTGGCTATTGTGTTCGCCAACGCAAACTCAGGAGAGGGGTATACAACGCTAGATGGCAACTTTGGAGACCGCAACAACTTGACGCTATGGAAAGGCGGCGATGAGCTGATTCAAGCCGTGGCAGAGGAGAACTCTAACGTCATCGTTGTAATACACAGTGTCGGCCCGGTATTGATTGACCACATCAAGAACAACCCAAACGTCAGCGCCATCCTATGGGCGGGTCTCCCAGGCCAGGAATCAGGCAACTCGTTGACAGATGTATTGTACGGAAAAGTCAATCCACAAGGCCGTACACCATTTACCTGGGGCAAGGGGGCCAAGGACTGGGGCGTCTCGATCCTGTTCAACTCGACCTCACCCACGCCGCAGCAGGACTTCGCTGAGGGCGTGTTCATCGACTACCGGTACTTTGACCAGCAGGATATCGAGCCTAGCTTCGAGTTCGGCTTTGGGCTGAGTTACACGAATTTCACGTACTCGAATATTACTGCTACGCTTCAGGAGGACGGCGTGTACAAGCCGGCGGAGGGGACCACGCCCCCTGCGCCCACGTACGGCGAGCTAGACTTGGATCCGGAGAATGCGCTTACGCCGGAGGGCTTCTCGAAGATCCCGCGGTTCATCTACCCCTATATCAATAGTGCGACTCTCCGAAATAGCACCACCCCTATCCCTGCGGGCAGTCAGAATGCGTCGGCGCAACCCATACTACCAGCAGGAGGTCCGTCAGGTGGTAACCCAGACCTGTACAAGGTCCTTTACGTCGTCAGTGCGAATATCACCAACACCGGGGAAGTGGCTGGGACTGAGATCCCGCAGCTTGTGAGTGTGCCCCCTTTTCATACACCATGATGCTATGTCATCCTGACTGATGCCTTTTCTTAGTACATCTCGCACGGCGGCCCGACTGAGCCCAAGGCTGTGCTGCGTGGGTTTGACGAGATATACCTTGAGCCGGGCGAGATGAAGACTGTAGTGTTCAATGTGACGCATCGCGACCTGAGCAACTGGAATGCTGATGCTCAAGACTGGATTCTGACGGAGTACCCGAAGAAGGCCTATGTTGGGGCGAGCTCGAGGGACTTTAGGTTGCAGGCGGACTTGCCGCTTCCGGAATGAAGCTTCCAATGGCTCGGATATGCTAGCCAAGTTAGTCTTTAGGGGGGGAAATCCGTCCTCAGGGGATCAAATAAAATTGACGGGGAGGGTCATGAATAAATGCACTTAGACTTCGGATCTAAATATATCTGGATGGTTTCAAACCATGGTCAATGGTCTATTATTGCGCTGTGATGCAAACGCTGTCTAACCTAACGAGACGAGCCCGCCGCGCCTAACGATCATTCGGGACCTCTCCCCCTCTTCAAGCGTGTTATATCCGACCGATATTCCAGTCAAACGGTGGCGCAATCCGAGGGTCCTCTCGCAGACACTCTTCCGAATACTCTAATATAGGCTGTTCCCGGGTTTGTGGCGGCGGATCCAAGCGAGTGAGATGAGTGACCATGTACAAGATATGCATGTCAACGAAGTCCGGTTTTTCATTCACAGCAACCGTCACCTTTCCGATCCTAGCGCCGTTGAACTCGTTTCTGTACTCATAGAGCATCTTTTGTTGGCCGTCCAGGAAGGGGTTCGAGGTTATCAGCTCGAGCCAGCCCGGACTGTTACGCTCGCTGTTATACGTTAGTCAGTACCAGAGCCAGAGCTGGGGATACTTTGCGATAGAAATGTGAGTAATTGGTGAGGGTTAGATAAAATGGGAATTTATTCCTACGTACTTCGCGCATGTCAGTACGAATCTCCCTCAATGTATAAGTATATAATAGGTCCGGGATGACATACCAAATCGATCACGCGCCAACCTACTTCGGGGAAGGATTCTCCCCTGACGGCGAATGCGTCCTGAATGCAATCAAAGGCGGCAGGGTTGGTGATGAAGCTTACACCAATTCTCTGAAGTGTCGCCAAGTCTCCTCCCGCAGCTTTGTAGTTGTCGACTAGAACGTCCCGGTGTTTTATCCTTGGCGGGGGCAATACCTGCAGGTTAATGGTAGTAACGATGTAGGCCTGGTTGATCACAGAGACGGTATATTCGCCTATTCTCCTCTCGCCCCATCTCAAATCAAAATCGGTCCAATGTTGCTTGTCCGTGTGTTCGGCCTCCATCCAGTCCATCATCAACTCGACCCATGGCGGTTCCGATTCGGCTGGACATCTTGTAAGGTGGTATTCCCTGATACTCGCGCCGTGTGAGGGTGACATCACTTGTTAGGGGGTAGGGGTATGGGATTGAGGATATATACTTTTAAGGATATCTTAAACTGATCTTAGAACGAGAGTTGAGCCTGTAATGTAAGTCTTCGTGAATCTGGCGGTATGTTAATGTAGAGTTTTGACGCCCGTCGAACTTCAAGAAAGGAAATTGCAATCGTGGGAGGACCACACATAGCAAACGGCATGATTCTTGATTCGCACCTGCCGTACTATATGTAGACTTTGAGCTAGAGTCTGACTTCCTGGCCCGGGAAAACTTGTTCAGTCATTGCGGCTTCTACTACCTGAGATAGGAGAGGATATCATTGAATTGGTAGGAGGTACGTAGTCACAACAGCCGCTTTCATGGTACAAACACACAATCGGTGATTGATCATTGTCAAATTGACCACGACTATGTGCCGCAATGGACTTGTTTCCTTCACGAATGATGAGTCAACAATCAGGTACAGAACTAGGGGTAATAATTGTACCTGTCATATATAGGGGGGATGGATGGATATGGGCCAAATACCAGAACAAATGTGAGGAGGGATAGGAACAATCCCTCTCTGCTAAAATAAAAAGAATGAAAAGAATAAAAAGGATAATAAATAAAGCAAAGGAAAAAGGGCAGACAGAGAAAGGAGAGACTGCGACATGCGTGACAATAGAAGGAAAAAAAAAAAAAAAAAAAAAAAAAAAAAAAGAGGCAAAAAAAGCTCGGTTCCGAATGTTGAATGAGGAACCTACGAAAAACTGGCCTCGGGAGGTCGTAGTGTCAAGTCACGGGCATGCACCGGTCCACCATATGACCATCAGTAGCAGTTTTCTCTGGCCTCAGTCACCCAAACCACTAGGACACAAGGCCCCAGTGGCGGGGTCGGCTTGAAATGGTACTGTTTATTTTTCCATATAACCTCAACGCGCATGCCAGTACCAAGCCGAATATTTCCCGGTCACCTGGCAGCCATGGGTCGCCAGCAGCAGTGGATAAACCAATGATCCCGCGGCTGCCTACCAGCTGCTTCGCGAAGCCCCCTACAGTGCCGTACCTACGGACCCCTGAGTGGATGTACCTACAGGCTGCTTAACCCCTAACTGTGCGCGCTGTACGCCCCCGAATTCCAACTGCCGGAGCTTTCCATGCTGCCTTTATTTCTGTATGGCTCCCACAATACATGCTCTTCGCCTTAATGTTATTGATATTATCGCTTTATTTATTCGGATCATCTTGGATAATGCACATCCTTCGTCCACCATACTTACTGGTCTCAGCCTCTCGACCCCGAATTTGCCTATCTACTAACAACGAAACGGCAACTAAAATAACGGCATTGATCCCTTATTCTGACGTTCACATCGAGCTGAATGGGCTTTGTCTGGGCGACATCCATATCCTCAACAATACCATTGAAATAACTGCTCGCACGGGATGAACAATGTAGATTGTTTCCAAGCCTTCCGTACAAAGCCATCTCCAAAGGCAACGTATGCATAAATAGACGAATGTCCAATACTGGTATAGCGATCATTAGGCCAGACTGCAAGAAAACAAGCGTACACACTGGTAAGGCAATTATTCTAGATTTGAAGTTTTCACAAGACAGATTCTCAAGATGATTGCCTCATACATCTCCTCCAGGATCATCTCGCACCCAGTGATGATTACCATCACCCTCATCCTTCTCGCCTCGCTCGCCCTAGGCCACCCGACGAACAATACCGGGTACGTCCAAAAGCACCAGCACAACTGCAGCACGAGCGCGAGCTACAGCAGCCCTGGAAACCATTTTGTTGGCTTCATCGGCCAGGAGAACAATTTGTCAATCTCTTATGATACCCCGAACAAGAATGCTACTGATTCGATATATAAGAGCGAGGGTGCTGCTGCTAGGGGTGTAAAGAATTTGATATTTCTTCTTGTGCCGGCTATCATCACGTTTATCGTAGCGCGGAACTAAGTGAACGTGTAAGTGTGAGTAAATGTAGAGAGTAAGTAGTCGAATTTAGTCGAACATAGTAGGTGCCTCATGGCCCTAGAATCTACTACACTACTCAATACATATTCATGTAGTTTCCAGAGACATTTCATAGTGAGTTGTACCGAGACTGCCTGAAATTAAAATGATGAAATACCCGTCTTTTGACCTGCCTCTTTTGTAGAGGATTCAAATAAAATGTGCTATGAACAAAGCCATCCACTCAATATATACCGTAAGCGCATTCGCCAGGCCCTCTGTGAAGCCGGTAGATGTACCAACTAGCCTTGATGAATTCACTACCTGCTTTACTAGCCCTTGGACCAGTCAGATAGATGTGGTTGCGCACCATGTATCAACCGGAGGTTAAAAAAGGGGTTCAGGGAAAAGTCATGTGACTTAGCGATTAGTCAGATGATCTGCCCCGGTTCTCCATTAGATCACGTGATATCCATCACGTTGACCGTTCGCCGTTGAGGCAACACACCGATCAATCAATAAATCGGCTATTTCCTAAACAGCTCAGTAGCATCGTTAGGAGCTGATGCTTACGATATTCTGAAACTTTCGGGTGCTTTTACCTCATGGGTGGGTTCCTGAGGCCCGCTACCCAGGAATCTCCGAGAAATCTTCAGATACAAGCATACCTATCTGTATGCAAATGTATGGAATTAATCATACTCGAACAACACTTCACTGACCCTACGGTAACCATATGGGAGCAATGGCAATGGTTATCTCGGTGGCCATTCAAAGGCTTCAAAAGACAAAGGACACTTCAATTAGACCCAAATACGCACAGCAGCAGGCCAATAGTATCATTACAACTGAGAAGAAAGACAGGAAGTAGAGCAGGCTCGAGCAGAACCATACAGTAAACTACACCAGAAATGGACAGAGGCAAGCCCTCCTTAATTCTTCTTCCGCCCCCCCCTAGATCGCCTTCCATGTACCGGAGCTGCAGGCTGAACATCCTTGTCAGAGCTAGAGGTGTCCGGCTCGTTATCTTCGAGCGGATACAATTCTGACTCGTCATATTCAATTTCGATGTGATCTTCATCATCCTGGATCTCGGCCGAGGGATCGTAATTCCCTACATCCATCTCTTCAAACCCTTCCTCTTCGTTGTCAACTTCAGTCATTCCAACAGGCACAAGACCCTTGGCACGTCGGGTGGGATCTGCTTGGCGGAAGAAAGGACTGTCCTGGCTTAGTGGCTTTCCATTACACAGAAATCCCATTGGGGTATGGGTGAAGTCTTGTCCGCGTCGACGAACTGCTAGATACTCCTGCGTAAATGTGTATGGTTTGGATGTAAGACTCTTGTGTTTCTGATTGGAGAGTCGGACGCTTGGTTGAGGGTGTTTGACGACCCCTTGTGACCCATTGGGACTGTGCGAGGTTGCCTCTGTGGAACTTTCAGCTGTAGAAGTTGTCAGTTGTTCCGTATCCGCCTCGGAACTATCGAATTCTTCCATTCCTGCCACAGAAAAATCGATGCCAAGCATTCCGCAAATACTCTCATACTCGGACCAATCGAAATAGAGTCTCCCCGCATAGAAGCCTAGCTCAGTGGTGAGCCATTCGGGCGGCTGCCAATCTTGGGAGAGGGGTGGCATGGTATAAAAACCCAATTTATTGAAATGCATCATTCGCCGAGTAACGGGAGCAGCGTAAGTTAAGAGGCGAGTTGGACTGTCTTTTCCGTCTCTCTCTGCTTCTTGGATGATTTGAATCAAAAATTCAACCTCCTCCGGCGTCACAATGATGGCAGCTTCGGGCGATTCGGCGTAGAGAATCCATTGTACAGGGCGCTGTTTTGAAGGATTAGTGAGTCTGTTTGAACAAGTAAAGGGGACCAAGGGGCAACTTTACCATGAAATTGTCATTTACTGACTCAATGACTAGTTTCACAGTTCGTTCGAACTCACTCGAGACGAACAGTTGAGAAGAGCTAATCTCATGGTTCACTTTGTACTTTCTTCCAAGAGCCGTCCTTGCCAGGGCTCTCAGAACATGGATGAAATAGTCTGATCCAGCGGGAATTCTCCCTGTTCTAGCAAAAGTTTCCAGATCCCTGTGGAGGCCTGGGAATTTGTGAGGCGTGTATGCTAGAGGCTTCTTGACCTGCCGCACAGCTTCAACCTCAATCTCGGTCTCTCGCTCCTGCTCAACTTCCTGCAGAGCTGAGGCATGGACAGCCTGGCCAGTGTCTTGAAAAGCCTTCTTGCGAGACTCAAGCTCCTTGGCAAAACCTGCGATTACGGGGTTTGACTTCGGAGACATGTTTGCTTTTGTTTTAGTCTGAGGTCCGTACAACTGTTGCAGTGTCTGGCGTTCCTTATGCTTGATTGCGTCGATAAACGCTGTTCTGTCCTCTTCGTCATTTAGGAACTCTGGGAAATCCTCGGCGGCTTGCATTCGATTGCAAAAGTCTGTGCCTTGGGAGTAATAAAGAGGCTGAAGTTGCTCAATCCCATCACAGGTGTTGTTGATAAGCCAGCGAATTCTGTCACAGAGTCAGCATACCCAGATACCAATTTTCTTTTTGGCGCCCATTGAAATAAATCAGACTTACACGTCATGTGAGTCTACGCCCTCGTTGTCCTTTTTGCTACACAGGTCTCGAATGCTTTGATTTACTTCGGGAGGGGCAAAAAATACGACAGATTGTGTTGTACCGAGTTGGCGTAGCCTCATTGCAGCTAGTTTATATTAGTACCATTACTCAAATTGTGTCCAGCAATATTGTCGTCATACCTTGTACAGTATGGTCCTTGGTTTGCCCCAGGCCCAATGTAACGGCTGCTCGAGCAAGTGGACCAAACTTGAGGTCAGTTCCTCGTGTGTGAGCCTGCGAAAAGTATGAATTAGATCATCGACTAAAGATTCAATTGGATCAGAAACATACCTCATCCAGATACACAAGGACTTCATTGAGATTGTCCGCATACGGCGAAGCGAGTAATGGAGTCTTCATGCCTTGCTTGGAGAGAATGAATGGACTATCACCATCGAAATACAATGCCACTGTTGCTGCGCCATCGACCTTGAGCCAGTTTTCGGCTAATTCTTTGTTGGATTGCTCGAGGATTTGGGCCCCAGAATCGATCAGAATGCGGATATTGTTCCTCTTTAACATTTGGAGGAATGAATACTCGGTTATGCGCTTTTGCGTTCGGTCGGCCATAACAAAATATGTCCTGGATCGTGGTTGCAGGAGGTAAGTGAGGACCTCTGCGTTTGTATGAGATAATGAGGGCAGATCGTCCTGTTTAATGGTCAAAGGCAAAAGGGGTTTGATGTCATTTGTGCCTATACATGAAACTCGTTAGTATTTTATTTCCGCTTAGAAGTTGCTGATGTTGGTAGGAGGAGAATAAATAGTCTAAGGAAAAGTATATCACCCACCAGAGAAGCCTGTTGTAAGTCCCCTTGACTTGTTAAGCGATGTATTCTTATGTGATTTATCAGACTGAGTGTGAGAGGACAGGGGGATATCCCAGCCATTTGATTGCAACCGCACTCTGAACTGTTTCGCATGGGGTGGAAAGACGAAGTTGTTCATGAAATAGTCGATGACAGGGACCCTAAAGCGCACACTATTCCATATTTGACTCATCTGCTGGGAATCGTCAACATTGATTGAATGCCAATCTCGCAGATAATCTGGAAACTCTTCGTCTTCAATCCATTTATCATACTCTGCAGCAGGATCATCAGACTTCAAAACGGCTTCCAAGGCTTGACGGGTTTGCGACAAATTGATGCCACAGTAATAAAATGCCAATGTAGTCAACAAGATGGCCACCTATCGAAAATTAGCATGTGAATTATATGGCTTCAGGGTTATATATCAAAGTGGTTGAAAGAGGAATGGATATGCTGAATCGACTCACATCAACATGTCCGAATTCGGACTGTTCGCTTGGAACTCCTTTCGCGTGGAAAGGAACCGCCACTGGATCCCTTGAAGGATGGAGTCCATACTGAACTCCGTAGCGTTTCTTGAGAGCCATAATGAGGATTCGATGAACAAACAACCCTCGAAGCAGATAAATAGTCTGCTTGACGTGGGGTCTATCCGGACATAAACGGCTGATGCGATCCAAGCTGGATTGACGGATCTTACCGCCGGAGAGAAACTCTTTGATGGCTAAACGATCTGCTGGCTCGATAGAGTCCGTGGGAATTATACCCCTGGCACCTCGACAAACATCATATCTCAAGCGGTTGATCATCTCTTCCTCTACATCCGATCTGAGAAAGAATACAAAAGGAAACCCTCCATGTGGGCGCCTTACAATCTCGATTGAATAGGGGAAACTTGCAGCTAGCTCGTACAAGTGCATATCCATTAGGCTAAGGATTTGTTCAACAACTAGCCATCGATGCGGGTGCCCGTCAACGGTCATTTGGGACCCTGAGGGGTATATAAGTTGTGTTTTAACGGCGAGAGTATGGTCGCTTTCGTCTATCACGTCTCGTGCACATGACTGGAGCCACTTCTGAACCCGGATCATCATGCTAGCTTCGGGAATTTGCTGATCAAGTACCCGTTGGAGGCCACTAAGCATGAATGACATTTGATGCTCCGGGAGACAAAGCATAACTCCACGTTTTCTCTGGATGTCACGATGTAATCTGTGGAATAGCTTAATATTATCTTCCTTTGTTGGCGTTCTCCGAGAGAAAGGGACATGGCTGATCTCTCTACCGACAAGGCCACCCAGACGGCCATGCAGTAATTGGGCAGTCTGCTGTAGGAGAGCTTTGGGCACAGATACTCGGACAAGGTTTTTGCTGTCAGCAAGTAGTACCGCGACTAGAGGAATAATAAGCGACGTTTTGCCCTGTCCCATGTTCAACTGCAGGACGCTGTTGGCTCTAGAATCGGGTGTAATTATCGCTAACGCGACTTCAACCTGAGTTTCACGAATGAGGAGGTTCGATTCAATCTCTAGTAGGAGCCAGTCAGGATATTCTTCTATTCTCCAGTTACTGTGGCCCTTATTCACACGTTCTTCTTCGTAACGAGCATCTTCGCGTCCACGCTTATAGGATTGCATCCGCACTTGCCGCTGTAAGCTTGTTATTCCCAAGGCGAAATGGAGAAGTCTTTCTTTCATCCCGCTTCCGAAAGAGCGCTTTGCGGCTGATCGGAGCTGCTCGAGGAGAGTGACTGTGGTTATAGCTGGCCATAGCTGACCCTGCTGTAGCCAGCTGACCTGATTCTTGGGGTATGACTCGTTGGGTTGCTCTATTGCTGATTGGATATCTGCAAATATCCTCCCCACAGCTTCTTGAAGTTGAGACGCCGTATACTCGTTACGAGAGGATGGGGTTGAGACTGCCGTAGCTTGCGAATTTCGTGCATAGAAAGCGGTTAGACTTCCTTTCAGATCATCTGCGTACTTTTGCGTAATGGTTGACTTGGATTCGGAAAATGTTCCAATAATCTGCTCTAATTCCCGAGAGGCTTTGTCTATGGAAAAATCGCGAAAATATGGTCGAGATTGTGTTCTTCTCGCTCTGGGGATTGATGGTCGTGTTGGAATATTTACTTCCGCTTTGTGAATAGGCATTCTCATTAGATCATGACCAAGAGAGGGCAGCCTGTAACCTGGTTGTTGGATATGGAAGATCAACTCAGACGACATAAATTCTGGCCTTTGAAATTTGACATCTGAGTGTCTTTGGTTCAGAATATCCTGAACCGCTCTAAGGTGGTTGTAGAATTCATGATTCTGAAACATTCTCTGCCACTCTGGACGTACTTGATCCAGAGCAGCGGGTACATCTAACAGATATGAGTCATCAGTATACTTCGCGCATAGATGAGGAGTAGGCCATTCCGAGATAAGAGCCTGCGCCAACCTCTTGCAGTCTGCAGCTGACTTTTGAGTATGCGCAGTTCTGGCTTGCCAAAGCTTTCTTTGGTCCTTACTGCTGGCGAATTCCATAAGAGGCGGATCCTCTGGAGGAGGTGCCTGGTACGGTTCAATTAGTTTAACTAGGACGTCAATCTGGGGTACTTGGCGTGGCCTAAAACTGTAGTACTCGTTATGACTGGGGAGAGGTAACGACTGGAGAGGGCCCCAACGAGCAAACGCAACCAGAGTGCGGATTAGAGCCATGTTGGCATCGGATCGAAATGAAATTATAGCCATAAAGAACATAAGCCTGTATTGATCGGACATGTCTCTCACCGCATTCACGAGTGGGCCCCATTCACGGCGCACATCCGTATCGAGACGATCATGCAATGTTATTTTCTCGAAATTCTGTCCGTATCCTTTGATGTTCAGCGATTGCGAGAGGTTTAGCGCGAGATCCTCTACTGTATACATGAATACAGGTTTGTCCCGTATTATAGTGACAGCTTCTAGTACGTTGGAGTATCGCAAACTGGTGGCGCGGGGATTGTGCCTGGCTTCGTATACCGTATCGCCGGGAGAATCGACTTGCAGTTCATATCCGCTGCACCTCTCGTGAGCCTGACGTCGATGTAGAGCGCGCAAACTGAGATGGGGATCGCTAAATGAAAGCAGCTCCTGCGTGTCGATCTTCTGGGTATAGAATGTGGCCAATCTAGTTGATTGTGATATAATCCGGTCTACCAGGATGCGAAATTCTTCCCGTTGAATTCTCGTAGGAAGATCATGAGCCCAGAATTCCTTCTTCATGACTTTCTGGTCCTCAGGGTAGTACTCTCGCCTTGGAGAAAGCTTCGAAATAGAATTCAGTATACTTGTTTGATTTGGAGATAAGGGGGACCAAGGTTGAGATACCCCTGAACTCAAGATAGCTAGAGAGCTCTCAACGCCAGTCAAGCCTGTAAGAGGATCTGGCAAAACAAAGGAGGTAAGGGCATGTATTTCGGCTTTCTTATATACCAATGTGGGTTCAGCGGCACAATCTATTCGACCGAGTGTCTTGTTAACCATGAAGCGCATGTAGGCGGCCGATGGAGCGTTGTGAAGCTGAACGCACACTTGGAGATGGCAATTCCGTGGCCTTGCTCTAAGAAGCCCTAAAGGAACGAGAACAAATCGCTCCTGAGGTTCTTTTACACTGCGACAGACCAACTTGCTATCGAATCCATACCAGGTGCCAATAGATTGGCAAGGATCAATCTCAGCCTGCAGATGCGCGGATTGTAACAAGTTATTTCTGTTTACGAACCATCTCAACTGCATACGAGGCATCTCAACGGTAGGAGCGTACCCGCCACCCGGTTGGTATATGGTTAAATGCCTTGGAGGCTCGAACCACTCAAAGATCTTCGCTACTCGGATGAATAACGGGCTATACGGATCCACTAACGTCTCTTTGAATCTCGCAGTGGGTGTGAATCGTGAGCACACAGACGTCGTAACGTCTAATCTCCAGTTGTGTGGATGAGAACGCCAGATGTTTTTGGATTTTGGCCGGATCTCAAGGATACCAGACACGAGATCACTATCTCTGTTAGTCCCAAAGCAGAGTTTTGGAAGCCTTCTCGGTTACTCACAGCCAATGAATACAGTTCTCAACCAGCGGTGCAGGAAGGTCAAACATGTTCCCACTATTCCCACTATAGAAAACTTCTCTCGGAATGAGTTCGAGGACTTGCGTGCCTCTAATGGCACGAATGATAGTCAAATCGTCATGGTAACCGATGTGGATCTGATAACCTTCCTGTTTGAAAGCTAAGGCTAAATCGCACTCTGAATTAGCTATATAGATCTTCCTGGCCTCCGTTGGGCTGAAAAACGTCAGGAGGTCGGGAACCTACCATGGGTCATCCCTGGACTGTTCGATGGGAATTTCATGAGACTGGTCTGACTTCCGAAGAGTTCCTCGAGGATAATTGTACTCTTAGGATCCGTAGGGAGCCTCTGGATTAAAACTATTAGCATAGAATACCTAGAGAGATTGTATCAATATGTGTTCGTAATACTCACACCTAGTGGCTCTCCATTTATAAGTAAAATGCCGAAGACATAATTGTAGCTTGCGGCTTCGACCCCTTCATGAACATTGCCTAGTACAATTTGAAGCCAGCCGTCCGTTTCGAATGTCATGTTATAGATTGATTTTGACTCGGCGGCTGGCCAGAGATTTAGGAGCGCAGCAAGTAGAGCGTCCCTTCCATGCAGCTCAATCGAATCTCGTATCAAATCCTTCATATCATTCATCATCCTCAAATCGCGGACGTATGAGTTCCTTACTATTCGTTCCAGAGATGCAGTATTATCTGGAATATTGTCATAGACTGTTGCACTGCATTCTATAAATGCAGCAAGTTCGTCAGCCTCGAATAGCTTGCTTGTTATCATCTGGTAAGAAGCAAACGTTCTCTTGC
Organism: Hypoxylon sp. FL1857; assembly: GCA_022578955.1. Taxonomy (NCBI): domain Eukaryota; kingdom Fungi; phylum Ascomycota; class Sordariomycetes; order Xylariales; family Hypoxylaceae; genus Hypoxylon; species Hypoxylon sp. FL1857. Next base: position 173,068 of record MU400380.1, read on the forward strand.
AGAGAAGAGCAGCCCACAGTAAATACGACTGGCAATTCTGCTTATTCTTCAAGTCTCTTGAGATATACGTTTCCTTCCGTAACATCCTCACCCACTGCAAGATAATCTGTCTTGCTTCGGAAAGGAGGTTCAAGGCCAAGTCTGTCAAGTATTTTGTGTTTGGAAAAGGCGCCGTGAATGCAACCAGTCTCAATGTTAACATGATGACTATCTCCATTAGATGAGTCTCACGCCAGTTGGAAGCAATAGCCTGTAGTTTCATTTTGATTTGTTGCAGCAAGGCTTCACAGAAAGAAGTATCTCGAAAAGCGCAGTGCATATTCCCGAGAAGTTCCTGATGCTTTTCTGATGCCCCAATCTGGTGTGCTAGATGGTCAAAAAGCAACACTGCCGTAGGTTGCGACAGGTTGAGATTAGACGACCCAAGCTCTGTCAAAATGGCAATCCATCGTCGACGCTTTCCAGACAATAGGTATTGAAACGCCGCCCATTCATGTGCATTGAGGGTAGATGGACACGATGAGTAGGACGCCGCGACCTCGTATGAAGACGGGCCGTCCCCGTAAACGTTAAAGCTTCGGGACTCAAGAAGTGGAGAAAATGGCGAATCTTTCGGGAGGGTTAATCTACAATGGTGTTCAAATGTAGGTCGGGCTTCCTTGTGCCCTGGCCAAGACTGAGAAGCTTCGTCAAAGTATGCTAACTTGAGGCCATTTGGAAGCAAGACCTGATCGAGATCAACTGGAAACTTCTTCCTTTCCCTGTAATGAGTCATGAGGACTTCTTCATGTCAGTAAACCCACCACCAGAAATGAAGGCGTCGAAGCTTACAAGATTTGGTTGTTGACGCAAGAGATATTTTCCCAGGGACTTTGGCGTACATGTGCAACCCCGAATAGTCCTGTAGCTTTACCTTAGGTTCTATCCCTGGTTCCTGAGTTTGCCTTGCAACCCGATATAGGATCGCCCACGTGGCATCGCGATACGCGGCAAGTGCTTCAGGACATCTAAGCTCGAACACTACAGCTTTTGCCATTACAGTGCTTTCGGGTAATGGTGATTCGAAGGCTCTGATTACCATGCGGGATCTGATTTTATTCAGGTAGCATTTCGGACAAGAGGGATCATGAGTCGGGTATAACCTGTCCACTGACTGGACATAGATGCATGTTGCGGCATCGTACTCCTTGGTCAATCTCTCATACTCGGCACTCAAGTCTCTCCACTCTTGTTCTTTTTTCTCGCGTTGCTGTGCAGAGGTCGACTGTATCTCAGCCAGGATACTTGCGAGTGAATCAGAGCCAGGGGATTCGTCAAAGTACCTTTCCGCGAAACAGCCTTTGCAAGGGTCATCAAATAGGGTAGCCCGTGTTTCCCCAGACCTAGATATTCGATCTTGAATATAGGACACAACTTTCCTCGCGCGCGACACGTCGGAAAGAAGAGGTAGGCGAAGGGCTTCCATCAAGCGTGTAGTAAAGACTGGATGAAAGTCATATAGAAGTGGGAACATAGTGCATGCTGATTCATCGAGAGCCGTCCAGGCCTCCATCAAGGTGAGAAGCATCATGGACTTCTGCTCAGCATTATCATCGTATTGATCCTCGACCCGACTGATATATCCACGAATGGCGTTATGTAGTTGTCGAACCCGTGCCGATAGGCTCATGGAATTCGTGTGTAGGTTGGTAATAGAAGCACGGATCTCTTTCTCCTCGTCAAATAGCTCTAGGAGCTTATTTCCGAAAGTTTGGATGTGCAACTTTGGTTGCTGGAGAGTAGTTATATGTGTTCGGAGTGGTTGATACAAGTTCATATTCTGAAATCGTTTACGAGCATTAGTTAGGTACTCGCGGCTGGCATGAAGACTTAACCGTTGCTCCTGCAGGTTAGCCTTCCGAGGTAAAGGAGGAATTGTCTTGGTAATCATTTGCTTCTCCCTATTCCAAGCATTATTGATCATGCCAGCAGTAGTTTCAATCACTCTATTGAAAAGAGGCGATAAGGCCCTATCCAATGCGGCGTAAGACTTTTGAATAGCTTCTGGTTGATCCAATTGATCTCGATCGAGCTTGTATAGACGACGACACAGTTTGGCCTTGAGGAAATGTTGATCCTCGAGGGTGATGATATCCCGGGTGTCGCTCAGTATCATGCCATGAATAATGCACACAAGGAACTTGTACTGTATTCTTGCATGCGGTCCACCAAGCATCATTGCAAGATAGCGCGCGATTCCGACACGGAGAACAAGCCAATAAGGCGATCTGCGCCAGGGGGATGCGCTACTGAACCAGCAGACATCGTCCCGAACTCGTTTTTGGAGGAGCCTGGGGGAAATACGTTGGCCATTTGCTTCGAGTATTGCGGTGAGAAGAGAGGTAATCAGGGCAGGATGGGGAGTTTCTCTGTCCTCTGCCACGGCACGTCCAGCCTTGGTGATATATTCCGAGAACTTTTGAGTAGACTCTGCCGAAGCCTGCTCGAGGAAGCTTGCAAGATTCTCGAGGAATGTATCATTGTAGAATACCGAAGAAGGCAATATCACGGCGGTTCCCGGGAACGTCCACGAAAGGGATTGTGATGATAGCACGGACTCCCTCTTTGCCGATGCTTCGAAGGCTTCAAAAAGAATGTTACCGCTATACTCTGGGCTACATAAACTTGGTAAGTTTAGATCCTCATAAGACGAGCCGAAGAACTTACTCAACAGACTTATGAATGATGATTCCGGCATTTTGGGTTGCTACATGAAGAATGATGGCGTCGCCGTCCCGAAGTTGCTTGAGATGTGAAGCCAGCTGGGTTCTCTCCAGCTTCCCACCAATGTTGAGAGATTTGGAAAGTAGAAGTGACCGCCTGAGCGAGTCCCAAACATCCCAGCAGATACCGTCTTGGGTGTCTCGCATTAGTTTGGCGGCAACAATCAGTCGGTCTATGAACCCGCGTTCGATTTCATCGGTGTTCGATTCAGACCCCGATGGCAGCTTCGGCGGTAGCGCAACATGATTGAACAGGCTCCTTAGAACCCCAGCCGGGGTGCTGACTTCCTCGAAGTCCATGGATGTGAACCGATTAGCGCAAGAAATGTGCGTATTCGATTTGACACCGGGTCGTAAGATTGGGTGTGTGAAAATGGAATGGGAAGAAATGAACAAAAGTCTTCAAGTCGAGTTCACGAAGACTGATCGCGTTCATTGATGACATTCATGCAAGTATGGAAAACAAGAAGTAAAACCTTAGCCACGATCACATAAACTGACAATGATTTACACACTCTCGCTTTGTAGGCGCAGGTGGTGTGCAAGTGTATGCAGCCGAAGGCAAACGCGGTCCCCTGCCTCTGAGTTGAGACTGTGTTGATGCTAGGTTAGGTACCTAGGTATGTTGTCTTCACTGGAACCACATGGCCGACAGGCCTGATAAGCTGAATTTCAGCCAACCAATTCCGTTTGAATTAGTTGTTTGAATCGAAACGGTCGGGAAGAGGGCGGGATGCAACCGGAACGAGGCTGTTGCCTCAATAAGGCCGCAAGTCAAACCTATCGTGCCTGCCTATTAATTTCCAATGTTGTTGCTATTGGTACAACGCGACCTGCCAACTGGCCGCAGCTGAAAGCCGAGCTTTGGGATTCAGTCGAATGGTAGGTACCTTCCACTTGCTTTTTGAAACGAGCTGTCATTTTTCGAAATGCCCTGCACCCCGGACCAGGAAGGTACAGGGTACATCTCGACAACCCCTATGTAATGCTCCGGTGTCCCTTCCTCTTAAGTTTATGTACTTATGTGCAAGGTAGGTACATGCATGTATACATGTAATGTACCTACCTACATGTACCTTAGACCTTTAACTCTGAGTTCCTAGAAAGGAGCTGGTATTCGTCTGATGGCTTCCAGAACATCAGACAATAGCAAAAAGCCCACACATATAATAGTTGCACGTTTCTGTTCACCTCTTATCCCCTCGGCCAACTGCATGTACTTAGATATACCCTGTATAGATGTAGCCCATACAATGGAAGAAATGGGCGACATGTCATATTCCATCCGGTCACATATGGATTGGTTACGTCATTAAATTGGAACACCAGAAAGCTGACAATTAAACCGCCATTTGGTTAGATAGAGCCTGTTGACGGATCATTCTTCATAATGTTCGATAAACCTTTCTCGAGATACTAAGAGATTAAATAGATGCTACTCAATAGACACCAGAGGGAACACGTGTAACAGACAATTAATGGTTGGCTTAATGAAGCTACAGGCACAGCAGAGCAATACAAGATGAATGTGAAGGTTTAGGTAATTTACCCTGTTACATATGTCTCTTGCACAGTATTTGCATCTTTGATAAGCTCCAGCTTGTTCTATCGTTTGCAATCAAGAACTTATAGTTAGGTACCCAATGATGTTTTCAATTGATTCTAACAGCTGGTAACACAGGCAACGTGCGGAATTCCCTCCCATTGAACCACGGCGCATGGCAAGTGTAACCCAAGATATACATACCTTTTGCGCACATGCAGGGCATGGTCGAGGACGCCATCTTCCAACGGCGGTGCCTTAGTTCCGGTATGCCGATTTGGCGCTGAATAATACAAAGATCTACGGTAAACGTGGGAATACCTGTGAATCATTAGCGAGACGGCGTAGTGATATAGAAGCGGTATTTGCCGCAATGATTGCTAGTTGTCTATACCTCGCCTCAATCTATTTAAGTGTGCGGGTCCCTCGGCCACCACTTCAGCCCCAAATTCCACGTGTTAGAGATGCAACGTGAAACATGAGAGCTCTTGTAGAAATCAAATGTAACGTTGGCGGAGTGGAGGGAAATCAAGAATCCCATAAGCAGCTATACATGGGATTTGCGGCGGTGCTTAGGTAAATAAAACCTCTTCGTCCGAAGGTTCATCGCATATACGGGCGGCACCTTACGTAAGACGCGTTCGTCATGTGGCGTTAGCACTGAAACACGATGAATCATCCGGGCGCGAAATCGGATCGCCGTATCTGATCGGAACAACAGGGCCATTGTATGGTTACGTACGTCGGGCGCATTGTCGTCGAGAGCGGATCCGCCGGCAACTTTGGAAGCGATTCGACAAGGCGAAACGGAGGACCCCATACCACGTGGGCGCTGCAGTCAGACAGGCGGATGTTCCAATTGACCAGGATTCAAAGGATGAGGCTTATCAGCTCATAGGGCTGAAATAGGGCCCATGTATGTATTTAGCGGGAGCTGAATACCGGCTTACTCCATAACGTCAACACTTTCATGCCATAAAATTTGGAATGATTTTACCTAAGGTAGCTGGAAATCTAAAATCAATCTCTCTCTCTCTCTCTTCCAAATAGCTGCCTGGAAGGAATTTCATTTCCCTCTAGGACTTTGGCTTCTATCGTCCCAGTCATGGATATGTAGATTATGTACCTAACTTAGGTAGGTACCTATGTATAGGAGTGTAGTAAGTGAGGGGGTGGTCAACTTTATCAATTCATGTCATTCCAAATATATTTCCAGTTATTAAATCATGCTCTTATGTTCATTAAAAGGCTAGACAAAGATAACATGAAACAACGTTAGGTAGGTTGTTAAAAGGGCAGAGATAAATATTCGATTACTGTATATGCTTTCCATTGCCGATCCTATGCATTTACCCCATCTATGCCCAGCCGTGCCAGCATCGGCTCATTCTAATGTTCCTTAACTCCGTATCCTAACTAACAATTTCCATCAAAGAGGAGAATGGTATCCTAGCATAGCCACATCCTTCCCTAAACCAACATGATATTGCGAGATGTGACATAGATCGTTCTAACCGAGAACTTAGCTCGGATAGCGTCGATGACGGGGTCGTTGGCAACATCCACCACAGGCATTCCGCTACTTGAAGATCGACTTGCAAATCGAATTGCAGGAGCAGAAAATGTCACATGCCGACCATCACTAGAATTTCTATTGCCCTCTGGGACATTGACTCTCTGTCTCATTTTCCCAGACCTCAGATCGATCTCTGCAATGAAATCTTCACTTGTTCTCTCCTGGCGTCGCCTCTTCTGCGCGGGTTCGAAGTTGGTGACAATTCTCGACTCTGGATCGATCCAGATGGTGCCCCCATCGACATGGGCGTGAATGTAAGCACAAGACCCATCTAACTCCATACAATGTGGTCCAGCATAGGGAGTAATATCGATCGAGGAGGTAATGTCACCAACCGCTATGTCGAAAATGGAAATCTCGTGGGATAATTCGACGGGCGCGTAATTGTTGCCCTGTCGGTGTCGTTGACTGATGTACAATAGATTGCGGCCCCAATCGTGGACAATCTCCTGCGGCTCCGCGAGTAGGTCGTCGAGGATATAGACGCGGTAGGACACCGCGACGTCCCCGAAGGTACATAGTTGGCTTTCCGAGCCGCTCATACTGGATTCGGTGTTCTGAGACTCTTTTGGATCTTTGGAATGATTGCTTTTAGTAGTAAAGATATCTTTGGAGCGATCTGTGTTAGGGCGAGTCTGGATGGGGTTTCCCTTTGGTTTATCGTCTTCAAATGCCATCTTGACAGGTCTGCTCGATCAACTTATATCGTTCTGTAGTTGTCTCCTCGCCGGAGGCCCCCACTGTTGGCTTGTCTCGTGTTGATTTTAGAATTGTACCTTAGAGGAATACAATTCATTTGATTTACGCAGTAAGTAAGAAACCAGTCACAAGCGTAACTTCGTCCAGTCTGAAAAAGAATAAGAGAAGGAAGAGCAGGGAGGAGGAACGGGTCCTGCTACGCCATCTCGTTTTCATAGTCTAGGACTTCCGGCCGATGTTAAACTAAGGGACTACGACGTATTTTCACACTCTTGGCACCTGTTTTCCAGAACATCGGTAGCGGGCCCTAGATTCGGTGGTTATGACCCTGCAAATAGGTACCAGATCCATACTAGGGCTGACCAATCATAGTCCCATACAGCGCCGCTGCTCGTAAGCAGGAGCCAATCAGAACGCCGCTTTGTCTCATCACTCGAACTAAACCTAGTGTACAAGCAGGATTCGGGGGGTTTCAAGAATTTGGCTTGGATCTGAATAGGCATCACTTTAACCATACGACGCTGAAGTAGGAATCCAGATTCGGCATCCTACCTGGTCCATAAAGGAGCCGCAGTAGCTTAGAAGAGCGGGCGGCCCCACTCCGGACCACCCCGGAGATAGCGCAAGGCAGATTTGCCGGTTTGCTTCCAAGGTTCCTTGTTAGTAAGATTACGTTGCGAATTGCTAGACCGGTGTGACTTATAAGTGTAACGCGTAGTCATTCCAAATGGACTTATTTGAGTTTTCTGGGTGGTATGGATATAGTTAATTAAGTCTTAACAATCAATCAGGAGCTGGTCCCGAATCCAAATCAAATCAGCCCTCGCAACTATTACGAAGTAAACGTATATAAATAATATATACCAATAAAATGCGTCTTTATATGGCTGGATGTGTGTAGCCGGCCTCGGATGAAACAATTACTACCCTTAGTCGATTACGAGTTACTAGATTGGCATGATTTCGGGCTTCCCGAACGCCTCAGGTGAATCTGTTAACCGGTGACTGAGATGACGTTCTCAGAATACGCTGTTATGACAAGTCTAGCACCTACCTATTCCATCAAGTAATACAAAGATAGATGCGTGTTATACACTGCAGATTTATGATTTAAATCCTCAAGTGAGTGCTTACCTAGCTAATGTCATCAACATCCTAGATATGCATTGAGCTAGATACGACGCAACCTAGAATCATAGAACCTAAGACAAGAGTTGAAGAGGCTCCAGAGAGAAACTGGGCCTTTATGTGGAAATGAGGTTCGTATTTATGGTTCGGGGAAACTTTTTAAATTCGCAAATCCCACCGCAACGCTCCTCCTAATTAAGCAGCCGTGGACAAGGGTTGGGTCTCCCCTGAGTCCTTCCTGAGCGGCGCCCATTCAGGCTTGAGTAAAGCAGCAAGAGATGGTTTTGAAGGGTAAGGGGCTAGCGAGGGCAACTTTATGATGTTGTAATTATTAAAGAAATATGTCCATAACTTGGAGATTCTCATAATATTTATGCACACTCGAACTAACGCCCATAATTAGACGGAGGTGTCACAATTGTCTACGTGCCGTTCACATAAATGATTGGAAATACCGCAGAGTACGATACATACAAACATACCTAGGTATTGTAGGCAACCCCTGATATTTTACAAGTAGCAGGATCATATTTACATTCTTATTGTCATGTTCCCTAGAAGACATTTCGGGAACTTCAAAGACATGTATTTGCTGGAATTCCTAATTATTTCCACACAATACTGGTACCCGGGACATTAGAAAAGCGAGATATCGATTATAACTACCTAGATACCAGGCAATCTGCGTATTCCAGTGACGTACTTCAGAGGCTCTTCACACGAATCTAGCTCTTGAATGGGTACATACCCTTTAATTATCCATCCGATGTATACAGTAGGGACTCCAGCCGCTATCAGGTAGTGAATGAAATATTAGTTAAAATTCCTTGTTTGATTTCTTGCATTGTTGATCTATATTTTTCAGTTTCTATTAGCTCCATCGTGTTATTAAGACACAGCAAACTCCATATTGGGTACCTATCTGCTTAGTAGACACGAAACACGCCGCCAATAGGCATGTGGTGCACATGCAGACCTACATGTACATCTGTTTTCGAAAAGTGCACGTCTCCGTGGTGATTGATCTACATACGTGCACCTACCTGCTTTCCTCCGCGCTTTCTTCATCCGATGCGGAATCCTGCGCCTGTGCATGGCAATTGCGTACACCTACCTAGGTACCTAGGTATACGCCGCATAATTCCTCTTCGCAACGGACACGCTCTTTCCCGTTCTACTTACGTCCCGAGGTAGAAGGCGCCGTGTCTTACGCGAATTCTAAATCAGCCCACGCGCACCTACCGCCGCTTGTTATATAATTTGATTCATTCCTCCGTCTTCCACCAAACATCGACCTTTACTTCTGACAATCCAAATTCTCATCTTCCTCGCCTTCTTCAGACGCCGACACGTCTAGCATTTCACGGCGCCTTCTCCTTCCCATCTTCCCTCCATTATCATACCCTTTTAAATCCCATCTGGACTTTCCCATAGTCGAGACGAATCACCCCCAATCCTCAATCTTTTGACCATTCCACTTTCTTTCTCAGAACACCCCCGCCTCTTAGTATCACTCTTCACGGAGAGAATCTGGGCTAGCTAACAATGGCGCCGTCTGGATCGTAAGTTATTCATCTCATTTTAGATCCTTGTTCCCTATATGTATCTACATATTTCTTCCCTCTTCGTGGGTGCTGTACTAACCTTTCATACACATGGTATAGAAATCGATCTGGGCAGTGCCGTTTCTTCAATACGCCTGGAGGTTGCAGGCGTGGAGAATCCTGCAAGTTTTCTCACGTCACCCCTGAATTCCCCGTCCCCTCAAACACACGCGATGAAGCCAAAGGCACTCAATCAACCCAGCAAACCCCACAAGGACTCGACGTCGATGATACCTTCTACAAATGGCGAAGAATGATCCCCAAAGCTACAGGAGGAAGGCCTCCGGCGTTCGGCTCCAAGCTTCCCGAGTTCTTCCAGGTAGCTTACACTTTAGTCCAGGGCGACCTTGACACGCTTCAAAAGACAGTCACAGAACTTGCTACGGAACAAGGCGTCCTAGCGGTTCGTGAATTAATTGAAGAACGTGTTTTGTTCTGTTACACCGATCACGAACGCGCCACGCTCTGGCGCACTTGTATCCGACCACTCTTCCAGGTACTCACTGAGCCGCGCGTAGTCCGCTCGGCTATTCTAGAAGTACAAACAGAAACTATCTACAACGTTGTATTCGGTTATAATGCTTCTCACCTGGAGATGCTTTTTAACTTCCTCATAGATCTCGCCGAAAAGTGGCAACCACCGCTTTTTGGTGAAGATGATGGACCTAAGAGTCAATTCCTTGAACTCTGTACGGCGATTTTAGCCAAGACAGTTGAGTGCAATGCTCAAGCTCTCGTCAATGACGTTTTACCAAGAATGGTTAACCAGTTACAAGAGTCAATCGATAGCATCGACTACGGCGATCGCAGTTTCTGGAGCCTCCAGGCAATAAATCACCTTGTATACATCCAGAGACGTCTCAGCCTTGCCAGAGGAATTGCGCAAGACACTGTCCGAAACCCTCAATCAATCAAGCACGCCACATTCCTCCTACGTCGAGATCTTCCGGGAATGTTGTCGACTGAAGGTCCACGCCATGATAATGATTTCGACGATATCACTAAGATCAGGATTTTGCCCACAATATCCGAGCTCATGTCGACCCGAGAAGACTATCGACCGTTCCACGATCCATCTCAACTTCATTTACCAGGCATCGAAGGACTCATTGACCGTCAATTCCGATTGCTTCGAGAAGATAAGGTGGGCCAATTGAAAGAATGTATCCGCGAGCAATTACGACCCATTGAACAGCCCGAGAGCAGTTCTGCTCCCAAGCAGCAAAACCGTCTTCGAACCAACTCCTACAAAATCGTGGAAATAACTGATATCACTTGTACACGCCGATTTGGAGTTGAATTTCACTTGAAAGTCGAACAGCCATCTTCGGCGGGCAGGCTAACAAATGAAGCACGAGAGGACTGGTGGAACATGTCGAAGCGTCTTGAGATAGGTGCTCTTGTTTGCCTCCTGCTAAAAGATACAGCAGTTTTCTGTGTTGTGTCTGAATCCACGGAGAGGCCTAGTTCTCTACGTAAACCCACTTGGAGGGTGAATGAGGCTGAGGAGATGAAGGAGAAGCGCAACCTATACAGCGGCAAGGAATTTGCGTTCGTGAACCTGAATCTAGCTGAGCCCAATAATACGGATCTCAGGACAATGTTACGACTCTCTCAATCCAAAGAGCAAGAGACCATGTCCCTAGTGGAGTTTCCAGGGGTATTGTTGCCGACATTTAAGCCGATTCTAGCAGCCCTCCAACAGCTGTCCAGAACTTTGGACCTACCCTTCACCAATTTACTTGCGCCAAATTCTGATGGCCCAACCGAAGTCACGATTCCAGCCCCTTTGTACTCAAGGAAGCCTGGGTTTACATTCAATCTGAAGTGCCTTACTTCTGACGGCAGTAACTTGCGATTTTCACACAAAGACGTTCCAAACCCCCAGGAACTATGTGCTCGATCAAGTCTGGACGAGGGGCAGGCAATAGCTCTTCTCAACGCGTTGCAGAGAAGTCTAGCACTAATTCAAGGGCCTCCAGGTACGGGGAAAAGTTACACAGGCGAGGTAAGTTCGTGTTCCGGTTCACTAACAGCTTTCAATTGCTAAAAGTTCTTAACGTATTTCTTTCTAACAGAATTGCTAACTTTATCATAGGCAATCATCAAGGTGCTTCTAGCAAACAAAGAAAGGGCCCAGATAGGACCTATTCTCTGTGTCTGTTATACCAATCACGCCTTGGATCAACTACTGGAGCGCCTCTGGTATGGCGATATCAAACGAATCATCCGAATTGGTGCAGGATCCAAATCTCCAATAGTTGAGAACTTGAATCTACGCAAGGTTTCCAAGGACATGGAACGTACTAAGCCTGAAAAGTTAGCCGCGTCTAAGTCCGGTGCTGCATTAGATGAATCGGAGAAGGAAATGAATGAATACTTGACGAGAATAAGAGGCGCCGCAATCGTTCAAAACGTCAAGCAATACATCAAGACTAACGCCGTGCCATTCTATGAGGCAATATTCGGTGCAGAAGAGGACGAATGGACCGAAGCCACTTACCTAGATGATAAATCTCACTTTCTGGAGTGGATTTACGCCGGACTTTTGTCGGAAGAACCAACCCGAGACATTGATATACTGAAGAAGCAGCAACCTGAAACATTAAGCCAACAAGAACGGTCTATACTCTGCACAGAGTGGGCCTCAGATGCTGCCGTCGAACTAGAGGACGAGTTTATATCCCTTCACGATGACCACCACGAAGCCATGGAGAAGCATGAAGCTGTAGTACGCGAGGTATGTTTGCCAATTCTCGAACAGAGTACCCAATCAACCATTCAGATTTGGCATTTGCACAAGGTAACTAACATAGGCTCTGTCACAGGTGGACCTACGGGTGCTTCAGGAGGCTGATATCATTGGCGTCACAACAGCAGGCCTCGCCAAGAATTTAGACATGTTTCGAAAGCTCGACACAAAGGTTATACTTTGCGAGGAAGCAGGTGAGGTTCTAGAAAGTCATATTTTAACGGCATTGCTCCCTTCGGTGGAACATGCTATTCTGATAGGAGATCATCTTCAACTGCGACCACAAGTTACGAATTATGACTTGTCTGTAGCAAATCCTCGTGGACAGCAATACTCACTAAACGTATCGCTCTTTGAAAGACTTGTCCAACCAGCTCGGCCCACGGACCTGAAGCTACCATTTGACATGCTCGAGATACAGAGGAGAATGCACCCGTCTATATCTAGTTTGATCAGAGAGACCATGTACCACACACTGCAAGACGCCGAGCAAGTCAGTAATTACCCTGAAGTGGTTGGAATGAGGAAGAGGCTATTCTGGCTTGACCACGACAAGCCAGAAGCTCGATTGGACCCGAATCATCCCGCCAACACGTCTCGAACGAACGATTTCGAGGTGGAGATGGTGGGCGCTTTAGTGTCTCATCTTGTTCGACAAGGTGTATATGGCCGTGAAGATATCGCAATTCTGACCCCGTATCTTGGCCAGTTACACAAACTCAGGAACAAGCTTCAGGGTTTATTCGAAGTCGTCCTCGAGGATCAGGATCTCGAGGGGCTGCACCAAGAAGGTCTCCATACAACCCCGCAGATCTTCAAACAGAGCCTGGGAAGATGTGTACGGCTCGCAACCGTTGATAATTTCCAAGGCGAAGAAGCCAAGATCGTTGTCGTATCGCTAGTGCGAAGCAATCGAGAACGCGAATGTGGCTTCTTAAAGACCGTAAACAGAATCAACGTGTTACTTTCGCGAGCAAAACATGGAATGTACATCCTTGGAAATTCCGCCACCTATGGTACAGTTGAGATGTGGTCAAACGTTATTGATATGCTGAAGGGCCAAGGCAATATCGGCACTACGTTGCCGCTACAGTGCCCGAGGCACAACCATACGCCTATCGAAGTATCGGAGCTTGACGATTTTATCCGATTATCCCCGGAGGCAGGATGCAACGTCCAGTGTTCTCAGAGACTCGACTGTGGGCACACATGCCTTAGCAAATGCCATGCGACACCCTTGCACAAGGCGGTCAAATGCCTAGAACCATGCCAACGATTGAATAAGGAATGTGGTCATGGCTGCCTTAGAACTTGTGGAGAGCCTTGCGAAGATAAATGCTCAACCATACTTAAAGGTCAATCGCTGGCTCTGCCTTGTGGTCATTCATTGGCCTCACCTGAATGCTGGCAGGCTCAGACACCTTTCGAGGTTCAGTGCTATATGCGTGTGACGAAATTTATACCGGGCTGTAACCATCGTGTACAGGTTCTTTGCCGTGAGGATGTTACTAAAGATTCCTTCATTTGCCAAGCTCTATGCGGGAAGCTTCTTCCATGCGGGCATACATGCAAGGCCGCATGTAAAACATGCCGAAAACGGATGAATGGAGAGGTTGTGCTGGAAAACCATGGAACTTGCACATCCACTTGCGGCCAAGAATATAGTGCTTGCAGGCATACTTGTGGTCTGAAGTGTCATCATGGCAAATCTTGCCCTCCTTGTGAAATGCCTTGTGAGGAACAATGCCCCCATTCGAAATGTTCCAAGACTTGTTCTGGGCTTTGTACCCCATGTGCGATGGATAAGTGCTCATCCGCTTGCGCACATAGCCAGTGTACTATGCCGTAAGTTCACCAAAGCGAATAACCTTTTAGGCATGTTGATGCTTACTGTCAATAGATGTGCGGCGCCTTGTAATTGGATCCCTTGCTCGAAGCGGTGTGACCAATTTCTATCTTGTGGCCATCGATGTAAGTCATGTTGGTATTGAACGAGAGTCCTAACACTAATCGTGATGTATAGGCCCGTCGGTTTGTGGGGAGATTTGCCCCGACGTAAAGTATTGCCAAGTCTGTGCATCTGATGATGTCAAGGCCACTGTGGTGGACACGCTCGAATTCCGACAATACCGCGAGATCAACTTGGACACGGATCCTTGTATTTTCCCTCATTGCGGGCATATGATGGTAATGTCGAGCATGGATGAACAGCTAGGCATGCTTGACCATTATCAGGCTGCCAATGATGGCACAATCACCACCATCAAGTCAGCACCTAAGCCTTTTTCGGACAATGTTATTAAGGCCTGCCCACAGTGCGGAGGAAGCTTGCGGGGCCTCTCGAGATATGGAAGATTAGTCCGTCAAGCCCTGTTGGATAAATCTACTAAAAGGTTCATCAGCTGGTCTCATTCGCAGTCAATGGCGTTTGAACAACGTCTGATTGACGAACAGGAGCGCCTGGGGCGTTCTGCGAAGCCTAGAGAAGTCCCCAAGCAGATGGAGAATGCTGACGAGCTTTATATCAAGGGAGCTCTTGTTGACCAAATGCTGGCTATCCACGACTGGATTGGACACGGTCGATACAGGCCTATAATTCGGCTCTATTTCGAAATGCAGGAATACCTGGGCTATGTTGAAACTGAAGAGCAACCGTACAGACGTGTGTTTGATCTTGTTGAGCATGTCCATCGAATTGGAGGGGCGACGAATGAGTTCGAGTTTGGTTCAGCAAAGATTCAAACTCGTGGCCAGCTCCTCGCGTTGACAACGCTTTTCCGCTGTTACCTGGTAGCTGTAACTGATTTCTTCCAGCTGACGCGCAATGAGGGGAAACAGCTTGGAGCCGTGCACGTTGATATGAAAGAGGCGTTCGATGAATGCGAATGGATAGTGGCATTAGCCAAGGAGACAAAGTATGTCCGTCAGGAGGTAGAAGGCCATATCTTCTATGCCAAGCTCTTCGTGATAGCACAAGAGCTATCTATCTTTAACGGCGTGCTGGACTCGAAATCGATCAGAGCAAGACAACATTTCACCGAGGCGCAGGCTCTGATCCTGGAATACCCATCAACAAAACACTTTGGACGAGACCTCGAAGTCGTTAGGCGAATGTTTGACAACGGTGGTTTCCACGACACGGTCCCGGCGAGAGAGAAGCGAGCCATGTGGAAGGCGATGGCCGAAGGGTTTACGGAAACAGGTCACTGGTACACTTGTGCTGGTGGTCACCCATTTACCGTGGTGGGTCGTGGAGTGCCGACGGAAGCAATCAAATGTCCAGAGTGTGGATCGCCAGTTGAAGCACATCACCATAAGCCCGCGGCAGTGGACTCAGACTCGGGCTCCGAGGAAGTTAACTGGTGAAGCGAGACGAATTGCCAGATGGAATGTGGATACCTGGGTATTTTGCTTTGATTGCACATGAAGCCCGTGTGCTTGACTAATGCGCTCTGATACCATCTTGAGAATTAACCCGAGCACTGTTCCGAATAGTTGAGGTACATTAGGTAGAAAAATAAAAAAACATTGCTTGATGCTTGCTTCGATTTTGTATTGTGATACGTTTGCTTCCAAGCAGAAGCAAAAGTTCCATCGCTTTTTAGACATAAGTACTTAGGTACATATAGGTACCTCTCTCTAACCTAAATAGGGGTAACCCCTCAGCCACATACGCCACTCAAGATGGACCCCTGTACCCCTGCTACTGCGACGCGTGTAATGCTAAGCCACAGCGAGATTAACGAAGCTTGGCATCCTTGTTTTATCTCTCTCTCGCTCCTCTCTCGGATTCCCGTCTTGTGAAAGATCTACCTCACCGAACCCATATAGCTCGGAATCCTGATGTCATTAGGGAACACAGGCGAAGGTTGAAGGTTTTAGCAAATATTGCACAGAATCTCCAGTAAATTTATTTACTTTTACTTATCTCTTCAACATGTCAACATTCAGTCATATGAAAGCGCTAGTTCTTAGACCCGGATTAAGGGCTGCTGGCGGTTGGTCTCGACCTTCGGCATCTCCGCCCCGCGCTAAGGAAAAGACGCCACAAGAAAATCGAAGGCGATGAGTCTCTGGGCCGGCAAATTGATAGAGTAGGGCCCAGAGGATACACAATCCCAAGATTGATGCTCTGCGAACATGTCTGCGCCTGCTGTCGTGACGAGGCGTGCCTCCAGTGTCAGCACGACTGAGCTGGCCAGGCAGCGTGACTTGAACAAGTACTACCAGCCGTGGCTCGACTCCAAGAAGCTCAAGACGGTACCTGTAAATACCGGTCCGGATGAATCCCGAACGGCGCGGTGTTCTCACGACACGACGCTCACTGCGCTCGCTCAGCTGGCTGCTCTGAGGTTGAATGTCAAGCGCGGCATGGTGTCTCTAATAGATGCGAATACTCAGATTATTCTCGCCGAGGCAACTCAGACCCTCTCGCTCGTCGACGGGAGGCGCCATGCTCCCGGCGATCACATATGGCTTGGCAATGTCTCCCTGCCGCGTCAGGACTGCATGGACGAGCACACCTTCGGGTCCATAACGACATGGAAGGACGTCGAAGGCCGAGATGTCAATATTGCCTCCTTCATAGTCAAGGACACTCTAGAGGACGAGCGCTTTAAGTACCGGCCTTATGTCACATCTGGAGCTAGCGTCAGATTCTACGCAGGTGTGCCTATTGTGACAAAGCAGGGCCATCAGATTGGCGCCTATGCTGTTTCGGACACCTCACCCCGGCCCCAAGGTCTCACTCTTGATGAGGCACAGTTCATGGAAGATGTCGCGCAGATTGTTGCGGATCATCTTGAGAGGGTCAGTAAGTAGTAGTCCCTAATGTTGTGTGTATTTTACTAGTACGGCTTGGGATGAAAACTTTAACAGACGTCTCTGTCTCCCTCGAGTCATTTACCATCCTCCCACCAATCTTTGGACGTGTTTAAAGTGAGATTCACTAACTGGCAGCAACTTAGTGGATACGGTTGGTCGTGTTTCAGAGAGAGACTTCATGAGAGGGATATCTTACTTCCTCGAGGATCTGTCCGAATACAAATACCAATTAAGCAACACAGACCGTTCTCTGCAGGCGCCGAACACTAAGCATTCGGACGTGCAAGCGGTTGATCCCCAGCACGAGCCGCCTCGAGGGCGATCAACCCAGCTTGGATCAACACCATTGTCGATATCTAATTCCGCTTCCCCTGCCAGAGGCGGCGCTGCACATGACCAATCAGAACCAAAAAGGAGACATGTTCCCCGATTTTCTAGAGATGGAGGTTTTAGGGGTAAAGAAACTCCAGATTCTTCAAAGGACAACATCCGCAGAATTTTTACGCAGGCCTCACAACTACTTTGTCAGCAAGCAAAGGCTACGGGCTGTGTGTTTACTGATGCCGGATCAGGCCTGTTCTCTGGTCAAGCTGATGGAGTGCTCTCACCCCCTACTAGCACCGACCCCGCAATAGTCTTGGACGTCGACTTTGAATCAACCGAAGACGAAGAAACAGACACCGATAAGGCCGAAAAAGATGCTACAACTCCCCCGGGATACGGATCGAACCTACCCCAGGCATTCTTCGGCGATCGATTAGACGAAATGGCGGATATTTTGAGCGTATCGGTGGCCGACGGTGACGGCGCCGATGACGAATGCCGCGAAGGCATGGTCAAACGCAAAAATCTTAAAAAATTCATTCTACGCTATCCTTTCGGTAAATGCTTCTACTTGAACAAAGGGCGCGTAGTATCCGACCAAAGTTTGATTCTCGATGATGTTGTTGCCGGGGGCGGCTCGAGAAACTCCGTTCTGAATACATCAATGCAAGATATCAAGGACCGGCCTCATATGCTACTGCCACGAGAACTTCTCAATTACATCGAAGATGCAAAGTGGTTGATATTTTTACCGCTATTTAACTATGCCCAGGGCCAATGGTTCGCTGCCGGTTTTATCTGGGGTAACGACTTTAAGATGGGCGACCCCGACGATGCATTGCCCTATTTTAAGACCTTTGGATCTTGCATGATGAGCGAGGTCGCGAGCATGGAGGTTTTGAATACGAATATTGCCAAATCTACGTTTATTGCGTCTATATCCCACGACCTCCGATCCCCGCTCCACGGCATGCTGGGGAGTCTAGAGTTTTTGGAGGATACCATGACGTCTGCGTATCAGACGAGTTTAATCGGTGCGATAGAAACCTGCGGCAAGACCTTATTAGATACCATCGATCACCTCCTAGACTACGCAAAAATCAACAACTTAAATCGAGCAAGTTCGCATCTAGGTTCCCCAAGGGGAAGGAAAACATGGAAAGACACGCACGAAGTCGCAGAACCCCTATCGACCAACTTCGATCTTGCTCTTCTCTTAGAAGAAGTCGTCGAAGCAGTCTTCGCTGGCCAGACTTTCCGCAAAATAAACCTCCGACACCACGATCCCGTTGACGAAGCATCTGCACACATAAAATCAATGGCTCTGGATGACTCGTCAACAACCGAGGAACAGATCCATGCTGGAAGCGTTAAATTTTCCGGTAAGGTTTTCTTGGTACTTCATATTCAGAGGTTAGCATCGTGGTGTCTGCAGGGACAAACAGGAGGGCTTCGCCGAGTCATCATGAACGTGGTTGGTAATGCAATCAAGTATTGCAGAACGGGATGCATCGACGTATCCTTGAGGGCCAAACAGATCACCCCTTTTGATGTTGAGGTCGAAATTTCAGTAAAAGATACCGGTATTGGAATGTCGCAAAGTTTCCTCACAAACCATTTATTCAAAGCTTTCTCACAAGAAGACTCCTTTACCCCTGGTACGGGCCTCGGGCTTTCCATCACCAGCCAGATTGTTAGGAACATGGAAGGACAGATCAGGGTTGATAGTGAGAAGGGAGTTGGGACACATGTGAATATCACAATCCCAATGAAAACTGCCTCTTCGGGGTCCTACAACAGCATCCAAGAAGATATACTGCGCGACGCCATGAGAACCGCAGCGGGTAAAAAGGTCTGCATTTTGGATCCACTTCTAGACAATTACGGCGCAACTGGGGAGCTACCCAAGCTCGAATCTTCCATTGCTACCTTCTGCAAAGAATGGTTTAATATGATCGTCATCGAAAGTAAGACCGTCGAAGCCGACCCTGACACGGCCATTTATATATATGCCGAACCGCCACCGATAGAGCACCTTGTGCGGCAACATCTTGAACGAAAGGAGATGGGAGATTCGGGCAAAGAAGCGGCATTACTCATTATATGCACAAACGCTTTCGAAGCCGCGGCCTTGCGGGCAGCAGGTGTAAAAGACTTGGTCTCCCTTGGTAGGATCGTTGAAGTCATCAGCCAACCGGTAGGAGTTCGAAAGCTGGGCAAAGTTATTCTACAGTGCCTTCAACGTGTCGAGGCCAGCGGGAATTCCGATCGCTCTAGAGCTCCTTCGCCCATACCCTCGGGCGGCCAGGTTCCAGGACACAATGCAGAGAATGGATGGAATTCCTCCTCAGTTGTTTACGACCAAGTAGAATCTCGATACCGACCCTCCATCGAAGCCCTGAAATGGAAATCTGAGCAACCGCAGCTCAAAATCTCAGTAGACAAGAACAACCTCACCCGACCACTCCCCATATCGCGCACAAGTGGGCAGTCCAACCTCACAATACCGCAGCATACTCGCTCCAAATCCGGCGACTCGGGCCGACCCAAACCCCGCGTCCTCCTCGTCGACGACAACGCTATCAACCTCAAATTGCTCGTTACCTTCATGACGAAAATCAAGCTACCCTACGCCGAAGCCATAAACGGCCTCGAGGCCGTGACCAAGTTCAAAGAGGCGGGCGACCGGCCCTTCGATTTCGTGCTCATGGACCTGCAGATGCCGGTTATGGATGGGCTAGAAGCTACACGGCAGATCCGCGAATTCGAGCAGGAGATGAACGTGATGCCGTCGACTATCATCGCGATTACCGGAGTCGGGAACGAGGCGACGCGGAAGGAGGCCATGGAAGTGGGTATGTCGCAGTTTTTGACGAAGCCGGTCAAGTTCAAAGCCCTGCAGAAGCTGCTGCTGGAGCCTGAGCAGAGTTCACAAGGAAAGTGAGAGGACGAGTGGCTTGACAGGGCGTTCTTGTCGTTATGCCTTTTAGAACGGACTCGCGCGTTCTCTGCTTAGTGGCTCCTTTTCAATCGAGGAGACAATATTTGCATTTGGGAGTTCGGTGACGGCGACTGATTTAGTGGTCTTACTAGAGACGAGGATTAGCATTTGGGAATCTGCGAATGAGATCTATCGGTTGCCATTTAAGTTGATTTTGGAGCATTCGAGGGAGACATTTACTTGAGGATATATGTTCCGCTCGATTACGATGCCTTATTTGCCCTTCAAGGTGCCTCATGGGATCAGATGGCGAGCCATCTCGCTGTGCGACGTCCAATCCAAGCTCGGGGGTCTCATGTGCTTGTGCTGCATACGGAATAATTGAAAGGAGTTAATGGAAACGGGTAAGATATCATCATGCATGCAATTTCTATTAGACTTAAGGGGAGTGTCCACACAGCTGGACCGGTTTCACCAACCGCGTACCCCTACCTAGAAGGAAGTCTGATATTTTCTCTAAATCGAATAAATCAATCATACCTCTACCAATCTATCAATCAATTAACCACGTCGCTATCTGTGCTGCCCTTCTGTCTAGCCTCCATCTTTTCTAGATCCTTGTCAATGCATTTGAATCCGATGCTCTGGAAGAACGGCGGGTAGAGGAATGGTCGCAAATCGAAGCGATTGTCATCGGGAGAGTAGTCGTTACTGAATGAGAGTTAGTACTATGAGAAATTGCACTTGAGGCAGCGGTTGAAATATCTATGCATCGATTCCATATAGCAAACTGGGCGATGGCGATGTGAAAATTGCGATATCTGGGCCTTGCTAAATTTTAAGGGGCTGCTTACCAATGGAGAGCAGGGGTAAGCGTTGTCATCTTATGTCGGTTCTGTATGCTTAGTCAGCAAAGGAGCGTTCAGATTGCGTTAGTCAGCCACAGCCGTCGATTCCTATCCAATCCCAGATGTTCCATCAAAGACACAGCAAAATTGACGAAAGTAGCAACATATATCGGCTGTTAAGTTCAGGACTAATGGCTCCGGGTAAAGTAATTTCAACGATGATACTACTTACAATAGCATAATAGTGAAAGAAACGCTGCGACATGTAAGCGATGCGGCGACACAAAAAAGGGGCCTCTCGAGAATTTACCTTCACTTTCTCAGCAACCTGCTTCGGTGTGTACACTGGAGTCGCGTCATCTCCAACTCTTGGACGGCTGGGTCCCCATTCGTGAACAAGGCGTTGGAACTAGATGTGAGAGGTTAGCAAGACATATTCTTGTCCTTGGGAAAACCGGCTTGCTGAGTAAGAGCCTCGAAATCCACGTTACACGGGAGTAACATCATGGTCAATCGAGTACTCACCATCTAGGAGTGGTTAGCTAGGTCACCTAAAGTTATTAGGTTGGAGAACTTACTCCGTATGGCCCCAACTTATCGACCTTCCTCAAGCGGCCGAAGACTGTTAGCTCATCGTAACTAGGTAGCCAATGTTAGTATTCACTTCATTCAAAATGCGGCACGAATAAGTCCCCAACTCGATCCAACATGTTGGGTCTCGAGCCAGAAAAGTGACTTACGTCATTCCCATATCGGCTTCATCAGATTGAACGCTGGCAACGAGTTAGCTGCTGGTATTACAATGACAAGATTTCCGCCACAAGGTACTGCGTTGCTTACTAAGTCTCGGTGATTGGCTCCAACTACAGGAAATGTCAGTTACCGGATCGGGCAATGGCTTTATAGGCTTACCTCTGCAGTCGGCACCGCCGTCAAAAATTCATGAAGGCAAGGCAAGTTGAAGTTAACCTCCGCCCAAGCGATGAATCTCTGTGTTCGAGTCAGAATACCATTAATTGTCAATTTACCCTTTTTGACGAACCTTCAGGTCGCTCTTGTCGATCGATCCAATGGGATTTATGTCGGCCGACGAGCAATCGTACTATTACGCACGTAAGAAGACGCCTCCAGCGCAGAAGCCCACGCTGTCATACCTTCGTGAGATAACCCCGCAGGGATTCGCTGTAACCGTTAGCCGTGGCGCTGAAGAAAAACATGATATACCAAGACTTACCCAACATTGGCACTCCCAAGTACTAAGAGGGAGCCACCACCAGGTCGTTTACGAGTTGAAGGGAGGATCTGCGCAAATTCGTATGCGGTTACCATGCGGGACCGCTTTGTTCCCGTTAGTCAAGAAGCTATACGCCGGCACGTACGAGTGTTCCGTGATATGATTACGTACAGCTTGGATGTTCTGGAGTGTCAGATTTTCGGCAATAGACCCGCCCTCCACCTTAAACTTGGGTTCGAAGTTGAGCGTATTGACTATGAGGTTCCGCTGGGCTAGAGTGAAAATTCATTAACGAATGAGTTGAGAGGAATATGGTAACTCAACGGAGATTGCACATAGGTAGCTCTTATGTCATTGCAGATCATTTTACGATAGTAGCAATTGACTCCTATGATGACTATAAGAGGAAGAAAGCAGCCAAGAGCACTTACCATTGTAAACTTCATCGATGTCAAGGTTAACATCTGTAGATGATGGTTAGCATGAGTTGACGACACGGTCATATAAGCTGTCGTATTGCCCAGGACATCAAGTCCTCTGGTCCAATGCTAGAGGAATGAAACGGTGAGGGGTGATAGGTAAGGATGATTCTTACGGTAGGCACCAATGGCCTGTGCCAAATCCTTTGCTCTTTGGCGCGTTTCTTTCGAGCTTTGCTTTGACATTCCCTGGATAAGTCAGCATCGGAATACACTAGCCTGATGGAACTACGGCTTACCATATACACCGTATGGAATACCTGGCCGCATAGGTCCTCAGGGGTTTCCGGAACTTTTTCGCTGAACTTAGCCAGCCGTTTCACGTCGGCAATCACCTGCTCATTGCCGGCTTTGATGGCCTCGATGACCATTCGGCACATGGAGAAAACGATGGTCGCGGTCTACTTGATTCTTAGCCACAGATCCCAAGATGGAGCCAACCACAAAGCCATGTATCGTACCGCACAAGAATCGATACCTAAGTAAACGTCAATACCGGTTCATTACAGGGAGTGTCTGATACATACCACCAGATAGGGGCACTAGGTAACCCGCCGCACCACATCTTCGAAGGTAATCCCAAAGATAGGCGCCAGTGCAAAATGCTATTTCTTCCTCCGGCGAATGGTATCGAGGCTCTATTTCCAGAGATGGGACACGACGGGTGTCGAGGTCACCTGCTTCTGAGCTCAGTTCGAAGGAAGTCTCAATTCGTTCATAGACGGGTGCTTTCACAGCCTGTAGGCCGCGTGAAGGTGTGAACCGGTAAGCGCGGACCTCTTCAAGGTCTATAGTCGCAGTAACAACTTCCACGTCCGTAAGACTAAACTGGGAGCCTTGAGCTAGAAGCTTGCCATTGCATATGATCATGGCACAACCTAAAACCAATGTCAATTAACCGTAGCCACGGTAGATGCGGGTAATGTATACCATCATCTGCATTCTGTCAGCATTTTTGTCATTAATAGATATATCAGTGAATTAACTTACAGTACAGGCGATCTCCGTCACAGCCCCTACTAGGATGTTAGCAACTCTCCCTTTCATACGAGATTTTACGAATAGGTCAATCCCAAATGGCATTCGACGCCGATAGGTACGACTCAGATCACCACATAGGTTTCTTGTCTTCATTTCTACGAAGAGGAGGTACACGTACTGTTGGTTCGCGTAGATGTAGATCCCTCCATTCTTCCTTGTTGCTAGAAGAGCATTAGCTTCATGCATGCCTACATGTTTATGGCAGCTCTTACCTTCTGTAATGAGCTGCATACGAGTATTCAGCTTGCGTAGAGTAAAATGAGAGCCGCTAGAGTTTGTGATAACTTCCACGCCATTCAGGGACATGTGATTGTGCGGCTAGGTCTACAGTTAGTCATTTTAAATAAAGGGTCCAAATAGATTCCAAATGGTGTTTAAATGTAAACACCTATGGAAGACGGGGGAATCTTACAGGATCGGGCGTAAATAGCTCCTCGCATGTTTCACAGCCGATTGTAGTATCGGGCTGTGGCAGATGGTCAGCTTGATGCACCAATGTAACAAGACAAAACATACGGTACTGATCACTGCATCACCAATTCTGACTTTGTTCGACCCTTGAAGCTTCCACAGCATACGCGGTAAATAGTAGTCTTCGCAGTATTGGGGTCGGAGCCAAGGGGTGAAGAAACGCTGCTCGCGGCTTTATAACATATTAGCGCACTGTTCCCCAAAGTCGCTGATACTCTCGCTAGCATATTAATTTCATATAATAAGCTATATAGTCGCCTAGAAGGAGCTGTCGACGACAGGCAGTCCTCAGGCATGCGGATGGCGGATAAGACATACTAGTTTCCATCGCCAGCCAAGTAGAGTTTGGGACGAATTAACAAGATTTTCCCGTTGAAACAGATCTGACAGCGCTTAGCACGATATGCACGACATCTAAATTTTATTATATAAAGGGGGCTGGGTGGAGTGCCTACAACACGACAGTTATATCTGACGTTTCGGTGGAGGATTGGCATGCCGACATCTAAGAGGATATCGTGGCACGACTCGTCTCGCAGAATAGTCTCGAGGCATTGCAAAGAGTGTAAATAAAGATCCTGTTCAAGGAGATGGTCAAGCTTTGAGAGAAGTCAGCCACTATTCGTTATATAAATCCAACGCGTTTGGCTGGCTGGGTATGTATAAATCTGATATTATGTGATTAAGGTGAACTGAACATACACATCCGTAACCGCATATCTCTAACTACATTGATGAGAGTTAGTAATTAGTTATGATATAACATAATATGGGGGGGGGTGCAAGGTCCGTCCTAGAAGCCGAAGAATCCGTTTGTTTGAAGTCCGTGAGGAAGTATGACTCTCAGGGTGGGCCGGGATGGAAGAAATAATAATTGAACGGTACCTCAGGTCCGACGCGAAGGCTTGGGAGTAGTTAGCATATCAGTGTTTACAATAGGAGAGATGAAACTCTGGGAATGTCCTCCACGTGCCTTGCTCCGGCTTCTTTTGCTTTATGGATGCTCTCGATGATGCGTTTGGTATTGCCCTCAAAATCCAGAGCCCACTGATTGAGGTTGCAGGTTGCGACCGTGATTAGGTGACCCATTGTCGTTTCTGAGGCAAAGCTAGAGGCGAGAAAAGGAGAGGAAAGGAAAGAAAGTTCAAGAGCAGACGTTCTACGGGAAATTTGAAGACATCCAATTACGTCAATGCTGTATGACTTGCAGTTGGGAATGAGCTATAGATGCAGTCAACGAGCCGTACCTGCTGTTTGAATGGTGGGGGCGGGGACGTCGGAGATAGTTCGGTCACTTCCGATTGCCTTAGGTAAGTTCACATAGAAACATGGTGGTCCGTGCCAAGCCTCGGATCTATGACAGATCACTTAATCTCTCAGACTGATTCACACATCTTCATATTATAATTCTTTGTTTGATAGCCAAAGGTAGTCACCTAAGACATTAATCGACACACTCCTCTCATTATATTCCCTCGTCAAACTCCTTTCATCTCGTGTAGACAAGTCCCCTTTGATTACTCTTTATCCAAGTGCACAACTGTACTGCAAAGTCGGTATCTCAGCTTAGACAACGAGGTACATGTAGGTATTGAGCGATCGGCGTGCAGCTTTTTCGAGGGCAGATCACGTGACTCGACATGGATATTTTCCTCGGCATCGCTCTTCTTTGCCTTTGTTCTCGCCTTAGTCAATACGCGCTGGCATGGAATACTCGAAAGAAAACCTGTAGACACAAAATGAGGCGAAAAGGTTTAGATTCTCTTCTCTACGTCTAGTCCACCCGATGTTACTTCTATGCATGAGATGCAGGAGATCGCCAATCAGGTAGAGTCTCATCGGACTCTTCAGTGTTTGGTGGCCGCAGGTGGTTCAGCGGAGACGCTGGTGATTGGCTCAGACGCCTCGTAGCCGCCAATCGGTAAAAACACCACCGCCAATAATACGCAAGCACGCCGTCTCCATCCTCAACCCGCCGAAACACAAAATGAAGGGACTTGAAGTACCCTTGAGGCGCTTAACCAACCTTTCTTCAAGCCCAATCTATACTTGATACAACAGCCAGCTAGCTGTTCGCCCGAGTCAAGCTCAAACCAAGTGCTCGGAGCAGCCCAGTCCAATACAATCTTATTGGATGATTTGCCCCGACCTGTCTGGCCCTCTCGATAGGCCTCAATTTCATGTTACGAGCCCATCTTGGCCGAAACTACAGCAAAACCCGGTCCCTTAACGTCATGGGCCAACGGTGAAAATGGCCAGATGCATACAATCACCTCGTCCAAAGTTTTGTACAAGATGAGAGCACCTCCCAGCTTTCGCGGCGAAGATCTTCAAGGCGGGTGATCATTCTTCTAGATGTCTCGTGTCGTCTCGTGAATTGCGGCTCTTTTTTTTTCAGCTGATTTTTCTTTGTCATCTATTCAGCAATTTATATCCATTCTCTTGTCTGCCATCTATTGTGTCTAAGTGCCCAGACCCTTGTTGATTCAAAGGATATTCAGCACTTCTTCTAAGACTTCTTCGTTCTTTATCATCTCGATTGAGCAATATGAATCTGTGTTGTTCCATGCCCGCGACATCTTGATCTGCCTACATTCGTTTCTACTTTTCTCCTTTTCCCCCTTCTTCCGACAGACGTTTTCACTTCATTCGAAAAGGTCAACATATTCCAGATGCTCATTCTAGTTCTATTCTCACACCTCCTCTTATTCTCCGAGGCCTCAGCGGCAGGCCCGCTGAGACGAGGAGAGAGGTATGTCCTCGAAGGAGTGGAGCGACTTGGCGATGGCCGACTAATACGTTATAGATTAAGATGGAGAGATGTAGCCGGGGTGTCAAATGTGTACAAGTTTGCGAACACTTCTACCATAGCCTCCACCTCGACGGCATCTTTGATAAATGACGCTTCTTCGACGTCAACGGCCAGCGAAGTATCAACGCCGTCTTTAACTCAACACTTAGTTTCATTTTCGACCATAAACGATATTTCATCAACCTCTGCCGCTTCAAGCACAAGCACCCCATCTACCTCGACTGGGTTGACTTCTTCCACTTCGATATCTCGATCATTTACCCTAATCGAGAGTAATACTATTCCCACTTTTAGTATCCTTCCATCTACCACAGTGCAAATCGGTTCGCTTCCCGCCACAAATGCAACTGTCCCGACCCCTACCACGGGTGCTACATTGTCCAGTTCAACGCAAAGTTCATCTGTAGACTCTACCAAGCTGTCTAAGACGACTTTAGCTCTCCCGCTCACACCCACATCGTCAACTAGTTCAAACTCTGAGTCTCAGCCTACCACTGGGATAAGCGAGACTAGCCAGTCAACGACGAGCAGATCTGTCACAGCTTCTGAGTCTTCATCCACGTCATCGAGTGTTGAAGGTACGGTTAGCTCTACATCAACTGGTACCAGGGGTCTTAATAGTTCTACCGGCTCGTCTGCCTCAATTACCGCCACATCCACACCATCATTCGCCTCAGTGGTAAAGTCATCCTACACATCTCACTCAGTGTCGGCGACAGGGTCATTAAATGATGAGGTCCCCACCATTATCAGTTCTATCCCGGCGTCGACGGCAACAGTCTCCCCTGAAGTGCTTGCTAGCAATTTAGCCGACGCGAAGCATTATAATGAAGTTTTTGCTGGGCTGACTGAGCAATCTGCATGCTCAGCGGGCCAGGTTGCTTGTGTTCATGGGAACATCGGTCGGTGTTCTAATGACGGCACCTTCGAGATTATCCCTTGCGCCGACAATTTGACATGCTATGCCTTGCCAATGACCACAGTTACGGGCGTTCAAATCGGTTGCTGGGATGAGGCGACCGTTGCTAAAGCTCTAGGCGGCGATGTGCCTCCTGCGGCAAGTTCATCCACATCTGTTGGGTCTTTGATCACAGTGACGATCACACCAACATTTACTGAAACTGCCCAAACTACCATGACGATTGGCTCATCTGCGCAGACGTCTTCTTCAGCTGCTACTTCCACGTCCACTCAATCTCCCGAGAAGACAGTAACAGTCACTTATATCCCAACCACCTTTAGCACCGCAACAAAGTCCTCGAGCTCAACTCCCCAGATAATCACAGAAACAGTCACTGTAACCCCCTCTAATGTTGAGACACCTCCCGTCACTAGTACGTCTTCTCAAATCCTGCCTACCTCCACGGACTCAGGTCTCCACGTTATCCCAATCGAGACAGACGACGGAGCCGACGGTCTAGGGAATCCTGTGCCAATCTTCACGCACACCAAGCACTTTGGTTTTTCCACTGCAGATACGGAAGCTCCAGCCACGGTCACTGTAACAGAAAAGGAGACGGTGACTGCGATTACAACTGCAACGGATATAGTTACGACAACCGCCACTGTAGCAAGCTAAGCAAGGATAGGTATATAAAGACTGAAGTTTATGCGATACGTAATTTCTTTACTAGAAAGCATTTAGCGGGGAGTTTGGGTCATGGTGGTTACAGTGTTCCTTATATGGTCTATTGATGGGTTGGAAAAGGCGATATACCCTTCTTACTATAATTCTTTATACTTACAGATTTTAATCTCATGCTTATTATCTGTCCTACAGTCCGCACTATCATTGCGTCAAGTCTTATGGATTTCATATCCATACTAGTATTTATGCACTCGTCACTTGAAGATTGCGGGTCGCCTGTGCGAAAAATATCTCCTATGCCCGACGCAAACCGCATAGATAGGTAGGTATAGCCGCTTATGGGAGAAAGAAGCGGGGTTGGTGGGCGCGTATAGGAGGGCAGATGATGCAATATTGGTTCCAATTAGAATTACTACTATAGGAAGGTATCTCTATGGCATCTGATTACATTTCACTGAAACGGATATTTTCGTCTCTCGCGCCCCTTCTTCACATTCTCGGAACCAGGTCAGGGGTAAGAATCCATACCTGTCAACGAGCCGCCATGGTTTCCCGTCCACTTGCAAGCAGGGCCTCATTTAAGCACTGCGGCGTCAATACCACGTCTTCAGGTGATACCGCGGACGAAGAGAAGAGATTATCGGAAAGATTCGCAGTGTATAGACGTCTAGTCCCTCTGGTCTCCCAAAACGAAGATGTCATATTTCTCAACGCCGCATCGGCACCGCCATCAAACTTGATCGTCCACGAGGCCATAACCCGCTACTCAGCAGAAGCTCTATACGAGGCATACCCGTACACGAAATGGCGGCAGACGCGTGAAGAAGCCCGTCGCCTCATCGCGCGCTGTATCAACGCCGAGGCCCCCGAGACCATCGCCTTCACGCGCGACACGACTGAGGGTCTTGGGGGCTTCATTCGCGCCATGCCGTTTAGTCCGGGCGACAACGTCGTGGTAATTGATACCGAGCACCCTAACCAAGTGTACGGGTGGCTCGCGCTGCGCGCCGCCAGCCTCGAGGTCAGACAAGTGCCCACGATCGCGGAGGTCGAGAAAACAGGTCAAATCACCGCCATTGACGCAGACACTCTGCGGCCATACGTCGACAGTCGCACCCGCGCCATCGGCATTAGTTCCATCTCGTTTGACAGCGGGCAGTACAACGACGTAGCCGGCATCTGCGCCGCCTTCCGGCCCCGCGGCATCCACGTGCTCGCCGACGTCTCGCAGCACGTGGGCATTTCGCGCCTCGACGTCCAGGCCCTCGGCATCTCAGCCGCGGCGTTCAGCCTGCATAAGGGGCTGAACTGTCCCACCGGGATCGGCGCGCTGTACATCTCGCCCGTGGCGTTCGCGGAGCTGCGGGATCCCGTGCCCCCGATCGTCAATATGGCGGCCGTGCGCAATATGAATGAGAATCTTGTGGTGGATGGCCGCGAGGAGGTAACCTATTTCCCTGACGCCAGACGCTTTGAGCACCAGAATATGAGTCTGGTGGGCGTGGCGGCCGCGGAGGCTTTTACGCGGTTCTACTTGGAGGTCCTGGGGCCGGCGGACGTGGAGGCGCATTTGTATTATCTGACGGGTTTGCTGAGGAGCGAGTGCGAGCGCTTGGGGATCAGGGTCCTGGGCCCGAGGGAGAGGAGCAGGCGTGCGCCGCATATTTGCGTGCTGGATTTGGATCCGGAGGGGTGGGGGCCGCATTTAAGGGGCGTGGGGGGAGCGCGCTTTACGGTTAACCGTCTGGGTATCCGTGTCTCGTTTGGGTTCTTTAATTCGGTGGATGATGTGAAGAGGTTTGTGCGAATGCTGGAATTAGGGGTCGCGAGAGAGTTAGCTGTGTAATAAGAGAACATCAATCGTCTACTTCCTTATAAAGCTGTAAAGTGCAGACTACTTTATTCCTATTGAATTTGCTTCCCAAGTCGTGTATCCATGAGTTATTACTCTCCTTGCCCAAAGTACAAAACCAAAGAGTCCCCGAGAATAGACTCGGCTTACTATAAATATAGGCCTACCGCCTCAATGAACGTTGTGCGCTTCCAGTCGTCAAGATTAGCGTAATAATCAGTACATACTTCTTCTCTCCTGGCACATCCGGGGTGTTTCGCATCAAAGAGCCCACAGCAAGAATAATCCTTCAACCTGCCCTCCCCAGCGCCAGCTAGCTGATTGAGACATTCATCGTCGTTCTGTTGAAGTCCTTTCAAGAGTAGTTCCATGTCAAAACGAGAAGATAGCCAACTATCTCCCTCATTTAGACGACGATACGTCAACAGCTCAGCCTGTATCGCGGCCCAGATTACACCCAGTCGCCGATTCCCACAATGCACCAGTTTTACTATATCTAGCCGCTCTAATTTGTGTATCTTGTTTGTGCAACTACCAGCATCCCAGTCCTCAGGGTCTCCATCGTGGCTTGTATCGTCCTTTGCGTCGCTGGAAAGATGATTGGACGATATATTTATGTTTTTGGTACTCTTTTGTTGGCGGTGACGTATATTTTGTTGTAGAACAGCATCTAAAACCTGCCATCCTAACTCCAGTTCAGAAGTCCACGACTCCGTTTCCTCTGAATGCAAAGTTGATGCTAGGTCTGCTGCATTCATAGGTGTATGCTGACACAGGTCATCAGCTGTATCTTTTCCCAGTAGCGCGGGAATGGAGACTTCAGCGAGGACGCAGGGATTGGCGCGAAAGGTTAGCAGACAGACGAGACATGATACCAACCCGAATAAATTTTCACCGGGCATTCCACTACTGGCCACATGGAACGCTGTCAAAACCAGAACGTGGAGAGGGCCAAGTTTGAGCTCCAGTCCGCAGTGGCCACAGCGCTTCACAAACAATCCACTCAGCGTGTTAATATTGGGACGATGGGATATCGAAAACATTATTGACATGAAATGGCATACTGCTTGGACAGACGTATGGCAGAACATGTGTTTCCACCGGGGTGGAATCGTTGGGCTTCCTGAGGCGTAGAGACGTCGGATACAAGGCGAATCCGCATCCCACCTTCCACAAGGGTCTACCTCCTGCCCTGGGTATCGAGCTTGACCGAGAAATGCATCGCTTAAAGCCTGGAGATGAACCGTGCTATGTGATCGTAGTATCGTGACGAATAGTGTGTCTAGCACAGTATGGCCAGAGTTATCGACATAGTTGACACCAATTGAACTTGATTCATCCAGAAAGAGTAGTAAGTTGTTCAAAATAAGACAGCAGGTCTTCCCACCATCCAGGGACTTTGCTGCTAGATGGTATGGGAAGATTCTAGAAACGAAATCCTCAAACTGATCATCTTCGAGAATGTACCTAACAATATCTACGTTGCGCGACATGATGGCAAAGCCAAGAGCCTCTGCTTTCATTTCGCCTGGGGACTTTCCTACTGCCTCCGTAATCGAATGAGCAGCTAGTGGAAGACTCTCAGGTTGGACTGCGGTGAAGATATTCTGCTGAAGTCCCTGGTTAATTGTTGTAGCGAGATCTTCAGGATACTTTTCGCCAGACCACCTGGACCATGTGGATTCATCTTCAACGTCAAACTGTTCCTCAGACCTTTCGCGTGGGTCTGGTGGAGGGGATTGTATACGCTCGTAATCAATTGTGTCCAAATGATGTATGGACCATCTGCAAAGTTGGGTCAGACTGCTAGATGATGAACTAGTAGCTATTGGTGATAGGGACTCCGAAGACTGTTCCTGGCCAATACGGTAGTCCGGCGTAGACGCAATGGGGTTCCCAGCAAAAGACTTGAAATTGATCAGGGAAAAGCTCCAAGTCTCTGGGCCCCGACCCCAGTACTTGGCAGTCATGAAACAGTACATCCAGAAATCATGGAGCCATGTCGCGGCAGACCTGCGGAGAGGTCTATGTCAGATCTACTGCAGGTAGTAGATAATATTTGAAAGGTACCATACTTTCTTTCTCCTCTATTCATTTGAAGCATCAACTCCTGCTCTCTGTCGTCTAAGAAGAGACGTGCTCTATCCAATAACACTTTCTTTTCAACCAGCTGCATACCCGGTGACATGGCATTGGGGGATGTCGAACACGTAGTCTCTCGTGGACTATTCACAGTCAGGTAAGGCGGCGTAGCAGGTCCGATATTAGGTGGCGAAGTGTGATCATGTCCGCCCAGACTGCGAACTAACGCAGCGTACGGAAGATCGTATCGAAGGAACCTATAGTCGAAACCAGTCAGTAAATACCTATTGTAAGCTGAGCGCTGCATCATTTACTTACAATCCTGGGGTCAAAGTGAGTGGTGCACTTTTCCGGATACTCTGGTTAATGTACCGTTTGAGTTGTTTCTTATCCACTGTTTTCTCAAAGCCTCCCTGTTCGAGGATCGCGTTGGATGTGCTGGTTCCTTCTTGCAGACGGCGTTTCCCAAGCGCATTAATGACAGCGCCTTTCTCTTCAGTAGTAATCCTCTTCTTGATATCCCATTTCTTGAGATGGTATCGATACTGATGAACTCTAATCAAAGAAACACTTGATTAGCAGCTAGAACGAGGCCAGTGCAATGGGTCTAGATTACTGACTGGGCATCGAAGCTATATTCTTCTTTCATTCGCTTTGCAAGTTGTGCAAGCTTATTGCTCCCTTCCATATAGAGGCGGATGATAGCGGGTTTGAGGAACTCCCATCTTTGGTTATATGGGACATCCAAGAACTTTTGGACTGAGCCTTCGCCAGTTGCAGAAGTTGTATGCTCCATCTTGGCTTGGTATTCAAGGCTTCAATTGAGTATCTCTGAAGAGTTTATGGTGAAACTAACTTGTCAGGGTGAGAAGGGAGATTTGGAAGAATGGAATTATTTTCGGCGCCATGGGAATGACAGCCTTATTTATAATATCGCGACTGGTCGGGAGGCAAACCTAGCTAGGCAAACCCGAGGTAGGCAGCCCCCAGTTTCGTCCGACGCAGGAGGGTGAGCGGATAAGGTACTTACTACCCGTCTCGAACATTGGGAGCCCAATTGGGGAGGAAGGGGAGAAGAGGAGGGGGTCGACAAAAAGACAACGACCAGTCAGAATGATTCGGGTAGAGCCTCGATTCTGCAACAAATAGAGAGTGCCCAATAATATCGTAGGCCGGAGGGGTCTATGTTGCACAGCATGCGGAGTCGTCATCGCTGTCATTTTGATAGTCTTCGGCGACCTGGGGGCGGAATATGCCTTGTCTGGACAAAAGGAGACTGGCCAATTAGAGGACAAGAATCACCGTGCTACCCTCCAGCTGCTGTTCACCAATCCATAGTACAAAAGGAGAATAGCAAATCATGACTCAAGAAGAAAGAGCAAGGCCCAGTCAGATGAAGGAATTCATCGACTATGCACCTAATATACAAGTAGAGGTAGAAAACTGTGACCAAGGTAGGTCCCCAACCTGAAGGTAGTCAGACTGTCGAAGGGCTTCGGTACCTCGCCCTAGAAGAATGATCTAGGATAACGGCTTGACCTGGGCTTGATGTCTATGATAAATACTCGACCATCTTCACACCCTCCTCTCATTTCTCTTCTCTTCCTTGACTTGTAGAGTTATTCTTCTGATCGACTTATATTGGTAAATTCCAAGCTTCTACAAAAGACTCGACTATTTCTGCGTCGCCATCACGCCCTTTCATCCTTAGATCTCCTCACCCAATATTATCTCTTGTATATCTTCTTTGGCTTGTCTCTATCTTCCTTCCCAGATAGATAATCCATCTTAGCCCAAGGTCAGGACGCCATAGAATTCAATTTACGTCAAGATGCCTCACGACTCGTCAACCGCTGGCCAGAAAGCAAAGTCGTCGTAAGTCCTCATATATGCTCAAGTGAACACTCTACTTGAGGGACTGGTTCTAACACCTTCCTGACGTCAGTCGAAGACGGAGCAAGTCGGACAAAACCAACGATAGCACGAAGACTCACCGCGGCTCACCTGTACCTCAACCTCCCGACGTGTCCGACACTAGTGGCAGTTCTACTGGCACTCACATCGATCACTACAACCCTGACCAGGATCTACTTGGCTTCGGAGCTCAGTTCGATACCAAGTAGATTGACGCCGACATCATACAAGAGTGGCTGTTACTATGAAGCCATAGCTGATATGCTAATGGTGCCCATGACCCATTACTTATCCGGACGGGGCGGCACAACAAATCTATCTGGAAATATTGGTAGAGCAATATGGGATGATATTACAAGTACAGGATAGTTGTACTTGGCTTTCATTTCTTCAACTACCAGACACGCATTTACATGTATGAGACATGTTATTATGGAGGTATCTTCTCACCAATACACTCATTCCGTTATATATTCTACTCAGGATGCTAATACGTATCAATATTTGAAGTCCGGGTTGCCCATTGTCCATATGTTTTATTGATCTCATAGTAGTCTTGCATGGGCATATCATATGCCTAAAATCTTTCCTGCGCATCATCGCATACTCTATTGCACCTTGATTTTACGAGGATAGGGGCTACTTGTCCGCAAGGTGCGGACTATGCAGCCTAGGTAGCCGATGCCAACAGACTCCAAGCACCAGGTCTCATTATTTTCATTATAGCTGCTCTATACCCATAAGTCTATGTCTCATCTACGGCGCCGAAATCTACCCCCAGCCGCCGAACCCTTTGCCCCATTGTTCTTCAGCTTCAGCCTCTTGAAGTTCGCATGAGCCAGTTCGTTGACCTTCCTCGCCGCCTTCTTGATCTTGCCCTCCTTCTGGCCCGTCTTCTTGGTCTTCTCAGCCCGGCCCTTCTTCTTAGGTTCCTCGTCTTCTTCCAAAAAGGGGTCGAAGTTGGCGTCCTCTAATTCTAGTTCCTCGACGCCTTCTCTCGTCGCCTCGACCTGTGTCTCAAGTACCACTTCTTCCTCGGCCTCCGCCTCTACCTCGGGATCAGCCTGCCCCTCCGTGGGCTGTTGTGGCCGCTTGCTCCTCGTCGGCTTAATGTTCACCCGTCGCGTAGTGCGCTTCTGTCCTTTCTTCTTGTAGACCCTCAATGATTGTCCATTACGGCCCAACTCCTCTTCCGGCGCACTGTCGTAGAGACCCTCATCGTCGAATCCGCCGAGAAGCTGCTGCGCCTGGCTATCTGGCTCAAGGATAGTCTCCTCCAGCTTCGCAGGCTTCTTGGCGTTAGAGGGCTCCGCGTCATTCTCCATCTCGCGCATGGCCTCTTCGTCGTCGCCCAGTGCCTCCTCTTCCAGCTTCCGCAGACTAGCCACCGCGCTGCTCAAGCTACGTCCCAAGGGCTTGCGTGGTAGGCGAAGGGGGGGAGATATATATTCGCCATTTTCATCCACGGTTGCGAGCGGGGCCCTCCTGAGAAAAGACGGTGTGGAGAACTGGAACTTACTGACCGAAGTCGGTGTTCTTCCCAGAGCAGTGTTGCTGTCCTGTCGTTTCGAAGGCGTCGTGAAGAGCTTTCCACGCTTGCTAGTAGATGTCGGCGTTCGCCCAAGTTTGATGGCATCGAAGTCTACCTGGCCGGTACTCTTGCTGGGAGTAGCCTGAACCTTTTGGTCTTCCGCGGGCGTGTTCTCGTCATTCTCCTCCAGGAGATCGAACATGCCTAGGATCCGTCCATCTCTCTGGGGGGTAGGTCCAATTGAGGTAGGCACAGCGGGACTAAAGAGCTTCCGGGTAGTAGATGGTGTCGCGAACAATTCAGGGTCTATAATTCGCTCGCGCACACTGGAAGGAGTCTCGATATGCCTCTGTTTCTTTGATGGTGTCTGTGTGAGAGTTTCTTCTGGCCTACGCTTCTGGGGTTTCGACGACTCCTTGGCCTTGGGCTTTGGGGGAGGGATCTTCCCAGCCAGGATATCCCTAACTTGGTTATATTTCTTGTATTGATTGGCTAGCGATGGACTGATTAGCTTTCCCTAGGACATAATATTTAATCATAGCAAGAATTTACCTATGTCGGGGTTCTGCTTGATGTCTTCACGGCGTGGCTTTGTACCACCATGGCGGCTTGCCCAGTCCGCTTCGAAGCGCTTGAGATCGGCTCGCAATTGTTTAGACTGTTCCTCATATTTCCGTCGTTCGCTGTCGTCCATTTTAATACCAATATATTGCGTTCAACCCCCAACGTCAGTTATCGTGCAAATAATTCACCGAATGTGAAGTTTGGAGTTGGATGGTGAATGTTAATAGACTTTTAAATCGTAAAGACGCGTGGTTGAGTGGTAGTTTAATGGATACGCGTGACGCGACACGATTTGGCAGTTTGGCGGATTTCAGGGATATCGGCGAGACCCACAAATTCCCTGCCCATATCCAAACATCCGCCAAACTGCCAGATCATTTTCAGTCATGCCCCCACTTATGGTACCTAGGTACTTCTTTAAGCATTTCATTACGTCAGCGTCAGCGGCGCCACTCACCCGCGCTGTTACTCTCTGTACCTTGTACCCCCTAACATTTTATTTGGTTTAATCGCCTTCAGCTCCGAAAGGACGAATCTCCCAGATACCAACCTCTCGCGAACTGTTCTTCGTGCCTCTGCAGACGCGCTTCATCTATATGGACGCAGACTTGGATGCGACAGATATACGATCCCAAGTCCTCCAGAACACCCTCGCAGAAGTAGCATCATCTAGGAGTCAAGCGGCAACCGACAGCCCAAACGAAACATGTTGCGTCATTTGCCTCGATAACATCACCGAAGTTTGCGAGGCGCGCCCTTGCAGTCATCGAAATTTCGACTACGTTTGTCTCCTGAGCTGGCTGGAACAACAGACGAAATGTCCACTTTGCAAGAGCAACATCGACGAAGTCTGGTATGACTTTGAAAGCGATAGACCAGACGCGAAGAGCAGGGTATATCTAGTTCCGCGCCCGAAAGAGCCGTCGCAACAGCGTGCCCAATCACAAGCCCAAACCCACCGGCCACGAAATCTGTCCTCACGTCCTAATCGCCGACGATACGAAGATGCGCCTCCTCGACGAGTCACGGTTGACGAGGCTATTCTACGCCGTCAACATGTCTACAGGAATCAGCTGTACTCCCTCCACGTGGGATCCAATCACAGATCAGGCTATCGGGACCTGACTCCGCAGGTGTTCGAGTCCGATGCCGAGATGGTATCGAGGGCACGAACATGGCTGAGGAGGGAACTGCAAGTATTCGAATTTCTTCGCACTCCGCCCACGGCGCAATCCAGCGGTGATACGATGACGAGAAGACGCGCAAATAATGCCGAGTTCCTGCTCGAGTACATAGTCGCAATTTTGAAGACTCTGGACATCCAGGGGAGTCAGGGCCAAGCGGAGGAAATGCTGAAAGACTTCCTGGGTCGCGACCATACGAAATTGCTCCTTCACGAGCTCAAAAACTTCTTGCGCAGTCCCTGGTCGTTGGAGGCTTGGGATCGCAAGGTGCAGTACCCCACAGCAAGGAAGCGGCCGATCGAAGAGGATGAAGAAAGAGATAGTCAAGAAAGCACGGTACGCCGGAGAAGAATGGGGGGCGGCGATGATTCCGATAGATGGAAACGGTGGTCCGGCGATTCGTACCGCCCTACTTATTCGAGTCGCCACCGTAGAAGAATAGAAGAAGCGCGTCAATACAATCCACATTAAACCACCACTTGATTCAACTTGACCTAAGAATTCCGTCGCTTTTCTCTATTTCAGTTTGATAACACAGTTCATATATTCATGCTTTGCTTGTCGGTCTAGAAGAAATACCCTACACGGGGAAACGAGTTCAAGAGCGTAGCATATTCTTCCATTCCAACTTGAATCTTGTGCCAGCTACTCCTTGCCTACTTACCTTATACAGCGCTTCCGTATCGAGCCCGCACTCCCTCGGAATTTGCTATCAGTCTTTCTGCTATTTCCCTTTCGGCTCTGAGTAAGCCTTCTCTCCTAACTGCTGCCTCAATGAATCGGAATGGATGTAGTCATCGGAAATGTGTTGTAGTGATGCCAGGCATCCTCATTCACTCTCCCTACCTCACCTAGCCCAGAAGTATGTTTCCAACAGTCTCTCCTCTTGGGATTGGTCATCCTGTTCACGCAAGGTTGAATTAATGACCAGCCATGCTCGCTAACAGATATAGGACATGGCTGTAGGTGGCCAATCCTTCAGGCTCTATGCCACCTCCGTAGAGTCGATCAATGTGGTGCGTCTAATTCTAACTACCGCCAGTAGAATGATAACTCATTACGTCGTGCCAACATAGTATAGGAGAGTGCGACTCGTCTAATCTATCAGCGTGGAATAAACCTAACTATTTGAATGGTACATAACACGGAGAGGGGGGAAGACTAATGTCAATTTAGACCCAGCTAACCTGTTGATCATTGCCATGCGACATTACCTTAGAGGAAATGATAGCCAACATGATCAATGGTAATGGCCGCGGATCGGATAGGCTTTATGGCCATCTACGTAGATATTCCCACGAATCATGAAGCCATAGTATATATCTCTAACTTAGTTAAAACCACGCTCTTCTCTGAGCCGAGCCGCCCCCATATAACGTCAACGGTAGGTATCTTGATTAAGCTAACAGCTTAAGGTATCAAGAATAGGGTAATACAGGTTTACATGGGTCTTACAGAACAGCCTTGAAGGTAAGCCCAGCTGAGTCTGATGGTGATACCCCCATAAAAGTACTTTCTATGGAGTTCCCTGCCACGGTAGGAGTTATGTGGAAGGACTTATCCATGGGCAGTCTACTGTACACGTAGATAGAGATTTAGACGATTAATTATTCATGTCGAACGGAAATGAATCTCTTAAGCTGTAAGTCGCGTTTGAACCAATTCCCTCCCATTCATCCTGGTCAGGGGTTTCTTCTGTGAAGAAGATACCAGTGTATGGCCCTGTGCCAAAGAGAGGATCTGAAGACTGGGCTCACTTTTACATTCATCAAAGGCAACGAGCTTGGTCGTGCACCCCCTTTTCATCGTGTGTGTCCACGTTGGTGTAGAGCTAAGAAGGAGCAGGCAACCGTACATTCACACTAGACGGGAACTTTTCCGCGTTCGAAGCGCGGCATCGGAACAGCGCTGAAACGAGCTAGGAATAATGGAGGAAGTGCTGTTTTACGAATTGGGTTCCAACAGACATTAGGTAGCACTACCAGCCGATCTACACCGGCTATTTGAGGTACTCTGAATATTACTGTCCATTTGGATTGTAATTGGCCGGCCACCTCTCTCCTTTTCACCATTTCTAGTGAGCTGAACGAGTTTCTAAGGCAATTGAATCACTGAATCAAACTTTAGAGGGCCATATGCTCTAATTTTAACGGCCTTTTGTAGCAAGATGGGTTGGTTCGATCCAATGAGCAGGGTGGTCTATGAAACCGCGGTAGATAGGTACTCCTCTTATTCAAACATGGTACATAGGTACGAGATAGGCTTATTGTACATTAAATCGAAAGAAAATTAGGTACGACTTCAAACAAAGTACATAGGTACATATCTATGATACCTGCCTGTCCGTACCTATTGATTCGATTAAATGCGTTGCACCAGGTTGCCTAAGTAAGTCGTTACAGATACCCAGGCAACTGGTCGGAGCAATGAGATGATACATAGGTACATGAAATAAACCCCGGACAGATAACTGGTAATTCAGGCCAATCAAAAAATTAATTCCATTGAAGAAATCAATTACCTGGGTAACGAGGGGCGGAAATAAATATTAGGTATCAAAATCAGAGGTATTTAGGTACGTACTTCTGTAATTCTTGCTCGGAGGTTGCTTGCGAAATGAAAATGGTTAGGTACGTACCCCAAATAATTCTGTTTTGGGAATTCTCGAGCCACCTGATTGGCCAATTATTTCGGCGACCCGTTGCGCTACAGTGGTTAGGGCGCTGTCGGGACCCACTGTGCAGAGCCTCAATATCAAAACAATATCAACACCTGTCGCCGACCAAGGTGCAACGCGATTTAATGCGGATGGGCAGATACCTTATTTATTTTTCTGGGCGGTAGGTGCAATTCCCAGAATACATCCCAATCGGGTCTAGCACGCAGCTGCGAATTCAATCAGCCGCCGCCTTGCACCTACCAACGTTTGGTATAAATACCGGATTTCGCTCCTCACTTCTTCCACCGTTTCCTTTCTTCCTTTCTTCATCCTCATCTCCCAACGCCCACATCCCACGCCCGCGAGCCTCGCCCCACAGGCCTCGCGTCCACTCCAGGTAAGTCCATTTAATTCATACTCAATCATCCCACCCATCCTCCGCCCAACCCATCCTCCGCCCAACCCATCATCACCCCAATCCATCATCATCACCATCGCAACTCATCATCCATCAACATCCATCGTCACCCACCAACATCCATCGTCACCCACCACCATCACCATCACCCTTAGCAACAACGCTAACTTTGAATAGGTTCCTCCATCCGACCATCCATCTGACCTTTTGTCCGACCTTCCATCCGACCTTCCGTCCTCCTCCTGCCGTGCTGCCGCTGCTCCTCCTCCTGCGCTCCTCCTCCTCCTGCTGCGCTGTCCTTCCTTCTGTCGCTGTCGCTCCACTTGCTACTCTTCTCCTTTTCCTGTTGCTGTGCTGTCGCTCCTCCTGTCGCCGGGCTCCTCCTTTTCCTGCCGTCCTGTCGCTCCATTTGCTACTTTTCTCTTTCTCCTCTTGTTGTGCCGTCCTTCCTTCTGTCGCTGCGCTCCTCCTTTTCTTGCCGTGCTGTCGCTCCATTTGCTACTTTTCTCCTTCTCTTTCTGTGATCTCCCTCCTTCTCCTGCCGTGCTGGCCCTCCTTCTGTTGCTGTGCTCCTCTTCCTGTTGCTATGCTGTCGCTCCATTTGCCACTCTTCTCCTTCTTCTGTTGCTGTGTCATCCCTCCTCCTGTTGCTATGATCCTCCACCTTCCATGCTGTCGCTCCACTTGCTACTCTTCTCCTCTTGCTGTGCTCTCCATTGACTTGCCTTGCTTTGCCTCCCATTGCCTTTGACTTCGCCTTGCTTACCTTCTCTCTAGCTATAGCTCTAGCTCGCCGACCGCCCCTTCTCCCCCTCATTTCGTTTGTACTCTTTACTGCTTACTTCACTTCGTTCTCTTTCTTAGCTAGGCTTCCCCGGACACCACCCTCCGGCACGACCCAGACCTCCCTTAGCT
Source organism: Hypoxylon sp. FL1857 (assembly GCA_022578955.1). Taxonomy (NCBI): domain Eukaryota; kingdom Fungi; phylum Ascomycota; class Sordariomycetes; order Xylariales; family Hypoxylaceae; genus Hypoxylon; species Hypoxylon sp. FL1857. The sequence continues at coordinate 214,813 of MU400380.1, forward strand.
GCCGACGACGAAGCTTAGGTACGCCTGCCGACCCGCGACCCCCGGACACCACCCTCCGGCTCGGAACAGACCTCCCTCAAGCGCCGACGACGAGCTTCTGGTACGCCTGTCGACCCGCGATCTGGGCATCGACTACCCAGCACGATTGAGACCTCCCTTGGACGCCGACGACGAGTCCTTGGTACGCCTCCCGACCCGCGACTTCCGGACACCACCCTCCGGCTCGGAACAGACCTCCTTTGGACGCCGACGACGAGTCCTTAGTACGCCTGTCGACCCGCGATCCTGGGCATCGACAACCCAGCTCGGACCAGACCTCCCTTAAGCGCCGACGACGAGCTTTTGGTACGCCTGCCGACCCGCGATCTGGACATCGACTCTCCAGCGACGCACGAGACCTCCCTTGGACGCCGACGACGAGTCCTTGGTACGCCTCCCGACCCGCGGACTGGGCATCGACTACCCAGCGACGATTCAGACCTCCCTTTGCCGCCGACGACGAGGCTTAGGTACGCCTGCCGACCCCGGTAATTTTTCTCTCGGTAACCTAGTAAGTACTCTCTACCACTGTATTCCCTTTGTCGACTATGGATCGCTTCTGGCTTCTATTACTGACCTACAGGTGTTACTGTTACTGGAATGGCTTTGCCCAAGTGGCATGTGTCTGACTTCTTACAATACTTAGGTAGAATAAAATGGACAGGTGTCGGTTGCACTGGGATCTTCATATCCCCACGTGCGCTGGCATGGAGTCCGACATATTTTCATACTCTAGTAACCGCTGGGGGAAAATGTTTTAAGATAAGAGTAAAGGTTTATGTCCTGTCTCTTCTACATTTGTCTTGCTGTTCGTGTCGATGTTTGGTTACATGATTAGTCTTTGTATCATGCCTTTAGTGTTGAATCAATTGCATTAAATTACCAGACGTACTTGAACTCATCAATGCTCACCGTAGTAAGCATCTTTATCTATGCCTAGCACTAGAGATAGTGGTGGTATCAGCCTTTTTCGAGAGTGAATGCCTGGTCCATTGTTGTCTTTGGAGAGACTTAATCTTAAACCCTGAACGCGTTGATAATTCTCCACATGATGAGGCTTGTCAAGTTGAGATCGTGATGGAAGTGGGGGTAGAGAATTAGCCTGCCCAACACTCCTTGTTCCACCATCGCGTTTCCTGCGCCTCGCTTCAATACCAAGTCCTAGCATGCTATTGACACTAGGGCTCGTGGATAACAAATGTCTCTAGTGATGAACTTTTGTTTCGTGGCGTCATCATTGGGGCGGCCAGCAATTGGATCCCTCCGTCTTGTCTTAGAATACGGGCTTTCACCTCTCAGCCAGTACTTAAGAGCCTTCTAATAAAGATGGATGGGTCATGCCCAGGGGCTCCTCTATTACTGATCTCGATAAAGTCAATCTTTTCTCTATCTATGTAGATGAAAGTATAGCTTGCTCTCCCTATCTCCAGAAGCGGCCGGAGGTCCACTTGCATGCCATGCTACGTATCCACGTACCAAAATCGAAGCTAATTAATACCGCGACTCTTTAAGTGAACGAGGCTGCTGACAGGTCTCAGGGCGGAAGCATAATTTGGAGTCTAGCGTAGCAGTGAAACACCTGTGCATGAGCTGAGTGTGATTTGGCTGATCCCATAGATACCTAGGTAGGTACCTTACAAGACATTCGGGTTCTAATCTACGTAACACTCATGACATTGCAAGGCCCTCCCATTGAAGAGAAAGGCCCAGAAGTATGGGATAACCAAACCTAGCATCTCTTTTGTTTCATAGATGTGAATGTGACAAGGATCCATTGTTTTCGCGTATGATAGATGATCTACAAAGTCTTCCCCACATTCAGGAGTAATTTGCTCTAACCAAAGTTGCGAAGTTACGAGTTCGGAGAACGTTGAGAGCAGAACGTCAAAGGAGTGCTAATTATGTTTTTTCGCCATCTGTTTAGGAATACTGTGCAATATATATTTAATGAATGACGAGACTCTTCAAGTCCATGTTCACCGTTCCAACTTTTGTGGAAAGATAGTAAGAAACGAAATGTATCTCCGGCGGCTACTACGCCACAGTGATATAAGGATTCTCCCGTGATACTCCATCATGCTAATGCATTCAAGGCGGGCAGTCCACAGTCTGTTTCTTGATGAAATCATCAGTAGCCTTCTTCTGCTCTGCGTCAATTCCAGCGGCTGCATCGTCCCATCTTTTCTGGTTGAAATCTGCTTCGTAGTCGTTGTAATCGATCGTGCATTTGATCTCCCTCTCTGTTTTCTTAGCATTCTGTACGTTCTTCATGCTATTGGTGACAGAGAAAGAGATGACGCGAACGTCTATGTATCTATTAGCAGGAGCTTCAACTTGGCAGCTTTCTGGGATCCTTACAAGATTTGATCGCGTCGGCCTGAGGAATGTACTCGTAATGCTCACAGACAATGGTCTTGTTCTCAGAGTTGCTAGAACTCTGTTGAATCGTAAGGCGCAATGATTCCAAAATCCCCTCAAGAGCCCTGACAACCCCTGCAGTAACGCCGACAAATCCTAACAGGACGGCCTTGATTAGTTCGGCATGGAAATCCGAGACTTTGCACTTGATCTCCTTAGACAAGTTGTGATCGATGTTCATTGCGAGCCTATCCGCATTCAGTAATTCTCTCAGGGAACTTGAGTGGAAGTACTACATACCATGGGGTCGACTTCATGTGGTGTGTAGCAACCTTGGCACAGTATGAGCTCCGTGCGGCGATTGACTTCTGGGCGCCATCTTGAGGGATCTGGGAGTTGCCGTACACAGTGCGCCACCAAGTGAGACTCGCCCAGCAGCGATAGTCTTCGACGCTTTGCATGTACTTCCGAAGCACTTGGGTGTGTTCGGCAGCCGCTTTATCGGGAAAGTTGACAAACCACACCGAGGGGACTTCTTTGGTATCCTCAACAGCCTTCTTGGCAACCTCCTTGTCGGAGAGCGGGGCTTTGTCCGCCAGAGTCATAATGCCATTGTAGGTTACGGGTGGCTGACTTCCCAGTCCTGGGGAAAGATCGACGACCTTACCGACATCGAAGACTGCTGCCATTGTGATGACTGAGGAAGGATACACTGTAATTTCTGCGTAGTGATAGAAGAAGGGACTTTGAGGTAGACAAGGACGAGGAAGAGAACTGAGTGGTTGCACTTTGAAAGGCTTTATGTAGTTTTCTCCCGCCGTATCTAAACATACACAGATCCCCATTCAGCCATATCTGCGTGACCCGGTTAGCACGGATCAGCCAGCCCTTCCCTTGTCTCAAGAAGTCTCATCACCACCATTAGGCGATTGGCATGTGAAGACGTATGTGGCTGGCTGGACGGGCTTCATCGCTTCTCAACAATATTCTACCCCGCTCTGAGTTACGAGGTACGTAGGGCAGCAGGTTGGGAGGTCGCCGAATGGTAGAATGTAGAGTTTTCCGTTGTCTTTATACGGCACAATGCCCCGTTGCGTCTCTTGTCCACAACTCAAACTCCAAGATATTTGCATACCTTTATTCAATATGTCCTCTACCGCCAAACAGAACACACCACACACTGGTGATATTGATGATGACCTCAAGAGAGCCAAAGACGATAATGATCCCCAAACTGTCTTCTACCTCAATAGCATCTCGGCGGCCCAGACTTCGCAACAAGCTCCAGATGCCTCCAAGGAGGATATCCTGACCACAGTCTACTCCTGGGCAACTAAAATCGAACACACGGTACAGAGAAACCTTGGCAAAGGAAGCGACGCTGAACGCCACACCCTCCAAGCAAGCTGGGATCGAGCCGCCTATCGTGTCAAACTCATTGATTACCTGACGAGAACCACTCCTTGGTGGGTGAACCCCTATGTGTAATTTAAGATTTAATTGGCTAACACTTCTCTTTAGGTTAATGGAAGCTTGCGATAACCCGGAAGCCCCCTCCGACGAAAAGCTCACTGGTGAATACCACCACGACAAGCTAGTTTACCAACAAGCCACCCATGGGTTCTTCCGTGCAAGTCTCGCCCCAGATATACCAGTCGACAAGTTGCGAACTATTGAGAGGTACATCGCAGAGACGATGGTACTCGGTCAAGATAAACTGGCCAAAGACCTTCGGTTCGCCCTGGCATTTCCGTTGTTGACGGGTACGGCTCCTGTCCTCACATCAGGTACGTGCTGGTGCGAAATGACAGACTGGAACTGCTGATGCTGATGAATTATTCTGTGAACGAAGCGATTCGCGTGATTACACTTACCTTCACACCGAAGGTCGATAATCAGAGCAACAAAACGGTAGCTATCACTAAGACGCTATATGAAGCAAATCTCAACAAGAAGCTCTTCGACAAGCAGGAGTTTGACCAGAAGCTTTTGGATGCGGGGAAGAAGCTTGTACAGGATGCGACATTTGATTTTGTTCGTTAATCATGGTGTTTCTATATACAAACCTTGCCTTCGCAGCGAGGGGGAAACCAATTTTGACTCTATTAAGATCTATGCTTTAGCTACTGTAATATACGTTGAATAGGACTTGTGATATTCCATTAAACAATTGCAATGTATAGACCTTGACGTAGGCTAAGCTCTCATGGCAATGGGGTTGCGAATGGACCATATTGTTCCAAGGCGTATTTGCCCGATATCAACGGCTGCGGTCTATCTAACACGCAAGGTTATTAATAGTGTATCCATTTCGAAGCCTCAGTATCATACTTCGTAATTCACATTTCAACTTAGAACCTTCCTCTATCACAATTCAAACCTTCCAGGAGAAGGCGAGTGGGGTACGTACTACGTAGTTGTGCGAAGGGATCTAGACGTATCTGTCAGGCGTCGTTGTCAGCGATCATTTGTCTACACTGTCTTAGACGGGTTTAGATCTCCAACATTTAGATTTCTCCTCGGGCCAAGCCCTTGGCGGATCAGTTCCCCGACATTTTCCAAGATTCTTCCATGCTGCTGAGCTGACCCAAACATAACTTATCCTATGAGCGATGGGGAAATCTTGTATCCTACTTCGGCATGGTCTCACTATTGCATCGCCGCTCCCGGTTGCAAAATAGATTATTGGTCACCTTACGGCAAGGTGTGCCTTGCCGTTCTCAACACTTTTCAAGATCAACTAACTTCCCGTGTTGATCTGATCTCTTCCAATGCACCTCTACATCGCAAACAGCTTTAGTCCAAACGTCCCGAATCAGACGCCAAGAAGTGATGTCAAAATCTATTAGATCATACATGTAGGTAAGCTGAGACATTAAGTACGTCCCCGTGTGGCTTGCAGGGATGAGGATACCCTCGAATATTATCTGCAAACGAACGCAGACGCGCAGGTGTCAGGTAGGCTCCAGAGCGCAACATGGTGCTACTGAGACATTTTCTACTCGTAACTGTACCAACCATATTCTTCAAACCACCGGGGCGTGATTCTTTGGCATACATCTCCAGATTGCACTTCTACATAGATGTGGCTGCGAAGCCGTGCACACGTGGGCTACCGTGCCGAACTGCCCACCATGGTGCCCCTGTTTCGTGTTCTTCTAGTAGCAACATCATTCTTCTTGCCAGGTTGGTATGAAAAACTGCCCAGAACGTTCTACCTGTTGATCCCAGCTCGACCAAGGCATTATCGAACTAATGCAGCAGCGGATGGGGTAGCGGACGCGGGGTTGGTAATTGTCTCATCTGCGGTGAGAAACGCCATGTCTTAAACCCCCTCGGAAAAGTTCCCGTGTCCCGCTTCTGGACAGCCGAGAAGAGCAGCTTGCATCAGCGCGGGCACTCCCAGCTTCTGAGACATCTTATCTAACGATGATTCACCGTGACCACGCGGGATTGTTCCGTGGTCATTGCCATTATGTTTCAAATTTCTGTTTACTCTTCGAGCCCGCTTTGACCCCCACGATTGGATATGCTAACTTCCCCCTCTCATCCCAGTACCTCGGAACTCTCACAGGCTCAGTACCCGCATGAGTCGCCCGTGCCATCGGCACCAGATCGCCGACGTACATCTCTTCAACCAGCTTCCAGATCCGCCTGCGGTTACGCAGGCCATTGGGTACTTTCAGGAGACTTGTCTCGGCATCCCAGATACCCCACGCCTCTTGGCTAAGCTTGCGGACGAGGAGTTCCCAGTTAGGTTCGCAGTTACTTCGATCTTGTTCCCACCGCGCGTAGAAGTCTTTGACGGCGCTGATGTCAAGGGTTCCTAGGAATGGGAGACATTGACCGCCGAGCAGAACTTCCCGCCATACCCGCTGTGGGAGTAGCCCGTTGCACACATTTGGCATGCCGTGGCGCGAAGTCAGGAACGAGCATACGTGGTTTTGCAGCTCAGGCGGCAGCGCCAGGAACTTCTTCTGAAAGGGAATGGCCTCGGGCATAGTCACCGGTGCGGGCGGCAAGTAGTTGAGATTCTTCAAGACGCTCTCGGTTATGTCTGGGACGTGCAGAGGGCACGCTGCTTCCTATAAACACAGTTAATTCACTATAGACCGCGTATATACAAGGGAAAAGGGGGTCACAATGTGACAGGTCGTCTCATACCCAGCGTTCCATATCGCAATTAACGGCAGTCGCTGCATTGGATTCATCGCCTGGGGCGTATCCCATCGCAAGCAGAGAAGGTCGAAAGGGCATGTAATACGCGTGAGGCAGCTGTACGCGTTGGGGTCGCGCTTCATCTGTCACCGAGCTCATGTAATAGCTATCTTCAACCTCAAATCGCATGTGCAGGACCTTCCACAGGGTCCGCAGGTCCCGAAGAACAATGTGGTGGGGTGAGCGGCGCATTACGCTCTCCGCCACCTCGAGACATGCCTCATGCGTCACAATGTAGTACGGTGTTGAGGCCCATTCCTCATTTTCATGGTGGTTAGGGGAGTAGTTAGCTAGGACGCCCTCCTGGCCCTGCTCCAACCCCTCGTCATCTTTACTAGTGATGATCCGAAGACTGTCCCCTTGAATTACGCGAGCTCGATCTTTCCGAATGTCCTGTGCCGCATGAAGATTCAGCCGCGGCGCATGTCGTCTTTTCCCGCCTCGGTAGTGCTCCCCAAGCTGCTCGAACTCTCGGGCGGGATCACTTAGGAGCATGGCCTCCGTCTGCCATCTTGTGGCGTCGCCAACCTCTGACGTCGGTGGCAGGACGGCATTACCGCAGATAGCGCAGCACAACTTCCCCTCGTAGGATGCCGGGTTCGACATGTTCCCTCTGCAGCGGTACGGAAGACTTGCTTTGAAATTGAACTTGCTCTTTTATTTCTACTCGTCGAGACTTTTTACGAGACGATGGACATTATTATTATTTTCGATATCTACCTTTTTCTAAAGTTGAAAGGGCCGTATGGTTGCTTTAAGGGATAAGGTAGCAGACAGTACCTAATAGCTGACGGGTCGGAGTAACTCATGCAACTCCGTTGCTTGAAGGATTGTCGTACTGACAATTGACGGCCTATGATTGGTTGCGAGGGAGGTAATTGCTTTGACCACCGCACCAATTAGAGTCGGTGCCTATATCTGGCGATATCTAGATGTACCACAGCATGCGCCGGGATACCGGGGGCCAGAATTCTCATGGTTCAGCTATCGGGTTGAACCAATGAGTTGGATGCGATACGTGGTACAGGGGACGGCACGACAGGGTCCGCACACTCCTTCACATGCTCATTATTAAGGCGACAATGATTCACAACGTTTACATGCAACGTAACCGCTAAGCATCAAGCCTCTTTCTTAATGATACCTATCCCTTACTGTGTTAGTAGAGGAGATAAATCAGAGTGTTTGTTAAATCCGCGACTTGCTATCTCCGGAGACGGAATTAGCCGTTATGCCTTTGGAGGTCCGAGCGCATATACGGACAATGCTGTGTAACATGTTGTGTGACTTAACTACCCTGACGGGAGTAATATAACGGCTTCGTCGAAGCGGACGCATCGCTTTTTTAGGTCAGTCACCCCTCTCCGAAGCTAGGGATTCGAGTTCGGTTCTAGTAAGGAATCATGCTAAAGATCATACTGAATTGTTACCTACGTCCTGGTTTGTTATCATGAGTCCGGGGTCCCCGGTACGAGGGTCATAGTTTCTATGTTGTGCCACCGGCGTCAAGTGCGAATGATTAAGGCTCGGTTTGATTCTATTAACAAGCGTGCAGACTACACTGACTGAAACTCAGGTCTTCGCTACCTTCACAATTGGCAACCTTTAGTATTAATTTAAGGCAAACACCTCATTCGGCCAGCCTTCCTTCTTCTGCCCTTGAATCCCCTCGCCATTCATGTATCCCTGAGTATAACATTCTCCAACAAACTCGTACCCCTCAACCCCATTAGGCCTGCTACCTTGGGGAGTCAATGGCCGAAGAATGTACGTTACGTTGCCTCCATACAGGACAACAACCAAGTCGCCTGCCCTCGCTGCATAAGGGCACAACCCTACGACACCCTCGTTTGTCTTGAAATAGCACTTACTACGACATTCAAGACCGCCAGATATGCGAGAGTAATGTGGGTGGGCATGAAAATGACCAATACTCTCGTTGAGGATTTCAGAGGGTTCAACACCTATGTACTTCTCGTTGACCTTGGAATTGAGCTGGTAATTCCATTTCCCGGTTAGATTTATGGGGTCGAAAATTCCCACATAAGCGATATGAAGATCCTCATAGCCAGCGCCTGGTGGTTGGAAATACGGATACGTATTAACATCCTCGATGATACCGAGTCGGAATCCCGTTAGGGGTAGGACCAGCGGGGACTCCGAAGAGTCCTTAATCGCCTGGATGTTTGGTATGGTATCTCCTGAGGCTCGATACGGGCTATCGTGCGAAAGTCCAAGTAGGCCAGTCGCCCAATTACTATGCCCGCGATAACCCCAAGACCAACTCGGCACGCCCACGGATAGAGAACTCGAAAACGACGTCCCCCAACGTGTCTGCTGCCACGTTCGCCACTCTAGGGCCTGAATTGCTGACAAGATCCGAAGCGATTGGTGTTCCATAATCCACCATTTGGTGAATAGGGAGAAGACCTCTTGCGTTGGGCGATTGTAGTTAGGCACAATGGTTGGGGGTAAAGAGTCAAGCTTCCAAGTTTCACGCCCAAACTGCAGTATTGCGAAAAGCTTGTCCCTAGGGTCTGTGGCGTCGAGATCGAGTCCTTGGATCAGGACATCGAGAATTTCAAGGCTCGTAGAGGATATGCCGCTTTCTTCTGCAATCCTTGAATCGAAAAGCTTGGCGAAAAAAGGCGGCATCATAGCTTTGGTTACAGACCTCATCGTCACGCCTCTCAAAGGTATGCACTTGTTGACGCGTAGCAAGGACTCCCACTTGAAACTATCAGAACCGCAGCAAAAGATGGACTTCTGAGCGTTGAAGATCTCTTGGACCACCCACGTGCGACGGAACCATGGGAATGTAAATAGGGGAAAGTCTTCGATGAACCAATGGACGCCATTTCCGTTCATCAGTGGATCGTGAAGTGATTTCAAGTCGTCTTTGCTCAAGCCATCTGGGGATCCAGATTCCTTGTATCGGTCACTGATGGTGTTGATAAGCCTAATGGACTTCTGTGTTTTGTCGTTTCCATTACCCAACCACACGACAACTCTTTGGGCTTGACGATATATGTTTCGCATCATAGCAACTTGGCTGGATCTCTCGTCAGAGTCGTCTTGATTAATGCAGATGGCATCAACCCAAAGTATTCGAGCTGGCCCACTAAGTGGTCTAATGCCTTTAAGCGCAGTCAATAACGAGAAGGTTACCGACATCGTGTAGGTCGACTCTGCACCATATTCGAGCACTTTCACTGTGATCTCTCCTTTCTCGTTCGAATTTCCCCAGCAGTAAGAGAGCGATTCATACTGCATAGATGGATGCTCCCTTAGCTGTGCATAAATCAAGGAGCACGAGACCGGGTCATTAGGGGCTCCTGGGTCGAGGGCCAGCAGTCGAATTTCCGCAGGCGATTCATTAAGGCGTCGATAGCACCGAAACGTGCTAGTACTTACTGGGCTGAAATCGCTGCAGTGCACCTCGATCTCTGCTTCACGAACAAAATTGATCCAACCAGCAAATTGTGCTTTAGGGGTGAGCCGGATGGTATCACCCCCTCGAATGGACCGCACCCACTCTCGGATAGAAGCAACTTCACTATCCGCTTTCCAAATCACCTCGTGGCGCTTGAATATGCTGCTGGCGTGGACATTGTATTGTACGATCTGTCTTGGGCTCCGTTCAATGCCACCAGGGCTGATGACATTGGCAACAAACCACGTATTTGAGAAATCATATGTCCCTTGCCCTTGAGCCTCCCCACTGTAACCTAACTGGACGATTAAATCTGTTATATCCGTAGAATATGCGCTACTTACCCTGGTCGTGAGATTCTGTCCTGAACACTACCTGACTGACGGCATGGGCATCCTCGGGGACGAGAAGTTCAACGTAAGCCTTTTCTGGACACCACCTTGCCACCTCGACTTCATAGCTCCGCCTCTCTCGTAGTATTCTAGACATTGAAAGTCGAATGCCTGATAAACTTTAGTAGCTACACGGATTTGGGAGGGGTAAAGAGGTAGGGCTGAGGCATCCATAAAGGGAAAAAGACCGGGGCTATACTATTTCGGGACCCCGGCCACCCATACCCAGCTCCTTCTGGGAAAGTACAATGGACGAGTCACAAACCAAGTTTAAAAAGGAGAAATAACTTCATCTGCAGCGTCAACTACATCCACCATGCCTTGTTCTTCCAGTCGTAAGGGGGCGGCAAGTTCTCTTCTATATTCATATGCGTGATTAACATTAGTTTTCATCATTCTCGAGAGATGGTAAGATATCAAGCCACTCACACCAATTTAGCTCTTCATGAGTCGAATAGTTCCAAATGTTTGAATTCCTTGTAAAAATAGTTTTAGTCACAGTATATACGATGGTGCCAACTTTATACGATTCACCAGATGATAGATTTGACCACGTAATGCTACTGGATTTGCCTGAGAATATTTATAACATTCACGGCCATCCCAAGCCGAAGTGCCCTCTCTCCTTGATTATTTTCTAAGAGCCCTTCTTCCGAAACGACACGACATCTGCCTCTCAGATTACCGATTCTTCGTACGATATCTCAGACTGTCTCGACAATATCAATATGTGTTATTGCGATATGACGGAGATACGGTGTCCCATTTGCAGGACACCGGAGTGGTACTACAGAAATTACGACCCCTGCCCACACTCCAACGCATGCACTCCACATTGTCCCAATTTGGTGGTCAACTCTCTGGGAGTGAGGTCAATGATATGTGAAGCTTGCGAGAGGAGGATGAGGACGAGGCGCAGGTACCAATAGAAAAGCATCTCTACTGCAGTGTCGAGCGTTTTTTAAGCCCGGCTAATATAACAATTTAGGGGGATACCCACAGAACGAATCATGCGAATCACATAACACAGCATTACGTGACTGATATTTATATCAATGTTCAAGTTAAGCTCTGTAAGCTTTAAAATACAGAGCGAAGACGTATTGTGATGCCGAAAGTAACTTTTCCTACTTCCAGCCAGCACCCCAAGAGGTAAAGAGATGTCCATAAGAGCTGCTGATAACCGCGCGAGGTAGAACAACATTACTTACACCGACATTTTTATCTAGAATCCCGGTAGTTACAACTAGAATATAAAGGTTATGACGCAGCTGTAGCAAGGACCAGGATAGCTTGGCTTAGTTCAACGTTAATAGGAAGAGCCCTCTTCAGAGTATCAAGCGAAATCAACATTATAGGGTGTGGAAAGAGGATAGCTTAGGAAGATACAATCTTTTACAGCTGATAATAACGCGGAATGCCTTGATTGGAATACCTTATAGGGCCTCCTAACCAGGAAGCCTGATTCTCCCTCTTAAAACATAGTTGGGGGTAGGTATTATCCCTTGCGTGTGGTGAAAACCGTAAGGTCTAAGACGCCATGAGGGCCCCTTACTTTGTTAATATATATTAGGTATATATATATATATATATATATATATGAGTGCGTCGGTGTTGGAACGAAGTAGCGGAGGGATTCCATATGTGCATTAAGGAGAATACTATGCCATGCCTACTACTCACGCCGCAGCGGACTAATTTTAACGCTGGAGCTTACGATCTCGGGGGACATATTATGATAGAAGGGTCGAGAATTTCCTTCCCACACTTCGATTCAACAGTCGAGGTCAATCCAAACTCCGACAGGAAAGCAGCCGATATATACCACCTATCCAGCTAAGCGGACAGTACACTATTTAGTTTTCAATTGAATCTGTAGCAATTTCGTCCTCAGTAGTTGAAGTCTAAAACTCAAAGATTGATTCCATAGTTTCATCTTAATTGATAGTCTGGAGATCTCATAATATGGTTATATTGCCCCTGGAGATCTAGTTTTGACATTGTCTCCAAGCCACTATAGACCGCCCAAGACAATATGAGATGATAGCCACGGCGACTACCTTATTGGTGCGCCACCCAAGCTGACACAGCTTACTAAGTAGCACCAAATTGGCGAAGTCCGAGACAGCGACACTCTGCCGGGTCCTAATTGGGCGCCAAGATGTCTCACTGCGAAATCCTGCCGTGCACCCCTCCCTCACATATGTGTCAGCGGCACGGGTCCGGAGTTTCTTCTACGAGATTCTCGGCAGCTCACCTTACTTTAACTTCATCACACCTTGAAATAGGCCTTTTTATACACACCTATATACTTCCTACGCCGACATTCTTTTCCGAGACGATACCAAGCACCGCTTTACCAGAAGCAGAACTCTATCCGTCTCCCGGGACACACAGAAGCTGACGTCACTCCGCCCATTGGCGTCGCACCGCCAGACTGCACACCGCATCAGCATAGTAAGCAGCGCCTTCAACGGGCCACGATGGCAGCCAACGGCGCAGACTCGACACTGCGGCTTCCGCGCATCCTGTGTCTCCATGGCGGCGGCACCAACGCGCGCATCTTCCGCACGCAGTGTCGCGTGCTCTCGCGGATGCTCGAGCCACACTTCCGCCTCGTGTACGCGGAAGCGCCATTTGAATCCACGGCAGGCCCGGACGTGCTGTCGGTGTACGCGGACTACGGCCCCTTCAAGCGGTGGCTGCGGTGGCTACCGGAGCAGCCGGAGCTCGAGGACTACGCGGCCGTCGCCGACATCGACGCGCAGCTAAGAAAGGCCATGGAGGCGGACGACCGCGCCGGCGCTTCGGGGCCGTGGGTCGGACTCCTCGGATTCAGCCAAGGCGCGAAGCTCTCGGCGAGTCTGCTGCTGCGGCAGCAGCTCCGGACGGCGAAGCTGGGGGGCGCGATGGCGAGGTCCGACTGGAAGTTCGCGGTGCTGATGGCGGGCAGGGCGCCGATAGTGAACCTGGACCCCGACGTGTTCAAGTCGTCGATGCTGAGCGCGCCGTCGCAGATCGGACTCCTCGGCGGCCCGGACCTGGCGGAGATAATGAGGGGGGAGCACATCTTGAAGATACCGACGATCCATGTCCACGGACGGAAGGACCCGGGCCTGCATCTGCACCGCGAGTTGCTCGAGGAGTATTGCGATCCCGATACCACGAGATTGGTCGAGTGGGACGGCGACCACAGGGTGCCGCTCAAGGGAACGGATGTGCAGCCGTTGATAAATGAGATTCTAAGCGTCGCGAGGGAGACGGGGGCGCTGAAGGGTTGAAAAATTACGTTGCATAGATATATTTTGAGCGTACAGGTAATCAGGCCTTTTCTAGATCAGGCGGCAGATTGAATCTCGTTTATGAGCGTTGTTATAGAAGTTAGAGGATATCATATCATCAGGCATCAACACAGCTGAATAGATCGACATACAATACATCGCCAAAGGAAGCGGGCGTAGAATCAAAGGCAGAATATGGTGATGAGGGTGGTACACAACGTCCTAAACAATGCGACATGCTTCCAATACGCCATCGTAGAACTGTTCGTAGGCTTGGATGCCAGTTTCGTTGTTTGTGAAATAGAATACATAAGCTCCAATCCTAGACATCTCTATTTCGCTTCTGTACTTATCGAAAAGTATGAGGCCGACGGAAGGGGTGTCTCTCGCTAGATACGGGGGAATGATTTCCAAAAGGAATATGTTGCCGTCTGTCAAGCACCCCTGAAGTGCTGATTCAACTTGGGCGCGGTCTGCCGCTGTATCGCAAAATAATAGCAAGTCCGCAACAGTCCTCTTCCCTTTCGGTAGCCGCGTCTTCGATAATGGCGGGAAGATAACGTTGGCTTGAGGTATTCCATTCATTCGCCTTGCAAATCCAGTCACCTCAAGCCATGCACTCCTGACGCTTCCATATGGCGCCTTGGGGTAGTTCAGCTCTACTTTAAAATCCGTGACCTTGAACGAAAAGTTGTAGTACCGGAGGTGGTAGGATGGCGGTAAGAAAACGTGAAGGTGGCTCCAGTGTCCATCGACAGCCGCCCAGCTCCACGAAGGAGATCGATATTTCTGCGGCCTCCGCGCTGTCTGTGGGTCGACTAGCCAGAGTAGTTGTCTTGCCCAACTCACGACCGAAGCCGTGTTCACGAACAGGCCAGCAAGGTAGCACCGAGAAAATTTTCTCTCAAGAGCTACATCTGCCATTCGAGAGGCGAGCGCGCCGATTGCTAAAAGCTTGTCACTCTCTACGCCGAGAGTTCTTCCCATGAACTCTTGGACCATCATGTCCCACGCGTCTTCGAAAGAGTACTGCAGCATAGATGCCATTGTGACGCTGTTTCCAGCAACATTCAAAGACCTATCATCCGAGTCTATGTCTGCAGATATCCCCCCGCAGCCTGTACTTGCCACGTTACAACACCATACAGCCTGAATCTCACCAAAGGCGACCATTCGTCGTGATAGCATGCTCTCTTGGAATGTCCAACCACGTCGGGATATCGGCGCTATGGGCTTTTCGGAAGATTCTTTGAAAAGCTGGATGCTGCCAGGACCAAATGGCGTTGTGAATGTGATCTCAAACGGCCCGGCAGCAAATTCCGTAGAACCGCGGCCCAGGAAGCCTTCAGTACACGCCGCTGCTGAGTCGGCCGATATTGTTACTGTGTTTGCGCTGTAATATAGCGGCATACGCGCAATTTCTAATTCTAGGTCTGAAGGATTATCCTGAAATATACATAGGGAATCGATCCAGATGTGTGATAAGTCGAGCTCTTGTGTGACGCGTAGAGCATCTAAAAGTGTCTGGGGAAGGCGATCTATTTTGACGCCATCAGTGAACTCATTAAAGGTGTCAGCAGTCAGTCGTAATAGCTGCGGCCCTCCCCAGCAATATGAAAGGCTAGCGTATCCTTGGTGGGAAATGTTCTGTTGAGCGACATCCGGTAGATCTTGGGTGACGACTAGCTTCGCGGACTGGCCATCGGGTGCAATCTGTAGCAACCTTGTAGGCAACTCCGAGACAGGGATAATCTCGCTATTGGCATGCGGCGCCTCTCCTTTCATGTATCTACATTCCGTATGTGATGCTCTACACGTTTGGAGGCAGTCGTGGATGAATCGCATTGTCCGCCGCGAGGCTTTGTCGAGTTCAAATGGTCTATGACGGATGCACGGGGCAGCGAGGTTATCTATTTAATCTCATATTCAGTTTGTCCACTCGAATTCGAGTGCTCACAGAGGACCAAGACGCACCTTCAGTCGTCCAAACCTCAGGACTTCCCCTGAAGAGTGTATGAGTTGTATACTCTCCGTCTCCTGCAATAAGCTCGGCGGATATCTGAAAAAGCATATAAGGATTAGGCTTCCTTCTAGTATTAAGTTCGATATAAAAAGTTATATCAGAACTGCTCGCTCCAAGAAAAGGCTTCTCGTCTTGTGGGTCATCTGAGTCTGGGACAAGCAGATCGACCAGCCATTCGTAAAATGCGCACCCATCAATAGCCATTTCGACGGCGTCGCTCAAATGATCGCTCAAACAGAACGCGTCGGGGATCTCAAACGTGTCAGAATTAATGCTGATTTTCTGGCACTTGACGCAGCCATGCGGCTCATTAATACTAAAAGTACGCCGAGTTCCTTGCGCAATGGCTTCTTTTCTTCGAGTGAAATACTCGACGAGATCGTCTTGCTGACCTAAGCTGCCTGCTGAGATTGGAGGCTGTGTTTTTTTTCCATGGGGACGAATAGCGCCACTCATTATGTACGGGTCAGAGTGAGACATTTTATAATATTCGTACTTATAGAGAGAGATATATAACATGCAGACATGAAGGGATAGGGTCAGAATAGCGTCAGACTAAACGGCCCATGTGTGGATAGCACTGTAAGATACTATGCATTTCATTGGGAATATAACCAGCTGGGTGTACGGTGCATAACAGTGCTATCTACACATGGGCCGTTTAGTCTGACGCTATTCTGAGGGTCAAAGATTGAGGCTAAGGATGATATGATATGATATTAGTATGCATATGACAAGGATGTCTATATCCAGTATTATGCTGCCCCACTACTGTATATCTGGATACTATTATCGGTGTATGAGCATCTATTTATTTAGACGTCTTTATATATATTTATAGATGCATATATGTGTTCCACGATATTCAAATACAAGAATATCTCGAAGCACATTTACTTAACGCGTCTTTTCTCAAACACAATTGAATCCAAACGCATCACAAATCTGATCCCATCTCAACGACGGAGCAGCTCTTATGGACACCCATCCATCCTTCGCCATTTATTTCAGTGTTCAAACCGGAAATCCAGACGCTTATTGCCTTCATCAGTTGTCGTGGACAGATAATGGAGCTTCTCCTCGGCCGTCATCGCGTTCCACTTCCCATCCCTGTACTTGTTTCTGAAGACGTAGTACACCTTGGTGAGGCCATAGAGGACGATATTCATGATCAAAATCGCCAGTAATTGTTTGTTGCCCCTGCGATATAGTGGGGCGTCATCGGCGCGGTATATGTTGGAGGCGATGATGCCGCCAGCCTGAACAAACATGTTGTAGCACGCTGCCGAGACCGTCCGAGCACGCACCGTGTTGGAGTTTCGCGAGTTCCAGCCGACTTGGATTGGATGTGCTAACGAATTACATGTTAGCATTTCCGCGAGAACATGAGGGCTGAGTGGAGCACGTACCGTTCGGGTAAGCCAGCAAGAGAGACGTCACGGCCCAGATGACCCATCTGCTGGCGTGGGCTGTGTCTGCGACATTCAAATAGATTAAGAAAGGCAAGATCCAGAACTGTCCGATTACTGAAACGAAGGTAAGCTCTCTGAAAATCTCAGCCGTGTATGTGAGGGCCAGCATCGTGATGACTACGCCAAACAGTTAGCGGATCTGCGCTATTGCGTTCACTTCTCTCAGATTTTCTTACTGTGAAGCGCTGTGTATGGGATAGAGAGCAGGTTAGACGTGAGGGTATCGAAATTCATCTGCCGAAGCGAGAGAGTCAGGTATTGCTGCTCTGGAACAGCCGG
The DNA here is from genome assembly GCA_022578955.1 of Hypoxylon sp. FL1857. Classification (NCBI taxonomy): domain Eukaryota; kingdom Fungi; phylum Ascomycota; class Sordariomycetes; order Xylariales; family Hypoxylaceae; genus Hypoxylon; species Hypoxylon sp. FL1857. The sequence continues at coordinate 232,308 of MU400380.1, forward strand.
GATCTGGAAGGCGAGGCCGATGATGTACAGCGGCCAGAGGTCAAAATCCTTAAGACATTTCCACAGCAACTTCGGCGTGATCGGCTGACGGTTGTGCATATCGCTCTTGCTTGGATCTTCACGTATGACGCGGTTGACAATGATGATCTCTTCCCGAGGCGTAAACCAGCCGTCCTTCCCTCTGAACCAACTGGCTGTCTGGCATGGACCCGCCGGCATAAGAACAAACGAGAACAGCCCAACCACGAGAGTTATTATAGCTTCGAGCAAGAATAACCAGCGCCAACCGGCGTAGCCTAGCACTCCCCGCATCTGGAGGAAACCGGCAGCCAGGAGCCCGCATATGATGTCGGCAACGCTCATCATAGTCCAGAAGAATCCGAGACGGATGGACAATTCGTGGTGCTTGTAAAAGTACGACAGGTAGAGAATGACCTAGGTTGAGGGTGTTCAGCATTGCCTTGAATCAAGGCAAGGGGGGTTATAGAACTCACATCCGGGATGAAACCTCCTTGCAGAATTGCTAGAAGAGCTCGCGTGACTAAAAACGAAGTCCGGCCAGAAAGCCAAAATTGACTTCCGGCAACAATACTCCAGAGTATCATCTGTGAGGGAATCCACCTATCCGGACCCATCCACTTAGAAACGAGCTGGGACGGAAGTTCCGCTATCAAAAATGCGAGCTTAAATACGGTGTTCCCGAGGTTGTAATCTAAGTACCTATCGGTCAGTCCTACTCTGCGCACTCATGAAGCCCCGAGGAGCTTACCGTTTGTTGTGAAGTGAAGATCGGTCAGGAAGTTGTCTGTCAGAGCTTGTGATAAATTCGCCCTGTCCAGCTCCAACGCCATGAACATGATACACGCCCAGATCATGATTCTATAGTCGATCTTCCGGACTATCGCGTACTCCTCCGCCCACGTCCATCGGGCTTTGGGGTCGAAGCGGTGTAAGTTCTCCCTGTTGGTGCATGTGAGACATTGCTATCCAGCTAAGTATATGGCACGGATCACTATTCAACATACCAGTCATCGCGAGGTTGATATTTCTCTGCCGTCTGAGGATCGTCAAAGACACTAGGCTATATACGCAGATCCCATATTAGTTGTGTCCCTAGGATTGGTGTTACAAAATGATCTAAAATTTACCTGTGTAGCAATTGCCTCAGAGTCGAAGTCTTTTGCACGTTGGAACCAGAATCGCTTCTCCTCGGCTGGGACTCCCAAAGGTGGGTTGCCGTCACTATCGAGCGAGATAGTAGACTCAGTGGCCGTTTTCTTGCCGCCGATATTTTTGACGAGTACGGGCGCCATCTTGGTGTTGTGTCCGCTTTGGAATGGGATGCGCTCAACCTCGTTACACCATGTATTACCAGGACCTCGGGATGATCGGTTTATATGTACATATGGGCTGGGATTAAGTGCCACAATACCGGATCGATGGTATCATTGATAACCATAATTTGCTACATACATACATCGGCCCAAGACCGCCGGCGAATTCTAGGGTCCCCGGGTGTGGGGGTCTTAAACGTGGGCCGAGGGTGCATTTCCTGTGTAGACTCCTAGCACAACTAACAGCCAAGAGCTATAGATGAAATAGCTGAGTGGCGCTTCTGGTGTGATGGCCGGCGTGCGTCGACTACTTGGGCCTAGAATCAGTCGTCTTGCCTCTTTACCTTGGAGCCATCTCTGTCGACAGCTGAAGCAAGAATATCAGTGCATCCCGCTCGCCTGGGCCTTTGCCCCTCCTCAAATGTGAGATGATGATATTCTATATGCAGCCACATATGTCGTAGAACGTCTCCAGACTTCGGAGATAGCCCGCCATATCAGGCATAATTGCCGCTCATGAAGCTCCAGTGGCTTAAACGCACAGGGAGAATGAAAGACAAGGTTGATACCGGGCAACATAACGGGCGCATGCATACTGATCTTCACGAGCTTATCAGTCTTCAGACTATGGCGTCTAAAAGCTACAGTTCCAAGATTTTTATCAATCAGGCATTTAGTCATAACTAGCAATAACAGAAACATCCATAAGACCCAGAAAAAAAGAAACGGCAGCTGAAAATATGGCCTTGAAGCTCATGTAGGATGTGTTTTTAAGAGCTCGATGATGACAGTTGGAGGTTGGATGTCGCGATGTGTCGCCATCGGGGCCTTATCCGATCATAGGCAATCACGGGCCTCTGATTGGCTCTCGCGGCGCAGCTGGCGTGGACTGCATGACAGCCCTGAAAAGACCGTGGCAACGTGCCATTATGCGCCACGGTCCGTGGGATAATTCCCCATTAGGCATCCGAGGTGTCGCTGAGAATGTGTGTGCACAATTCACCTTTCACGCGGAACGGCCAGGGATGGCTCGAGCCGCGCCTCGAATCTGCGTGGTACCAACAACGTGGGTCTGTTAGCTTCAATTTTAGAAGCTTGGGCTTGGCCCCCCTGAGACAGCCCGAGAAGCTCAGAAGCACATCAATGCATTGGGAGCACAGTCAGCTTCGCTTATCTGCCTGTGACACCACTTACTGTTAGGGCAAGGTTAATATCTTGATCTTGTCAGACTGTGGAAGAGACGGGCCTGGGATATAATACGGATTCGCCAACAATTGCGCCTACCCCTGCAGATATAATAGGCGTTTCTACCATATCGAATTTCAGGCACCAGAAGTCCCTTGTATGTCTTCTTGAAGGGAGGCATTAAGTCGTCAGGACGTCTCACAATGGGTTGAAAATTGACTGCCAATAATCCTCCTCGGAAGGGCTCCCCGGTACATAACTCAAATCACTTCTGGGCTAAGAATTCTTCAACACGCCATTTGGACTATTTGAGATATTCTCTAGACGGACCTTGCGCCAGAGCACATAGGGAGTCTTCAGTCATGGGGGTGTCACTTCTCAGCCGACTAACGTGATTCGGGTTTTCTTCCGGCCTCAGCTCGATCACGTCAACACGCCACACCACGTAGCAAACGGATGGTTGTGTATCGTAGCAAAGCTTTGAATGACGCCCGAAGGCTGAAGGTTAAGGTCCTGTTCGTCACAATCAAACCATGTCGACAGGTCTCCTTTCATACTTCAGATATACGTCAGGGTCGCCTGCAAGCTCAACCAGATGAGTGGCTATGGCTGTACTTAGTCGCTTATTTTCATGAGAACCAAACCTGTTTAGTTCTGAGGGTGATATGAGACGAGATGTGGTGACATGATTGGATAATATGCCCCTTATGGTCCGAGAGGCAATTCAAGGAAGGTATCCCGTTCCATGGCCTAACTACTAGGTATGTAGGAAGGCATCAGACCGGTCAGGCAATTTTTGACGCCATTGTGTGACTACTGTGAATTCAACTGTTAGCTGTGTAGCCAGTAATTTACCTAGGAGGCATTTAGCTTACGCAAACCTATCTCAGGCCCGATTGCAGTTATGACTTTCCTCTGGCGATGGAGAGGTGAACATGTCGGGTTCTTCGGGGACAGGAGGTGTTGGTCTAGCTTCAATAGCGATGCCTATTCTCGTCTTATAACATCCTCAGAACAGGAAGAGGAGGCGCAAGAGGCGCAGAAGCAAGCCAGCGTATCTATACCTAATGTTAGTCAGCTTTTTGTTTGATAAGGCAGATTTGACTCACCTTAATAATTCAATTGTACAGAAGACCACAGCAATCTGACTGGATACTCACATATTTCAATACCATCCAGGTCTATATTTAAATCTTGATCTTTAGTAATCGGCGATTGTCCATATTACGCGGCCGGACTCCTTGATTCTTGGACAATTAACCCCTTGCCGTAAATTCCTACTGCGTCGCCTTGGTTCCGAAGGATATGAGCTATCGAGTCCGGCTCGGGGCCCGAACAACTATTTCATCCAAACCCGAAGCTGGTCTGGTTGTTACTCCGATGGGACGCCTCATCCTCGATCATGATAAACGATTGACGTGGCCAAGCAAGAAACGAATGCGGTTGATAGATTGGTCTGATCCATTGGATGCGATACCTTGAGGCGCAGTGTCGCAAGGAATTGGCAAATGACTGGTCCCAGCGAAGCGATTCCGAGGTAACTGGCCCGATGCAGAAGGCGTTGTTTATAGCGCTATGTTTCCGATCTGCAGGAATCCCGCGCGCATCTCAAGATTTTATCCAGAGCTTCATAAATCCCGCCTAGCAGTAGTGTAGTGTTTGATGTGGCTGAATCAATTGCGTCATCGACGAAACTTGTGTTGTTCGGTTATGATATTCCTTCTCCGTTTCATGTCGGTTAGCCTACTAGGCGCAATATTTCGTATCGCATTACGGGGGACTATTGATTTACTGTCGTGTGTCCTTAGTGTCCTTGAGGAAGGAGACGAATTGGCAATACGGGTTGAAAACAAGCGATGGTGGTTGGAGTTTCACCAAGTCTCGGCGGTAGGTACACATTCCTAGGTTATGGCTTGAACCAAACCATAGTGGCATCGGATGTGGGTGAGGAATATAAGCACGCACGATTACTATCGCTCTCGATAAAGCTGCACTAGAATAATCCAAGGAAGAACTTGTGGGCCTGAACAATCTTGTCAATCTCAAAAACTAAGGAACTGGGTCGGCATCTTAGGCGTGTGGGTTTGGAAAGCGGCGCAGAAGCTCCAATGAAGTGAAGTTGGACTGCGGGGTCAATTCTATGATTAGAAGTGTTGGAGCCTCAACGATGCTGAAGATCTTACGTGCATGCACTTATGGCAGCTTGTGGATGTCTCTAATTGGGTAGACGGTACGCTGATCTAGAAGCAGTAAGGTGATCTGAGTAAATAGAGATGCAGAGAGACTGACAATGTTAGACAGCTGACGCTTGAATGATAGATGCTGATTATGTGCTTAGTGTTTTTTGATCATGATCTCGGAAGTTGGGCCAACAAGTGTCGTACAATGGATACGTGTAGTATTATACAATGCTGACCTACCCAAGACACTAAGAAAGCCAACAGAGAGCATCTCACGTAAGAAGTCATGATAGTTACAAGTACTGGTTTAGGCATGGATAAGAGCGACCAGATCGAATCGAGTGGGACCAATCTTCGCATCATGATTTTGAAAAGACACGTTGAATACGTGTACGACGTATAGGTACCTACATAGGTTGGGTTGTGATGTATGTATAGATCTACAAGGGCATGAAAAGTTACCTAGGCAAGGAATCAACCCCTACCTATAAGGCGACCAATGCTAGACTCCTCCCCCGTCGACCGCTAAGGATTCCCTGCAATTGCCTCTTATGCATAAGATTACCGCTTCGGCTCCGGGTACCGAAACGACACGGCCCGGACCAGGCATATGCGGCGTGGGTCTAATATCAGGTATGTACCGTATTGCTGAGACTGCCGCGGGGCAAGCTGGCGCGTTGCGGGTTATTCTGATATAATTACTGACGAGTTTTGGTAAGGTCGCACGTCTAATTATATCGAGATTAGTATCGGTGCCCGGAATTTAACTGGCTCCGTACATCCTACATATCCCCAGAATCCACGTGAGGCCTCCCCTTTCGCTGTATGTCTCTCATTTTTGGGCGTCCACTAACTCGTTTGGTCAACCGAAAAGGCCACCAACGCGCACTTATAGACACCGAGTCGAGTAAAAAATCAACGGCTAATGCTATTCTGTATACCTAACACGAACCCTATTTGCGATGCTGGGCAGAGGCGGGGCACCGCCAACGACGTAAAAGATTCTAGACTCAACCCATGCATCCTATGGGATCCGACTGTGAGTACAGCAGTACGGCGGTACAACCCACCCGCATCATCTTGAACCTTACTTACATGTTCTTGACGTCGCACAAGAAAACGCATACTTTCCCCATTCATCTCATTAAATCAAACCACTTTTTCTTTGCTTTTAATAGATCCCTTTCCGAGTGCGACTCATGTCTGCCGAATCCCAAATTATCAAGATATTACTCTAGGCTTCCCCGAGATCATATGATCGGTCCGGTTCCATTCTCCTCATTCAGACCGCACCCTCGGCTTACTTGGCTAGGCTACCCCGAGTTTTCTCTAGAAGCTCTGTCTTAGCCACAGGAATTTAAGCCACAAGCCATGTCATCCCATTCGTTCGATTTTGTCATTATCGGCGGCGGAACGGCCGGTCTCGTTCTAGCCAATCGCCTTTCCGAGGATCCAACGCAACGCGTTCTGGTCTTAGAAGCAGGTAGTGACCTTACCGGAGACCTGCGAGTCATCACCCCGGCTTTCTTTCAAACACTTCTTGAGTCAAAAGCCGATTGGGCGTTCCACACAGAGCCTCAGGTACGCGCGGGGCTTCACCCGCAGCCGACTGGCAACCTACCTATATCCATATAGCTAACGCTCTCTCAAGGTAAACCTGAAAGGCAGACGGGTCGACCTAAATCAGGGTAAAGCGTTGGGAGGTTCGAGCGCTATCAATTCGCACATATTCATACCTCCTGCCAGGAGCCGTATTGATGCCTGGGAATCCCTTGGCAATGATGGGTGGAATTGGGACACCCTCCAGAAATATTATTCCAAAACGTATACGTCGCCACACGTCGATGAAGCCTCGAAAAAGGCCTTAGGCATCGACAGATGGGCTGGTAGAAACGACTCTGCAAGAGGTCCAATTCGAACCTCTTTCTCTGGGGACTCATCGCATCCCATCCGCAAGGCGTGGGTGGAAGCATTCAAGGTCAGCGGTTACTCTATGGAAACTGACCCCTTTCTCGGCGCGTCCGTCGGTGGCTTCAGCGCCCTTGCAAGTATCCACCCGGAGACCAAAGAGCGGAGTTACGCCGCGTCAGCATACTATACCCCTATTAAATACCGACACAATTTACAGGTTTATACAAACGCCATGGTCGAGAAAATTCTTTTCGATGGCGATTCCCCAAAAGCCGTCGGTGTCCAATACAAGCATGAGACTAACAAGGTTAGGACTGTCTATGCCGCCAAAGAAGTCATCCTAGCGGCAGGTGCTCTACAATCTCCAAAAATACTGGAGCTTTCTGGTATAGGTAACGCGGAGATACTTGAAAGACACGGAATCAAGGTTGTTGAGAACTTACCCCAAGTCGGTGAAAATCTGCACGACCACCCTGGTTGCTACATAAGCTACGAGGCATCCGATGACATTGAGACGCTCGATGCCTTAATAAGGAGAGAGCCTGAAGCTTTAGGAGAGGCCAGTACGTAATATCGACGGGATTTTACCTATCCCCGTCTTTCTTCAGCATGCTGGGAACCCCAGGTCTTCTCAAAATAACGATTACTGACTCTCATCGCTATAGTGAAGCAGTATGCAGCGGACAGGTCCGGCATGCTTAGCTCTCTTGGAATCTACTCCTACGCATATATGCCTTTACCCAAATGTCACTCCGGGGAAGACCGTGACAGACTTCAAGATCTACTCCACCAGAGCCGTACTGCCGCTAGGAACGGACCGGACCAAGCTCGGTCAGAGATTTACCATGACCTTGCAGAGAAAACACTGCTCGATCCAAATGACGCGTCCGGAGTCTATGTTGCCGTGCTGGCGCAACCGGCCTCCGTAATCGAGCCGAACTCGGGCACCCGTAGGGGTCCCACACCGGGTAAATTTTTCACATTCGGTGTCATGCTCTCCCAACCCCTGTCCCGTGGGAGCGTTCACATCGGCTCCGACCAAATATCCGCCCCGCCGGTTATTGACCCCAACTACCTCTCCAATCCCCTCGACCTCGAGCTCCTTGCTCGCCACATACAATACGTCGATAAAATCGCTACTTCGTCCTCATTCAAACAGATACTAAAACAGCCGCCCCGCCGCCGCGATCCTCCGCCAGACACTAGTACCCTGGACCAAACCAAGGAATATGTACGGTGTAATGCATCATCGTGAGTATTTCATTCTCCTTTTTGATTATATATATATACCCCTCCTAAAAGTATACAAAAATTCTACAACCGACTACCACCTTATCTTGGATCACTAATAGCTAACTTCTGGTGTTGGAGCATGTGGCATTTCTGCGGGACCTGCGCCATGCTACCGAGGGAGAAAGGCGGCGTCGTGGATACGCAGCTAAGGGTATACGGAGTACGGAACCTCCGCGTCGTAGATGCGAGCGCCATACCGCTGATCAGCACAGCTAGTCTGCAAGCTACTGTATACGCCTTTGCGGAGCGGGCTGCGGACTTGATCAAAGAGGCACATGGGCTGAAGTGAAGGGCGGATGTTGCTGGGATAGATCTGGTCTAAATGTATACCCACGTCTGATGAATAGATAGAATCAGAACCTTTCAACGAGGTATTTCAGCGTCTTAGTTTAGCGAGTTATATAGGCCGACTTAGAGTAACTGTTGGCAAAACATATTACTTTCGAGTTCATTGGCCTAAGGTATAATAGACCTTAGTAAACCTAAGGTCCAACGCATTTTGAATTGATCCAGAGATACACTTTCTGCATCACTCCCAAAAGCCTTTGCCTCTTAATTCATAAGATACCAGGATATTCCACAAAATCCTTCCCATGATGGCCTTCAAATTTGAAAAGCTTGCCAAACGACACCCAAGAGGATTTGAAATCCTGATCAAAAAAGAATATACGGCTTTCTTACATAGCTATAGTAAGTAAGTGTGGCATATATGCATAGATATGCAGCTTTAGTAGTATTCGGATGCATATGATCTATATATCCCCATAAAGAGGCGTATATTGATGGAGTTGGTAGGAGCCCTGGGCTGAACACCCTCGTCAGTATCGATTTCCTTGTGGTGAATTAAATGTTGGTATGGGATTCAAAGACTAAAGAGTAGTCTAACTGCTCTATTTAACCTAAACTTCGAAGTAGAGATTCACGCCATCATCGCTAGATACTTGGAAACCAGAAGCCAGAAGGATGTATAGGAGTAAATATTCGTGAAGGGCCTTCACCAAACTCGCCTAAAGAATGAGATAGAAAGTGGTCTTCTAGAGTTGTATGTAATGTGTCTAAGAATTCTTAACGAAATAATAGGGGCAGGATGCTATTCGAGAAGAAGAGCTTGATAAACGTCTAACCTACAAGATAGGATTAGTCATGATTGGCAACCGCCACCAGTGAATAAGAGGAAGATATGCGAATTGCGTTGAAAATGATTAGTTCATCTCATCTTAGAAAATGGCACTATTGCTTCTTATAAAAGTATGTTTTTATTATTAATTTGGCGAAGAACCAATGTTATTGCAATTCAAGAGACTGTTTGTTCACAAACATTGCCAGTAGCATTTCAAAGACGGCCGAAGTCGTCAATACTGCAACTAACAAGTATCAAATGCTGCGACGCGACATTCAGTTCCGCATAGCTATGCCACGTAATTGACAACACGTCAAAGTCCGTGTTTCGCTCTTGTGCGTTTCTACCAATGAGGGCGCTTTTTAACGAGAGCCACTGCACTTGGGCTCCATTCGGAATCTGACGATCCATTCGCGGGTGTAAATACGAGAGAATAATCGTTGACGTGCTTCCGAAGCTGCCACTTTATGAACTCGAAAAAAAAAAAGGTCTACACTGCTCGGCGAGACGCCATGGAGAGCCATCACGATAGCACTGGAGTCGACGGCGACTCCAGTCCCACCTATTCCTCTCACACGACGATTGTTCCTACTTCCACCCCTAGCCAAAGCCTGCAAGTCGACTCTGCGTCGCAAAGATGGGGTTTCGGCAGAGAACCAGTTAAGGACCCGACCCGTCGATATAGCCACTTCTCTAAGCGGGAATCCGTCGTCATCCGGGATAGCGTTGCCTACCCCTCCGAGTCCAGTTTCGAAGCCACCATTAAGGAGGGTACGGCAAATCTCGGCCGGCGCGCCTCGACCAAGCCGCGACTTGTCGACCTCGATCGCCTACGGCGCAAAATGCGCAAGATAAGGCGGGGCGGATCCCGCCGGGGTAGCACGACGGAGACAGCGTCGACGGCATCAACAGCAGGGGTATCTGAAGCGGGACAGCCCGAACAAGTTATGCTGTCTCCGATTACAAGTCGCCAGATCGTAACCGAGATGTATCACGAGACACAGAACGATATTATGCTTCAGACGAGACCTCGATCATCACCCCCGCGAGAGCCCCCGAGGCCCTTCCGAGATAGGATACGCGGGAGGGACTACAGTCGGACAGCCGGAAACCTCGAAAGCGGGATCCCGGATTATGCGCGGAGGGACGGTCGCGACGGATCTAAACACAGCCTTTGCCCACCGCAATGCGTGATACTTTGAGCCAGAGGAGATCCTTCTGGACCTGTTCCGTGAGAGCTGCCAAGCTTAACTCCGGTTGTGGGGTTTCGAAGCAAATCGAGCTATGGGAAAAGCGTGGAGTCCAGGAGTATTCGTTCCATAGGATTATAATGCCGGGGTTGATAATGTACCAATAGATATTTGGCTCCGCTTTTAAGTGGCTCTAGACGTGTTCTGCGTCCTTCGGCCGCGAGAAAAAGGGGGGCTGAACTACATATGAAGAGGGGCTTGATTCCTTTGATCTGGTGGCGCATGGGTGAAAATGGGGCGTCTGGCGTCGATGGATTAATTTTAATGGATTTTGTAGCCAAACCACGGTGGCACAATATTATAATCATCTCACTGCTGAAGTTCTCTAACCTCGACCTATCTGGCCTGTGATTCCGCAGCGGCCTTATTCTGCCTGTCGGCCCACTTGACAATGTACCCAATGTCTATATCGTGCTGCTCAGCGGGTACGTACATCCACCTCTCCTGTTCCGCGTTCCATCCTCTGTTTGGTAAGTAGGCTTCCAGCATGTAGTAGTTATCCCTATGAAATGGGAAGTCGAAACTCGGTGGTCCACTCCTCTCTAGGAATAGGTCTGAGCCTGACTCCAGGTCCTCTTTGGACATATGGAAACGGCGCCGTTTATTGCCCTTGTTCGCGGCATGTCGACGTATGGATCTTGTCGCCGAGTCCAAATGGGCTTCCAGTAGCCGCGCATGCCAGAGCGGGCTTCGCAGGGCCTTGCGGACAATTGCCGCGTTCGAAGCTATCAAAGTCTGGTTCCATTCAGGGTGTTTCCCACGCGGAATCATAGGGATCGGCTCGCCAACGTCCAAGTTTCTCTGCCAATGAGCGAAATCAACGATGAGACAGAGAGATGACCATCGTAATAAACAGGTCAGGCACGTGCAAACTTCGGTTGGATCGGGGACTTGGACATGCTGGTACGGCTTCTTATGAATAGCCAGAAGCTCCTGTCGCTCGGGGCTCTGCACGTAAGCGCGAATGCTGGGGTCAATAAGCTCCATAAGCACGGGCAGTCTGAAGCACCTCTCCAGGCAGACATAGCGCCAACTCGTGATAGCCCTTGCAATTCGCCCCTCATCTTCCACGATGAATCTGTGGAAAGCCCGGCTAACTCGTTGGAGGTTGAAGATATCGCTAGGGCGAAGTAGAGCTAGTATATTTAACATGAGCTCATAAGGCAGGCTCAAAAGGTCTTGTGATGGACGATTTGTCTTGGTGGTCTTCTTTGCCTGCTTCTTCCGAGCTCGTTCCGTGCGTTTCGAGCGGAGAGTGAGAGCCTCGGTCTTATCTTCCAATGCCCCCAACTCCTCATGCTCGGGCTCCTCGACCTTTCGCATGTTGAATCTTTGAATCGGCCCTTAAGAAACCGAGGAGTTCCAGGCTTTATGGAACTTTTGTGAAGGTTTTGTGCGGAGATGCTAGGTTATTCTCAATCTAGGCGGCAGGTGATGATCGGAGTTACGGTCTCAACGAGCCTTATCGCCACCGTCGGTGGATCTTTGACAGGCTAGTTGCATATTGAATTAACGGCATAATCGAAATTCAAATAGCCTTTTTACCCTCAAATGAGATCTTCCAACTGCCCAGTAATGCCCAATAAGATCTCATTGGATGTATGGAGGAAGACAAACACGTAAGACCAATTGAAATGAGTTCCCATGTAGGATGTGACTCCTCCGTCGGGGCCGATCTTGACGAATATTGAAATGCGGAGTAAGTTGAGATGGCGGCGATTTTGATATTTTCTCAAATGCATATCAGCAGACCATTGGTCATTTGACCTGAGCTACCAACCTTCTATATAAGAGTAGTTCAGCTTCTAAATAAACGCAGTTTTATAATTTGGAGATACTCACGCCATGACAATCTATCACGTCGTCTTGTTCAAATTCAAAGATCTTTTGCCTCCCGAGGAGGAACAGGCTGTAAGAGAGACCCCTCATGAATCATGGCGTATTCCGTGGACTAACTTTGTACCAGGCATGCAGCAGAATGCTGTCTCTAGCAGCAAACTGCATCCACCCGACATCCCAAAAACCATACGTGAAAATGCTCGGTGGAGGAAAAGACAACAGTCCTGAGGGATTACAGGTGAGGATCTAGTCTCATTTCCTCGGTTATATCATACTACTATGTTTTCGAGTAAGCTGACCAAATTGTTAATAGGGTGGAATAACCCACGCCTTCATCGCTCAGTTCGAGAACGAGGAAGACAGAAAGTACTATGTCGAAAAGGATCCGGCTCACCTCGCGTTTATTGAGAGCATCAAAGACCTAGTCGACAAAATCCAAGTTATCGACTTCACTCCTGATGTGTTCTGAGAATGACCTCCCTTGACAACTGAGGGGATGGTTGGGGAAAGTAGGAGAAAATGCAATGACGTCGATTTGATTGGCGCCGTTTGAAGCTACTGGACATTTACATGTGAATATTCTCAACAACTTCTCGCATTTGAATCGAGCTCTACTTGTTGTGGTCTTACGGATTGATGGGAGAATGCACCAGTACATGTATGTAAGTCACCATGCTATTGAGCTTAGGATTTCAACAATTTCTAAACAGTCTGGTTCTACTCGTCGCCTGAGTGTACCTAGGTACTTGTTCTGTTTCTGCTGCTACTCAAAAGTGGAACCCCCACCGGCACTAGAGCCAATTAGGAGTAGCGACAGCCCTACGTCATCCCCCACCTTAAGCTGCACCTAATGAGCGTTTAGGCCCTTTGGAGCGGGCGGCCAATGCAAACACGCAACTGGAACTTGAACACAATCCAGTCTCTCGATCTCTACGGCCAGCCTAGAGGTATTCCTTTTTCCTTTCACGCACTGATTGACCGATACGAGCTCTTGTCAACAAAGGATCATCAAGCCGACTTTGCAATTGATAATTTCTGTAGCTCAACAATTCGAGAGCTAGGAAGCGTTCTCATCTACGCCCGTTACCGACAAAAACAACTTCCGTTCTGTCTCTGCCTCTTGAACCCCCCACCACCGTTTTACACCACCATCAGCCCATATTATCCATCCTAATCTCAGCCACGATCTGGGCTCCAACTGAGACACCCAACCCAAACGGAATCAGCCCCGTGCTCTGTATCATTGGAGTTCTATTCAACATCACAACAGTAAAGATGTCACAGCAACAGACGGCACCAATGCTCATCAATATCCCTCCGCCACCATCTAATCCGGACACGCCTAGTGATATGCCGTACGTTGCCTAGCCTCATACCATCCCATCTCCGGGCTTCATCCATTACCTGCTGACGATATCTATCTACAGAGGCACTCCAACCAGCACCACGACCTCCCTCTCTGCCCTCTCTACCACCGCCATCAAAGACGGCCACCGCGGCCATGCCTACCACGGCCTCGGAGGTCCCCGGGGCCACCAACACCATTCGTCGACCAACAGCCTCGAAGCCGAGCGCGCCGACCGCATCAGCCGACTCGCAGGTCTAGAGCGCGTGTCTACCCTGCGCGCTCCGAACCAACAGCAGCACAGCGGCAACGCCAACTCGCCGCAAACGACGCCCACATCCACCGGTGCCCAGCAGATGCAGGCAGCCGCGGCGGGGCTGACCCCCGCATACTTCGACAGCAACGGCCAGCCGACCGCCATCACCAAGATGAGCACGGTGGGCACAGCCTCCGCGACAGGCAGCGTGGGCGCGCGCACCACAACCGAGGCGGGCGGCGCGGACTCGTTCGCGGAGACGGAGATGGACGCCGATCTTACGGAGGTCGACGAGGACGGCAGCCTGAGCATGGACACCAACTACCGCACGATGGACGTGGACTCGACGTCGGGCGCCATCGACCCGATGGACGAGGACATAGCGAGCCGGTCCGTGGGCGGCTTCGAGGACCGCATGAGCGACGACGGCACGGCGAGCCTGGTCGGCTTCGGCGAGGGCGCCAACAGCACCGTCAGCGGCCCCATCTACCACCGCAGACCCCTGCCCGGCACCGCCGGCGCCACCGGCGTCTGGGGCCTCGAGAGGAGCAGTTCCGGGCTCAGCCAGGAGGCCATGATGCGCAGCCGCGAGCTGCGCGACCTCGGAAACGACACCCCGATTAGCGCGAGCGCCGCGGCCGAGACCCGCCAGGCTAAGTACGTCGACGGTATTGCGGCTGACGGCGGCGGCCACGTTGGTACGTCTGACGACGATGTGTTTGTCGACACCACGACGCGCGGCCCAGTCCCAGTCCAGCCCGGCCAGCCGCGGACGAGTGCGCTTCGAGAAGGCGTCGGTGGCCCGGCGACGCGAGAAGCCGCTGAGCGCATTGTGCGGGAGCGTCTTGATGGAGGCGAGGGCAACCGAGCGCCTGTCCTAGGAAGCTCGAAAGACGGGGATAAGTTGGGCAAGTTCTATTTCGAGGACAGAAAATAGGACTGATTTCCCAGGTACCACACCTAAGCAAAGAGGCGTGGCTGGTGGGAAGGAAGCTCATTCCCAACTTACTCTTCGTTGTTGTTGTTCCGTCGTTTTTTGTTCTTGCTATGGAGTTCCTATGGCGTATCGACGAGAAGACAAAACTACTGACCTGTCTATCGAACTGTAATGAGGCAGGGCAGTGGGAATCGAGGGTGGCTCGACTGACTGGCGCTGCCCGCCTACTTACCCACTTACTGTGTCTGATATCGGTCGTGAAAGGGAGGTTCTGCTACTCGCACTTGACAGTGGGATTCGAGCCAAGGTGGCTCAGAGAGGGCTATTTTGATTAGGGCCGAACTTGTACGTTTAAGTATTTGATTGAGAACGAGAGAAGGCATGGGGTTACAGGGTCAAACCCGTGTCTGCTTTTAATACAATTTGGGTGGCTTCCGCGCTGTTTTTTACGATGAAGTCTATGCTGTCTGTTTGCTTGTTTGTATTCGTATTCTGTACTCAAGTGAGTGAGACACAGGGGTTCTCGAGGAAGTGATGTTATTGTTGGACATCTTTTGATGGAGTGCAAAAGTACGAGGACTATTTGTAGCTTAACAAATGCTGCTTCCAACTTGCATTATACCGTTATCTCTCCTCACTTCTCAGCCAGCGCCAAGTGAACTTTGACTCCACAGATAACATCGTGAGCATCATCGAAATACGTGAGTCAACGACTCCACTAGTCGGCTTGCCCTACTGCACACCGAAGCACTAACGGCTTTTTCGCACAATAAAAAAAAAAGAAGCACCTCGTTTATTACTCTCGAGGTGACACAACGTGGTCCTATAGCGTCTAGGTCTTCCTATAAGGTATACATGGATGGTATAGTGGCATTTCAGTTCCAAAAAGCTAAACCACAGGAAATAATATAGCCCATCGCCCACGGCGAGACTCGAACTCGCAGCCTTTGGATACCCGTACAACCCTCAAGAGGGAGTAAAAGTCCAACGCTCTGACCATTGAGCTACGCGGGCTATAGTCATTTTCTTGCTGGTGGGCCTTACATCTTCGGTGCGTTGTGGTGAAGCATGGGACCTCCTTTCCCGTTCACAACCAGGTAGTCCTTTCCCATTCCATTTCTATCATGATCATGTCATTATAGAGACGTCGCTATTTTCATCTATACAATCGTAATATCAACAAGCTTCGAGACATCCACGCGGAAGGACTTCTGTCTAAAGAGTCCGCTGGTGACTTGGAAGTCCTCGCCATCCATGGCCCCGTGCAGGTAGCATTCCCCTACGTATTCGTACACTGCTGAGTCGTCCTCGCTCTCTTCGGCAGGTTGTGAGTTGCCTTCTTCTGTCTCACCTGTTTCTGCTGCTGTTTCTGCTTGCCGAGGCCGAGGCCGCAAGACGTACGGGACAAACCCGCCCACACAAGCGGCTACCAAATCACCCTCGCGCACACCAGCGTCAGTACGCACTAGCTCATCCTCACTCACTCCGGGTATCTCACCGCGCAGAGCCCTCGCAGCCAACCGCGCGGCAGTCGGGTCACGCTCACTCAGATATTGCTGGAACCCCTGCATCATGCTCCGGCCAATAGGGTCGTTCATCAAACGTCCCATATCCGCCCTCCTCGCCTCCTCCGCCGTGATGGGTCCCTCACCCCTCCTTATAGCCTCCGCACTCCCGCTACCGTTCTCCCCTTCCCTCTCCTCGCCCGTCAGGCTATGGTCCGCCGCAACCACGTCCTCAATAGCCGTCATACCGAAGCGGCCGCCCTCGGTCCGGAAAAAGCGCCGGCCAGCCGCGTTCTTCACCAGCAGCGCCTCGTACGGCGCCGCCCGCCCGCACTGCGGCACGAGCCCCATCAGCTCTGGCGACGAGCGCATGCGCGCCGCGTTCTCGGGCGTCTGCAGGTCGTGCATCGTGCAGTCCAGCGCCTTCAGGATCCCCTCCTCCGCCACCAGGCTCTGGAAATTGGCACCTAGAGAAGATGGAGGCGCCGCGTTGTCGCGCAGTGTTGCGTTGGCGCCCCGGGCCCCGCCCGCGTTGAGGACTAGGGTGCGCCAGAAGCGCTCTGTTTTCTGGTCTAGCGGTTCGTTTGCGTAAGGAGAGGGAGAGCTGAAAGTAGAACTAGAAGAAGAAGAAGAAGAAGAAGAAGAAGGGGAGGCGGAGGAGGTAGAGGAGTGGTCAAGCATCTTCTTAAACTCGGAGAAACACAGCCGTCGCGCGTTCCCCGCGTTGAAGATGGGCGAGACATGCACGATGCGGTCGAGCGGGCGCGCCTGCAGATGCAAGGCGTTATTGTCGTCGTCGATCCGGATCGGCTTCTGCGCGCTCGGCGGCCGGATCTCGTTCCACCAGGCGCGCATGCCGCCGTTCGGGTTGAACAGCGACTCGGTCTTGGGCGGCACGGCGCCGAAGTCCACGGCCCAGCTCGGCAGCCCCTGCAGCCGGCGCGCGCACGGCGGCCGCTCCATGTGCCACAGGATCAGGTCCTGGCGCTCGAGGATGGTGTAGCGCGAGGCGTCGGCGAAGACCTGCTGCGGCGACCTCGCGTAGTCGATCGTGGGCAGCGGCTGGGTTCCCTCGCTGTGGAACTGCGCGCGGCCCGACGGCGTCGCGATGTGCAGCATGGAGAAGACGACCTCGCGCGGGTCCGCGGGCTCGCACGCGCGCGCCGTCTGGATCATGGGCAGCAGCTCGACGGACTGGTTGAGGCGGCGGCGGCGCTCGGCGATCTCGATCTCGTTGGCGATTTCGAAGCCCTTGAATACTTGTGGGAGTAGCGGCACCTGGAAGAACTTGGCTTGGTACAGCGGCAGCGCGCGCGAGCTGGCGATGTACTGCGGCCACCGGATGTTGCTCCGGCCGCACACGATGATGGGCGCGCGCGCCAGCACGATCTCCGAGATGCACTGCACGGTCTTCCAGTACGGCGACCCGAAGACGTCGTAGATCTGGCGCCAGAGACCGAAGTCGAATGAGTTCAGGTCGTTATAGGGGCAGTTGAGGAGCTGCTCTCGAAGCCCCGTGATCTGTTGCATGGTTGCGTTCGTGAGCCTGTCGCCTAGGCCAACTTGACGAGCGGCTTCGGTAAAGCGTCGACCCATCTCCTGCATAGTCTCGAACGCCTTAGCTGTGGATTCCCCTTTCCCCGGACCCAACCAGCATAGGGTTCGTTCTGCATTCTCGAGGACGTGGCGCTGGACGTTGGCTTGTGCGCTACGCTCTTCAACTGTACGGCCTACTAGTACATCGGCCCAGAGATTGCGGGCCCTCTCCTTGCGCCGGAACGTCCGCAAGGCACTCTCGAGCTGCTTGGGGATAGCCTGTTCCTCGCCATCGACTAATACATTTACTGTATTGTCGGCGGCAGCCGCAGTCTTTGCCGAACGGTCGTATGAGATGCACTCGTACGAGGTATCCTTCAGTGCGGCCTCCGTCAGGGTAATCTCAATGGGGGCATTTTGATCAGCAGCCGGCTGCAGGACGGCCAGTCTAGCCGTCAGATTATTCTGGTCTAACAGCACGGAGAACGGGTTGCTGCTGGACATTGTGCGATATCCTCGTGTAGTCTGGTGGTTTATGAGAGACGGTAAAATTTGAAGTGGCGATACCGCAAAGTAGATGACGATTCGTGCAACCCTGGGCACCAGTGATGTCGTTGTAGATCTTAGACGAAGAACCGTCATAATATACCCCTCGAGTTGTAGTCACGTCTCGAGGCAACACGGACATCGTTGCCTGCGGTTTACTGCCTAGATAGTGGAGGATCCCATCGTGAAATGGCCCCTACCAAGGAAACTGAAACGGGGAGATTCGAGACCTAGCCACTGACACCCGTATTGGGTGCCCGTCCTGACGCCTCCCGCTAACTGAACCGGGCCTGCAGCCTAGATCCGCATGGGCTGAGTCAATCTCGCTTGAAGAAATCTGACGATATAATCGGCCAGTCTAGCTTGATTAGGCTAGCTGCATATTTAGGATAGGACCCTTATTTCTCGGCCTTTGGTCTGGGCCTCATCGTCACTTTTATTCTGCTCTCACATATTTATGTCTTCAGAGGCTGTAGGTTGGTCTCGAAGTATTACGATACTATTACCATCAAATTCGCAGCACGTTTATCCCAATGCTAACATCGACTGCAACACTATGAGCTCAATTAATATTAAACTATGGATTCATTCATTATTCAAAACAATAACAACTTTTCCCGTGATGCATTCCAGCACAGCTGATGCCGCCGTGGTGTTGCCCTAGCTACCCCTTATAAGAGAAATTTAAGCATGGATGGCGACTTGGACCTGCGGATAGACCTGAACCATCGCGTGATACAAATCGGGGTGGTTCTGCATTAAGGCCTGCGGTTCCCATGCCGTCGCCACGAATATCGTGTCAATGCCGCTACTTATGGGTGTGGTGAAGATGTTGCAGATCTGCAAGCCGATAAGGAACGCGAACGCCACCACAACTATTTAGACCCCAAGTTAGTTTCCCGGTCAATAGAAGCGCCATACATGGACATTTATCAAAACCAAGCGCGTGGGGGCTTACCTGGTGTGTAAGAGCCGTCGGCATTGTATGAAGGGTGAGTGAATACCTAGAACAAAATGTAAGTACCTAAACCATTTCCGTAGGTATTATTAGTTGCCATGAGGGGATCTTTACAAGATACAGGTAGGCTAGCAAGCTTGTTGCATAGCCAACGAAAGTTGCTCCCATGGAGAGGACCGGACCGATGAGGCATTCATTAACGAGAGCATCGATACCGCGGTCCTTGATCATAGTCCACGTATCCTTAGCGGCAGCGAAGTAAGGTTTGCCATACAGGGAAATGTACGAAAAGGCGTAGCGATTGAGGAACTGCACGGCCCAGTCCAAGATTCCAATAATGCAGCCAAGAATCCAGAACATGATCACTCCAAGGATGTTACCACCAGAAGCCTCTTGCTGTTGGGCAACGGAGCATAACTGTCGCAGGAAGTTGATGATAGCCACGAGGAGGGATCCGAGAGATATGGATCCAAAGCTGTATGTTAGTGCTCTCCTGAGGCTGCCCCGTGTTGCGCCCCTTGGAAGGTTTTGCGGGTGGAAATACCAGGACCCGTAAACCCCGGAGATGGTGGTGTGGATGGTGTTTTTCAACCATTCCGAAGTCCAATACATAGCGAAGGTGATGAACACGAGTAGACCCTTGACCTTGGCGCTGCTGCAGCCACCAGCGCCTTCGGCACAGGCCGGATTTTGCCCGGGGGAATACTTCGCATACACAGCTACGAAAGTGACTGAGTACCAGGCAGCGAGAGCAGTCGCACAGAGGCCGCCGAGCGCACTGACTAGATAGACGTGACCATAACTCTTGGAAACATCGACTGCCGTCTTCAGCATGAGCGCGCTGAAGGGGATGCGCGGGATCCAAGTCTGAAGAGATCAGCGAGTAATAACATAACCGAGTATTGGACCACGACTCACTATGAACGCAAAGATGAGGAATGCCACGAAAATCAAGAAAACGATGCCGCCGGAGTAGTAGTGGCGTGACAGCATGTAAATTGCCGTGACTAGACCAAAAACGATATTGAGGATACCACTGAAGCCACCCGCGTGAGTCGCATATTCTTTTTGAAAGGCCTGCTGATGGGACTTACGTTATCCAGATGAACTGCTTGGGAAACTGGCGAGCTAGCAGTACGTAGACGTAGCTGAATACAATAGCGACACAGAGACAGAATACAAACAGAATGAGTGTGTTTGTATTGAGTCCGACTCTCGATCCGGAATCATAGATGCCATCTCCTTGGAAGTTCTTGGTGGAGGCTGTGATTGGTCAGTCTACACGGGAGAGCTCAATCTGCCTGTCAGCACCAATTCACTTACCGTAGCCATTGATCGAGATGCCAGAGACTACAACATAGCCTGCGAACACGACGAGAAACTAGATTCATCAGTATCTGGCTTGTCTATTCAACAGGGACGGGACGCACGAGAATACCGGCCCAGATATCATTGTACTTCGGGCGCTCAAGTTTGAAAGCCTGGTCGAACATGGGCTTCTCACTGCCGTAGCCGCCCCCATAGTTCGGAGGCGGGGCCGGAGGGCCAGGCTGCGTGTATTGAGGTTGACTATATTGGGGCTGATTATACTGAGGCTGGCCATATTGGGGTTGTCCGTATGGATTAGGTGCCTGCTGTGTATTGTAGTAGGAGGCGGCCTCGCCGTGCGCTTGATTGTTCGCCATCGTAGATTGCAGCTCCCGGTTTGTCGCAATCTCTGTGGTTATGATCTAACGGGAGCGCGATAGCATACCTGTAATGCCTTAATTCGCTAGCACGGAACTGGCATTCGCCGACGGAAAAGTCGATGAAAATGATGTTACCAGCGTCGCAGTAGGCAAAACAAAGAGATGTTGCTGTGGAATGAATGGCTTGAAGATTCAACGATGCTGTTCCCGCAAAGGCAAGATTGACATCATGGTCGCACTAGCGAAAGCTTGTGAAGCTCATTTGGGAAATACCAAGGTACCAGCAACTAGCTTGAGCTTTGATATTTGAAGCTCGATGGTCTAAAAGCTATTAAGACCTAAGCTTCTCCATTTCATTGCCAGTTCGACTGTTCCGCGCTGTTCATTGGCAGCCCCTCGAGTCGATGGCGTCACTGTCGTTCCACAATGGACGAGATGCGGGACACACGAATCAATCTGCCGCCCGTGTCCCACGTTACCACGGCCATGAATAGAGACTATCAAGTCTTGGATGTGACCAAGAAAATTAGATAACCTAGAGTGTCACACAGTTCAACTCGTTTAAGATTCTCAATAGATTTCCTCCAGATGAATGGAAATTAAGCCAAGTGACATTTCAGTGCGTTATTCGTCCTCTGTGTCACCGGACTCATCGCACTCGAATTCCAGCGAAAACAACGATCGCAGTTACGTATAACGCCGCGCTCACCAAATAGGGTACACCCAGAGCGCCTGTTGCAATACCTCGAACCCACAGCGCTGCCATCAATGGAGCACCGACTAGGGAACCAAGGATCTTCACCATCATGACGATAGAGAAAATGTGCGTTTCCGGGTCCGGTGAGTTCGCCGGCCGATCGTTGTCCTTGGGCGACACTGATGGGGATTTCAACAAACCCAAGGTGAACACCGGGAGGGCGGATCCAAGTGAGTAGAGTAACAGAGACGGAAATAAGAGCCAAACGGTGACCGCGACAGAAATGGCCAGTGCACCTAAGACAGATATGACTAAGCAGATTCGAGAGTAGCGGACATTGTCCCGATCGGAGAGTGACGGAGATTGGGTCGGACCCTGTGAACCTCTAGCTCTAAGGATTCCCGGAATCACAATAGTGAGAAGTGTAAAGTTTACGATAGCTTTTGCAGAAAGCAGATAGCCCGCCGAGGCAAACTCCCAGTGATATCTTTTCGATATATATTGGGCCAAGAGGCTGGTATCGGAGCTCGCGAGAGCAGTTAGGAAGAAGCTGATAAGCAACAGAGTGAGGTTCCTGGGATGGCTCCTAACGATAGAGTGGAGAGTGTGAAAGCGTTCGATAATAGGCTTCAATATAGAAGCTCTAGATGTTTGCGCCTTCAAAGTGGGGGATGATATGAGCGGTCGGCGCTGCTCGTCCTCTAATGCCGGCGGTTCATGCGCGGGGTCTACGAGCAGCGATATCGTGGGAATGGCTAACAGCAAGAGACAAATGCCAACCAAAAATGGAAGGAATAAGTTCAGAGTCATGGTTGCGCCAGCGAGGCCGGGTCCAACGAATGTCACCACATATGACACGGCATTCGTCCAGCTGAAATAAGTTGCCCTACAACATCCAGGTCAGCCGACAGAGGAACGCGTGTGCAAAGGAACCCTACCTGACGACATTATCGTCTGTTAAGCTAGCCGCAAGAGCATAAACGATAGAATTCAATACGCAGTTACCGCCGAGGATTGAGAGGGTTGGACCAGCAATGATGGCTTTTAGAGGCAAAGCCTCCTCGAAGTAGCCGACCACAGTAACCCAGGACACCAAGAATATCCTCGGTACAAGGTTGAGCCAGAGGACAGTTCTCCGACCGTATTTCTCAGCCACGAAGCCCAAAGGTATGGTCATGACGAAATCTGAACCGGAGTCAGCCTCGATGAATGAGCATACCAGCTTGCCCTCAAGATCATGACCGAGACTGACTCACCACCGACAATCCACAGGGTTTCCATGATACCCACATACCAGGCCAAACTTTTCTGAATGGCGTCAAGTTTGCAGAGTTTCTCATCAATATTTCCATCGCTGTAGATAGCGGACGGGTCATGAGTGCGGTAATATTCCCGACAGAGACGCCTCTCGATAACTCGGTTCAGCGGTAGCTGATAGAGACTTGCCGACAGACCGGTCAACAGTATCAAAGCTAAAAGCGCCAGAATCGCTAGTTTCGAGCGTGGATTACGACGCGCTTCTGGCGATGGAACGCTTGCGCCGCCGTGCATAGCATCCATTTTACACGCTTGGTTGACGACGCGGCAGGTAGGTGAAGTTGAAGACAGCAAGTTCAAGCATCGTCACAAAGAGTGGGGAATCCAAGTCAGCAGATAAGAAGCCTCAAGTTCTCGGTGTGACTTCTAAGTGCATGTTCAACAATGCTTAATTGAATAAGAAGCCACAATATCCAATCATACGTCAAGGTATATTTCGTACATGAATACCATGATTGAGCCATCTAGCTGCTCTCTCTAGGTAGACAATTAAGAAAACTACGGTAGATTCACAAGATAGTCTATTAAAACTTAATTATTCGGAATCCTATAAGAATTCTATCTCTATCCGTCTTTCCCAGTATGTACCCAGTCTATCATTTTCATGCCCGTGTGATATACAACATTGCTAAATCATAGCGAAATCATTCCTGGGCCATACTTCGTTCCAATTCGTATTTTTCATCAGCCGTCAGTTCAGCCGCTGCTTGACCAATGCGCACAGTGGTAGCACAACAAAATGTGAAGACAGCTAATCCAACACCTGTCCAGAATCCAACCTGATATCTTTGACGAAGGTCAGGGCTTTCGTCGGCATGGGAACGAGCCCACGATGAGACCGCTAGTTCCGCCACGCCAAGCCAAAATGACATTCCAAGATAACCAAGACTGGTGATTAGTCCAGCAGCAGTGGCCTGCAGCCTTCGAGGCTGAGCGGTCGTGGCGAATACATTCGTCACGTTATAGGTAATATCTATGCCTATAGTGCCGCACACCATAGATGGGAATATGTATGCCCAATAGATGTGGGTGGTCGATGGTCCATTTTTGTCTTGAGCTGGCATTAGGGGGAATAGTAGCACACAGAGCACATAACCGACCGCCGAGATAAGTAGCAAGATCTGCCCTGGGATCATGTGCAGGACGAACCCTCCCGTAATTGCTAGTATGAAACCGCCGAGAGCCAAGGGAATGAACCACACGGCGGCTTGTAGAGGGGTCGCTTTTAGAACTTCTTGAATACTGGTTTTGACGTTAGGGAGTGCATATGAGATGATCAACATATGAGGTAGACTTACTAAAAGCTGGAATAGAACAAGAAGATTGAGAACACTCCAAACCCGCAGAATATGAAAGCTGAGATGCGCTTCATGTACTTTGGACGGAATAGGTCGCCCGGTAATAAGGGATGGGCCGAAACCCATCCTTGTACATACACCGCGGCGGCAAGGAAAAGCGCGCCGATTATGAAGGTAACATAGATGTAAGGTGTGCGCCAACCATCAGGGGCGTTGCCCCCGTCTGTAAGTGCGTATACGACAAGTGCTAGCCCAGGCACGATAGTGCATACACCCCACCAATCCATGCGCACATCCGGCCCATCATGACCAAGGTGTCGAGGAATGGTAAAGAAGCCAGTTACAATGACGAGAAAGACGAAGCCGGTGCCGACCCAGAAGTACACGGTCCAGTTAGAAAGCTGTCCGGTGAGAGCACCCATGATAATGCCGAAATAGAATCCCACGCAAGCAGCAGCGCCGTAAAGACTGAAGACGAGGTTCTTTCGTGGCCCTGGTCGGTATGTCTGACCCAAAAGAGCAAGACCGGCAGGGAGAAATGCAGCGGCACCTACGCCTTGCATTGCACGACTTGCTATTAGCATAGTTGGGTTCTTACTGAACCCGCAGACGATCGACCAGATTAGGAGCCAGATATGGCCACCCAGGAATACGATTCGACCACCATGCTGGGCACATAGTCGAGCGAATGGAAGGAGCAGAGTTGCGGTGGTTAGGTTTATCACGCCGGCCGGCCATGTCCGCTGTGACTCGGGGATTTGTAACGCGTCGGCTAGCGCTGGGAGGATGATATTGAAGCCACTGATGAAATATTCGCTCACACATAACGAAGCAACTACGGCGAAGACGAAGCCGACCTCAGCGGCCCAGTTAGGAAGGGTGTCTGGTCGTTGACGGCCTAAGCGCTCGATATCAGCTTTGCCCAGGTTATCTGTGTGACCGCTCTCAGGGGTTCCAGGGCTTGGGTCGAAAATCCCATTGTTGATCTCGGCTGGTTCGGCCATAGTAGTTTATAACTTGTAGATGAAGCCGAACTTAACAAGGTGAACGGAAACCCAAGAGGCAAAGTAAAGAGTAAACTTGCTAGCCAGGTAGTAACAACTTCTCGAACACGTATTCCAAAGTACAACAGTTGATTCTAATAAAGGCATCCTGATCGTTTATGTAGAGGCTACTGAAGGGACATTCTGACCCAAGGTCAAAGTAATAGTCATAAAACATAAGAAAATTTACCTTGCAGTCTGCGAGAGTTGACTCTTGGCCGCCACATTGGGAACTCCGTCGTATTATGCAATCGACTTTGTGGATGCTGAAGGGGAATACCAGCACTAACCCCGACCAGCCACGGATCCCATTGGCCAATCAGAGTCCATCAGAAACTAGCAGAATCTCAGATGGACCCATCAAGATGCACAACTTGTGTCTTGGCTACCTCTTTCGGTATAGCGCGCACCAATTGTACATGACACTAAAGCTTAACCGTCTCCGCGGCTCCACCTAATCGGGCTTCTTTTACTAATGATGCTGTAAAACATCTTCATTCACCGACATCATCCATCCTTCACCCCGTTTCACTCCATGATTCTAGAACCTAGAGTCTGAAGTCACTAGTTGTCAACTCTCCAGTTTATCAGTTCGGCTTTCTTGGTTGTTCGACAAGCAAGGACCATTTGCCAAGATTCCAGGTGTAAGGCAGCGTGAGATCAACCCGGGACTTGTCCTGTCGTCCAGTCGAGCTCCGGTTCGGCTCATATTCACACTGAACAAGACACCGATCTCATAACCCCGATTTGATAGCAACTGCTATAATCCCCACCATTGCTTTCCAACTACCCCAGTTGTAGCCCCTGTCTCTATCCCCGCTTGATCCGGGCGTATATCACATCTGTGTTGTGGTGCTTGGTGTCCATCGTCGATCCGATGGTTATGCCAAAGGCTTGCCACAACTGCCGGAATCGTCGCCTTAGATGTGATCGGTCGATTCCAGAATGCCATAAGTGCATGAGTGCTGGACAGGAATGTCTTGGTTACGGGAAACTCTATAAGTGGGTTGAAAAGGCGACACCACAAGACCGGAATGGCGCAAAGTCATTCGTCTCTTCCGCGGTGAAAACTCAAGAGCCTCTTGACTCTTGGTCTGGCCCTCGGCTAGGTTCTAAGATATATGCTGAATCAGCCGACTCAAACCAACTCTTCAAGGACGTTGAACCTTGGTCTCAGGTACCGAGCTTCTCATTGTTAGATCCACTACTTCAAGACTTAGAGCTATCATCGCGGCATTATCTAAATTACTGTCAGTTCAACTGCAATTTACTTTATATCTATGTTCACTGCCATACTAACCATATTTAGATGCCGTTCGTTTTTGCCAAGATCTCGTTATATACGATTCCCCGGAGCGTGGCACTAACCCATTCAGGGAACTAGTCCCCATGTCTCAGGGGTACCCCTTTCTGCGGGAGATCATCGTCGCCGCATCGGCATTGCATTTTTGTAACGCTATGCGCTGGCATAGAAGCCCTCGGCCAGCTGTTGACGCCCTAGTTGATGCCCTCCGTGCGCGACACAGGGCAATCAAGTCATTACAGGCCGTGATAGAGCATCAAAAAGACTTGGGCGATGTTGAGCTTAATGACACGGAGAAAGATGCACTACTAGCTGCTGTCCTCTTCTTCGTCAACTTTGCGCTGATAGACTCTGGAAAAGGTGGCTGGCGGGCTCACATGAATTTCGTCGGCAGACTCCTTAGCCTCCGAACGCCCAGCTCCTCGCAATCAAACATCCAAGGGACAATGACGACTGGATCGCAGCCAGATAGCAAATCTTCTTTGGATTTTGTACCTTTTGAACCTCTGATATATTTATCTTTCACTCCTCATTCCACCTCATCCGCTCAATCCCTAGGCGTTCGTGATTATATTACTTCAGACTCCATGGCTTATTATATTTGGAGTAATGCACTTGACTCGCTTGTCTCGTCCGGGAGCCGGCTCGTCACGAATCCCTTGGCATTCGATGGACAACACCCCGACATCCTTCCCATTCTCCTCCGCACCGAGGCGAACAGCTACCACAGTTGTCCGTCGCGTTTACTGTACGCCATTTTTCGGACTTCACAGCTAGCTAGAGATGTCAGGTCCAACGGGGCCGGCCTGTTAAATCATGATCAGATGCGGTCCTGTGTTGAGCTTCTCGAAGAAGTCGAGGCCTTTGACTGCGACACCTGGGCGGCGGAAGTATGCGCCAAAATTGCCGCCGACGCGGGTTTTCTGGACGAAGCAGAGTTAGATTATCGTAGACATATCGCCGCAACTTATCGTGCCGCCGTGTGTTTATACATCCTCCTGGTTGCTCCCGAATCACGAAGCCAAGTCGCACGTTGCGCTTCTTACAATGAGATCGGGGAGGATAGAGTGCGGGCTCCTGCCAATACGGCGGAGCTAGCCGCCACAATTTTCTATCACTTGTCTTTCATTCCGACCAACAGCCCCTTATTCAAGTTCGCAACATGGCCCATATTCCTTACCGGCGTCGAAACGGCGGATTTCTCTCGCAGAGCATGGGTGCTAGAACGGCTGCGCGATATGCGGGATCTTTGTCCTTGGGGAATGCTCACATCGACAATGGAGACATTGGTAGAGATCTGGCGGATGAGGGACAGTGCGCCAGTGGTCGCGGAATTCGAGATGGACGGAAGCTGTCAAACAGGGAAATCCACCGCTCCATCACAAGAAAGAGGCTGCAATAATAACTGGCTGATGAAGTTACAAGGCTTCAAAATTGATTGCTTGATAGTATGAAGCTAGAGACACCTACTTTATGTTACAAGTCCAGACGGATAGCTTCATGCCTGTTAAGTAAGAGTCGCACAGAGCCAGCCACGCCAGCCCCACCCACGCATCCAGGGCGCACTCGTGGGATTATCAGAGAACTCCTCTAGTGCGCGGCACCAGCACCCGGGTTACTCAAAAGCTCCTTCGCAAGAGCCACATAGGAGCCCGATCTAATCTCCTCCACGATTCCTTGCTTCTCCCGAATCTCCCAGCCCAGCTCCTTCTTGGCCTTGGCGCTGGAAGCGCGGTTGTTAGCAGCCAGGAAGCGACCAAAGAACGGCCCGAGCTGCGCGACGGACTCCTCAAGCGTTAGCGACTTCACAGGCAGGTGCAGGATCTCGGCCATGGCGTCGGCGATCTGACGGAACTTCACATCCGTCGAGTCCGTGGCGTTGTAGATGGACCCTGCGGGCGCCTTTTGCGCAGCAAGGAGGAAGAGTCGCGCAGCGTCGTCGACGTGCACTGTGGAAATGTAGTTCTTGCCCTCGTCGACGCAGAGCACTTCGCCTCGCTTGGCGGACATTTCCACTATGGTGGCGGGTTAGCGAGTGTATTTCTCCACGGATGTAAGATTTGGAGCATATTGAAGGGAAATGACCATTAAACGGACAAGGTGAGATGGGGGTGACGGAAATGGCAGATTGCCTAGGGCTACTCACAAAAGATCTTGACCCCGCTACCACCACGGCCGTAAACCCACTGAGCAAGACGGATAGTCGAGACTTTAACCCCCTTCTTGGCGAGTGACTGGTCGTATTGCTCAACAAGGTGGCGCGGCACGAGAGCTTGCTGAGCGTACGGGGCCGTCTCGTCGGTCTCGCCACCATTCGGATCAGCCTGCGCCATCAGGGTGCCAGAGGTGGTCACCAGCGGCTTGTTGGTGCCCTTCAAGCTGTCGGCGAAGGCATCCGCAATGGCGGCCTGCGCCTTGATGACGGGGTCGTATCCTTGGCTCAGGTCGAAGGTAAACGGATCGGCCAAGTGCATCACGATGTCAGCCGCAGCGCTCTCGCGTCGCAACACATCCAGGTCGGTGAGATCCCCGCGGACCGGCACTCCGCCGATCTTCTTCAGCTTCTCGGCACTGCTGTCGGAGCGCGTCAACCCGTAGACTTCGTAGCCCTGGGCCACGGCGAACTCGGTGATGCGGGACCCGACGTACCCGCTGGCACCGGTCATGAAGATGCGCTGCTTCTTGGTGTCGGCCATTGTGTCTTTGTGTGAGGTTCGTGGGAATGAATTGGTGTGTGTGGGTGTGAGAGAATGCAAGCTTGAATTCAAGGTTCTATCGATTGGTTCTTATGAGGGGTTGAAATGCCGTTGATTGCTGTCGAATGTTGTGTTTGCTTCAAGGTGCGGGCACATCCGTAGGTATATATAGAAATATCTGGACTTAAAGCTTCCCGATAGGTCGGTCTTTAGCACGCCGATGCGCCACTTGCCTCATCCTGGGACCTGTGTAACACAAGGGGGTACATGAGATATTAGTAATATCGTGTGTCAAGCGCCCTAGCTAGAAATTACAGCGAGTTTCCTCAGGTAGATGGGAAAAGTAAAGAGAACTAAGCGGTGAATTCCCATTTCATCTACTCTCATACGAGCTTTGCTTCGGTGACGGGGATACCGGGGATATGTGACTAAGCTCCAGCCCTTGGGTCCGTTTCACGGACTTGCCTATTTAGGCATAGAAATAGCATCAAGCAGGGCTAACCTAAGACGAAGCTGAATATCGACCCTCCTATGCTACGTGGGGGGGATTGCTGAAGGATCTTTTCGGCATCGTCGATGATACCTTGCATGACGTTCTAGCGCTAGTTAAATTAATAAGCTTGCCCGACTTCTCCCTCTCGGACGGTATTGAAGCTCCGAACTCTCCGATCTTAAACGGGATTGACAATTCCGGACGCCTTCGGTTGAATTAATGTCACGACGGGTTGAGGTTTCGTGATGAAAACCATTATTAGTCGGTAATGGAGGGTTTCATTGCGTCAAAGACTGTATTATTATTACTCCCACGTCATGCCGGGCGAAACATGTGGGATTCCCTGCGTAGGGACCATCGATGCCCGGCCGTTTGGAAAGACGAAAACTATCTACCTAGCTGCCTCGTAAACACTTCTCCGCCAAGACCGGGGACTGATCTCTCCATATGTTCTTTGTGACATATCCATGAGCTACGTACTGTACCACCTTTCTCGTGGATTAGTACTCATTCGTCCCCCGAGCCACGGTCTGTCACCGGTCGAACAAAGTTTCTGATATCCCCTATAATCGCCAGATATCGTCGTTCACTAAAGCCCTCAGGTTTGCGAAGTGCTCGGTTGACTCAGAGTCATAGTGAAAGGGTAACAATGCCGATACACTGGATTCATCGTTATTTTCTACTGCTGGATCTATATTGGCGGTGCCATCTCTGGCCGGCACTTCGAGCATACCCACCTTCAAGTCAAAAGAGAAGATAAGCGCTTTTCGAGCGGCCTGCAGCGTGTCTGTGTGCTCCGGTTGCAATTGTGCGATGGAATCTAGTCGTTCAATGAAGGCAGTCACTTTCCTGATAGTTTCCCCGCGAGAAACTTGAGACGGTCCGCCATTCCCTCTTACTAGTCCATCGACTAGAAAGTACGCGATTGGAACACCATATACAAGCATCTGAGATTTTCGTTAGTTATGCCATAGCTAAAGGCTAAATTTGCTTACAATCCACGAATAACCCCTAAAGGGACATTCTGCAAGCCGTAGAGAGGTAGTATTGTCGAGAATTGTCGTTATCATTTTTTGCGCGATGGGATCTGCAGAGCACCAGAAGACATTCGACAAGGGACGCCGACTGTTTCCGCGCCCAGCTTGGAATCTAATGAAGAGGTATTCTAGGTATATCGACGCTAGTAGCAAGCGCTGCCTCCCTGTGCACTTTTCTAGGTCTGCAGTGGGATATTTACTGTAGGCAGGAAGACTATTCCATAGATTGGGGCAATGAAAGGCAAGAATTCTGGCTGGCGGTTAGCAAATATTAGACAGACTAGGACAATACTTACGATAGGCTAGCGGAATAGATACCCTCCCCGGTCTCCTTTGTCATTCTGAGGACATATTCGTGAAGCGTGCTTAAAAGAAAACGTAATATGATCCATGTCGAGGTGCAGTATTTGCTACGAGACCTCCAATCGCAGCAGTTAAACACACACATGGGAATTTCGTCAACTCTATCTTCCAACGGCAGAATGTATCTCTTGAGCTCCTGAGCTCCTGAAGGCCGAGCGGTTCATTGGTGTTGTGAGGCACACAAGAGGTCATTGATGGGCGTTGAGTGGAAATACATATTGATATATCGATGCTGTATGCCGCCATGAATAGACACAGTCATAATTCCGCGGCAGATTCGTCGGAGGCAGTGCGTTCAGTATGGTGTA
This sequence comes from Hypoxylon sp. FL1857, assembly GCA_022578955.1. Classification (NCBI taxonomy): domain Eukaryota; kingdom Fungi; phylum Ascomycota; class Sordariomycetes; order Xylariales; family Hypoxylaceae; genus Hypoxylon; species Hypoxylon sp. FL1857. The sequence continues at coordinate 263,746 of MU400380.1, forward strand.
GTTCGGCTTCAGTGATAACGCCTGCGAGATCAGAGAGGCGCCTCCAGGTTAGACGATCTATACCCGTTAGTAATTACAACCTTTATGATGTTTCAGATAATATGGACTTGCCTTCATCTCCGTAGTGCATTGAAATAGGGCCTTGGAACCCGGATCGAGCTCACTGGTGGGCCCTGTGGATACCTCTGAACCAGGCATATCGGTGTTAGAAGAAGAGCAGCACGGGAAATGGTAGGTACTAGGTGAGTGTGCCTATGTCAGTGGTGTTGGGTGATAAAAAAGGTGAAATAGGTAGGTAGTCATCTAACCTGGGAGGTGGCTTTGCTGATGGTCCGTTTGTTAACGGCTTCACTTTTCAACTCGATTCACCGTGGTGTACCTGTTGCGTACCAAAAGTTGTTGAATTGTGTAAGTGGTGAGGAGAGTCTCTCAAAAGCGGCTTTTGGGGCAGATCTAAGCCAGACCCACATCTTTATATAAGCATACCCGTCATGTGCATAAGACATGCACCTTGATGGTGGAATAAATAAAAGCGGCAGCAGGTACCTAATTAGGTAAGCCGCCACTTATCTGGTCGGTGTGGATACTGGATCGGGTGATTAGGTACCTAACCTACCTTAATCTGTAGGGAAGCTGCGCCGGCAACCTTCATCCATATTGTAGATAAATCTCGAGACCCGACATCTTATGACCTTTCCATCAATTCCATCAGTCTCATATCATGGATTAATCAGGCTTGGCTATTCCATATTTGCAGGTCCTGAATCTGTTGATACCAAGCCCGCCGCAATCGCATCTGTGCAGCAATGTACATGCCCGTTTTGCGACATATATTCTAGGACATAAGCTCCTCACATCTTTTGGCTACTAACATACATCCATGTACATATTAGGATACCTCTGACGTTTGCTTCTAACTCCCCCTTGTTTTTATCAGTGGCACGGGTAGTCGCATCTTTCTACATGTAGGCTGAGGATGATACCGGGACATTTGAGTACTATACCTACCATCCAGGTCACCCGAATCTCATAGTATGAGTCTCCTCTCATCTCTGAAATTTTCATATCTTATCCGACACGAACTTAGCAAGACTCTGGGGAATGAATCTCAGGTCCCTTTGCGGCCGGTTTCCGCGTCGTAATAGATGCCTCCGGCGCTGTGTTAGGTACCTACTAGTAATCCGTCTAGGACTACAAGCATCAATTATCTGTCCCGGTAGCATTTTATACAAAGGAGAATCGACCTACACCAAAGAACCCACTTGTCATGCGATTATAACCCAGGTCGCACTTTAAGGTAGACGCCTAATCAGCTGAAGATGTGAGGCTGTTAATGAGGCCGATCTACTACGTAGTCGACGGTTTAGATTGCGCTGATCCGGGACATAATGCCGATTTCCATGCTGAAAAGGTTGTCTCTGCGACTGATGTCGCGCCGCTATCCCGGCACGGTTTGGCCTTGGCAAGGATTCAGTGACGTCGCCTAGCACAGGATAGGAACTCGAGCTTCAAAGTAGAATCCATGCTTGGGCCGCAACGTTGCAGCTTTTCTCGGCGGCCCCTGTTCGCTTGCTTTGAGGCCTTCCGTAAATAGCCCCGGACGCGCAACCTCCGCCGCTCCGTTCGTGCCATCGCATTGTTCCCCAACCCACCGCAATGTATCGAAGCGCTAGGATCGTTATGGAATCTCCACACGTTCCGCTTGCGCGTAGAGCCTCCGCGTCGCTAGCTATTGGGGGAGAAACAAGCTCACGAAGAAACCTAACCGGGGTCTATCGGCGCATCACGACTACATGCTGCGTGTGATGCGGCTTCAGGTTCCGGGTTCAGCGCCACCAACATGGTCATAGATACTACCAGCGCAATTATTTATAGGGAGCTGCAGCCCCGGATTCGTATATGTGACATGCTTGATCTGCAAGAACATTCATCTCAGCTCTTTGTAGCCGCCAGATCCTTATAATTGACAAAATGAGATACTCTTCGCTAGCAGCGTCTGTCGCCGGTGCCAGTTTGGCAAGCGCGCACACCATCTTCGTCCAACTCGAGTCCGGCGGCGTGACGAACCCCGTCTCGTATGGCATCAGAACGCCAACTTACGACGGCCCTATCACCGATGTGACGACTAACGACATAGCGTGTAACGGTGGTCCTAACCCGACTACACCTTCAGACAAGATCATTGATGTCAAGGCCGGTTCCACGGTCAATGCCATATGGAGGCATACACTCACGTCGGGAGCAAACGACGTGATGGATGCTAGTCACTTGGGCCCGACGCTAGCATATCTCAAGAAGGTCGATGATGCGACAACTGACGTGGGATACGGCAGCGGCTGGTACGTCGGACATCTCATTGGCGCAGATGTCAGCTGGTATCGAATGCTCACTAGCTACTAGGTTCAAGATCCAGGAAGACGGCTACACAGACGGCGTCTGGGGCACAACGAAGGTCATCAACAACCAAGGACAGCAGCCGATTACGATCCCTGACTGCATTCCGGATGGCCAGTACCTCCTGCGCGCCGAGATGATCGCCTTACATGGTGCTAGCTCCCCGAATGGAGCGCAATTTTACGTGTGTTTCGCTTAATTCTGGTTTCGCAAGTGATTGGAGCTAACTAGAGGTTCAGATGGAATGCGCACAAATCAACATCTCTGGAGGCAAGGCGACCAAGACGCCTACAACCTACAGCCTTCCGGGCATCTACAAGCAGAACGACCCTGGCATTCTTATCAACATCTACTCTATGGGCAAGGACAGCACATACGTCATTCCCGGTATGTACTCATACCTCGTTGTAGGCTTTTTTCAGCGAAGCTAATGAGAACCAACTAGGTCCTGACCCATTTACCTGCTCGGCGAGTTCCGGCTCAAGCTCTCAGACCAGCGTGAAGGTCCCGGCTTCTACGACCCTGGCGACTTCTACTAAGACCTCGATGGCCACAACTACTCCGACTGGTCCCTCGGCGTGCAGCGTCGCGCAGTGGGCCCAATGCGGTGGCTCTGGCTTCACGGGATGCACTTCATGTGCAAGCGGGCTCACTTGTAAGAAACAGGTAGGTTACTCTATTCATATCTTCGTGGAGCGTAGCATATGCTGATTCTACTCTACAGAACGACTACTATTCCCAGTGCCAATAAGGCATAACCCTTTCCATAGAAACTTCTGAGTAGTAATAGAACGTATGATATATTGTCACACCCCACTTTCCTAGGCCTTCTTTCGAGGACCCGTCTTCTTGTTCCAAGTATCAGTCACCTATAATTAGGCACCTTTTAGCCTCCCTCCCCGTAGTGTTTAACATGGATATTTGTACGGCCCCGCCTTTTGCACATGCTCGGCATCCATGCCCTTAAAGGGAGGTTTAGATTGTTAGTCTAGTGTTCTGCAGCAGTCGCTCTCCCGCCACCGCTACGAAAGGACCGTCCCTCAGGGCGCCATTGAAATCGACGTGATATCCAGTCGCCATTAGGGACATCCGCCCCGCCTTCAGCCTGACGGCGGCGGTTTTGGTTGCCCACGTAGGTCCCGGCTCCTTGAGGTAGTCCTCTCGCTTCATGTACTGGTTGACGTAACGAATGAAGTAGCTCCTCGAAAGCGGCGGAGACCCCGTCCCACCGTAGCTGGGTTGTCAAAGGGCGCCTTTACCTCGTTCCATGAGTCCTCTGGGCCCCTTATTGGAAAGAGATCGTCGTCGGTAACCGCAAGGTGTAGAGACGTGTTGTAATGTCCCGTCGTCTGTTGATGATGGAATTAGCTCCAATGCTATGCTGTAGCTCCAAATGAGCGAGCCCCATCGCCCCATAGTGCAAACGAAGGACATAAGCGTGAAACGCAATCGCGCTATAGTCGAAATTCCGTACACAAGCCGCACATCGGCTCCCAGGCGAAGCTGGGATTGTAGTCTAATAAGACTTCATAGTCTTGGGTTCTCCCAATCACATTCTCTCTGTGTGTATTAGGTAAGGTTGAAGGTCCAGTGGTAGCGGCACGACCGACGAACTGCTTGTCGTCCTCGACTTTCATCGTCCTTGGCCGCCATCGTCCTCGACTTTCATGTTGTGGAAGTGACGGGTTTAGGGAGACCCATGTCACCATGGTTGTCTCTAGTTATGAGCTACTCTCTGTGAATTAGTGAAATGCGCTGGCACATTCACCATTCCGTTATGAGAAAGCCTTAGCTCTATTCGCATACAACAGCCGCGGTCACGATCGCTGTATGTTGGAAATATTCCTCCCCAGGGACCGCCGTACAACCGGCCCAAGTGCCAGCGTATCGACGTTTGGTCCTAATTCGGACGCTAGTTGAGATTTTGCTTGTGTTCTAGCGGCGTTGTAGCCGTTTCTCTTTTTGTTATCTGTGGTTATACTGGTGGTCATACTGGTGGTCTGCAACACACCATGTGTTATAGTGACCACTTGGAGTTTAGTTCCGCCCGTTTGGTTGTTAGGATGAGTATATCTTCTGTAAATAATCCTCGATCTGGTAATGGTTCTGTCCCCTTAGGAGCTGTTGCCGTACCATAGCCATGTGTTGTAGCAGTATCTGACGTATCTGTTGCTAGAATCCTATGTCAGGGTTCAGGTAGTTGTGATGTGTCATAGATACCCAGACAAAGAGTCTCTCGTATGTATACCCGGCTCTATGGACGGCACCGTGACAGTCTGTTCCCAGTGCCAATAAGAAATACAATATTGCCGAATATGGCCTCGAGTGTAAGAGCGTAGCCATGTTGTGTATAACCGAGGATGAACCTTGCGATATAATGAGACCCGCAGAGCGCACGACGACGATGAGGTGGATGAAGATGGCCTGTGGTATTTCGCAGGCTGGGTTCGTCTTTCGGCCTTCCGTACTTGATCTTCCTCGGCTCTTTCTTCACCAGAACGCAGCCATGAAGAATAGGCAGTACGGGGGGACCATGTCGCTTAGTTGACTCCTAACGCGATGCCCCATGCTCGACGAATGCACGTTCAGCTTGATTGGTGTTGGCGATGTGGTGGTTCCTGCTCCAGTAGTGTCATAACCGCTACGCCCCTGATTTCGGGGTTTGGTTTATAGGTTTTGTGATGGCTATATCGTAGGGGCCCGGTTCCCTATCAATTGATGCTTCTTTTGCATGATCTGCGCTACTCCTATCAGTAGAGAATGATGACGTCGTAGATCTCAGTTGAACCGGCTTCTGGGACGAGACGCCCTTTGATGTGTAGGTGATTATTATCAAAGGATTAGTAGTCATGGACCAGAGACTGAGCCGGGGTCATCGGGTAGGGGGTCCTTCCTTGACTTCGAGCTCGGGGTGACGGACGAGATGGTGAGGGGCAAGATTGCGCTTGAAGAGACGGCGATTGACGATGGGGGGACGGGGAATTCTCGCCTTTCGACTTTCTCTGTCCCGGTGTCGTCGATCAGGTCGAGCAAGTATGCTCTCAGGAGATAATTGCGGGGAAAAGGGGGCAAAAGCCAGTCGCGAGGAGGGGACTGGCTAATACAAGGCTCCCAATAGACATCTATTTTCTTCTTTCAGCGAAAAATGCTAGCGTTTAATCATTTACGCTGTTGTTTAGATAATCTTCGTCGGCCCACCCCCTTCGGCTCCAAGGCTGTACTCCGACTGAGAATGCTTTGTCGTCTCGTCATGGCTTGGACCGTGCGTGCCATTTGAGATAGGCCACAAAGGGCAACAAATAATGAAGCCGACGATCGTCGAATCTATCGAAAATACGCTAGCTCCTTTCTTTGCTCGACCGCAGCTGAAGGGGGTGGCTTGAGACTCATGATACCATTCAGAGATGTTGGGAGATGTGGGGAGCATTTTATGATTCTGTCCGAGGGGCCACCCGGACTCTCTAACCGTGGTGATGGATAGATACCTGCTTGTCTTCCATCTAAAGTGTATCTTGTCTCTATACCCTCCTCTACTCCCTTCACAATTGCTTCACCGTTCCATAAGTATTGCGATACGTATCTCCGCGTACTCTCCATGCTAATTATTAGGGGCAACCAGCCTGTAAGGCCCAGGCAACCCCACCAACTGAAGTTGGCCAGATAGCGTTTCGTTGACGACAACAAAGTCGATGACGTCGTATGGGGAGGTGGATCGGTTACGAAGGTGATGTTGGATGTAGTCAAGCCAGTATGATTTCATGATTCTCTTCCTCCTCCAAGGCTGCCTGATCGCAGGCGCCTAAGTGTGACTTCTTTTGGCATGTCTTGCACGTCTTCTTCCCACACTGCGCGCACTCTCCCACGCGGCGTGTCTTGGCCTCGAAGGCAAGGTATTCGCCGCAATCCTTATCGTGGCCTCGATATTTTTATCAAGGTAGCAAATTCGCAGCGTTCCCGGCGCCTAAAGGCAGTCCTCATAAAGGACGGTAATGACATAGGGGTGCCATTTGTCCCTGGGATTAAGCGGCTAAATTCGTCAAAATACTCGCTATTTTCCTTGAAGCATTTGGTTACCTACTCGTTGCTATCCTCAAAGGATTCCTATATGACTCCACGATGGTTTCAATGATAGTGTCGATGAAGTAGACTTGGGGGCTTCCGGGCTCCCAAGGACAATGGTCGTTAAATATGACAACTAGGTAGTGGAGATCCGGAAGCCCCCAAGTCTCCTTTGTCAAGGCGCTTGATTTGTTCCCCAGAGTAGTCCATGGACTCCTCGTTGTTATCCCGGAGGACTCCTCTGTATAGTTTCGTGATGCGTTCGACGCTTGCATCGAGGTAGCAGACAGGTGGAGTTTTGGGACTCCAAACAGTCGATAAAAATTATGACGAGATAGTGGTTGTCGTCGTTTTCTAAGATGGATAAGCCAACTTCGGCGAGGTGTTAGATATTGTCTTGAAAGCAACCAGCGATCGCTTCTTGTCATCCCCAAAGTACGACGCGATATAGGGGAATCGTCACTCACGAAACTAAGCAAACTTCGGCGAAGTATTCGATGGTTTCTCGACCGAAGTCGGCGATCTGTTCTTGAAGTCCTTCGAAATACCCCTTCGCCTTGTCGTTCTCGTTGCTGGGGTTTAGGTAAGGGACAAGCATATATAGTTGTCGACAAATTGATATGCCCCGTAGGACCAGGCTAGGAGGAGCATGCGAGTTTGTTAATGGTGAACTTGAATGGAGAGTAATAATATGTAGCACCGAAGAGAGGGTGTAGCGCTTCGACACTCTTGCGAAAGGACTGGATGGGAGTATACCCTAACCCAGAGCTTGACGATGACTGTGAAAAGGCTTATGGAACGCAAGCATCCCGTAAAGAGAGGCCACCTATTAGCCTCCTTGTTTTTGAGAGTCGTTGCAAAGGCGCGAGGACCAAGAGGAGATAGGAAGGATGTATTAAGGAGGGCCAAAAGGCCGGCGGACAGAGGGAGGGAAATTGTTCGGTAGAGAGAATAGGGATATGACGCACAAATGATGAAAGGCATTAAGTTTGAGGAAGGAGACATGAGGAAATAAAACGGCTGACGGGTTTCCATTTGTGGGAAAGGATTAGTCGAGTGGATTCTTCGGAATAGAAGTAGAAGTACACCGTATATTTATTTGTATTTGTACGAAGGAGCTAGGAGGTACCTAGCGGCAGAGGACCAGCTTAACAAGGTCCATGTTCGGTACCTCACAGGTGTACCCATATTCTACGCCTTAATTATGGCGATATGAAGCTCCTGCAAATGTTTAAGATTACTAGAGGATGGGTTACATCTTACGGCTATAGCCCTAACGAACGTCGTTTAATAAAAGGAGCCAGACTTATTTCTCACTTAATTCTGGACAATGTACTGTCTTTAGTCTAGTTTCCCTTCTCACCTGCTTATGGAATCCACTATGCGTACCTACCTCTTTATACAGAGACCTATATTTAGCCCCTGTATTTATTGTACCATTATGATAATTGTGTACCTAGGGACTGCAAGTACAAGGGATTCTGGAGCTACATCTAGAGGTACAACATAGCTCGGGCGGTAATATGTACAAGGGTATATGTCACACGCCGAACCCGCCTTGCTAAGGTGGTAACCGCCCGAGGTTAAGAAAGCAGTTTCCTGGTTTAATATGCTCAATACAAAGGTCCAATGCGATGGTCAGGTGTGATTAACCATATTTGTCAGAGATATCCATTGCACTGCATACTCGGCTCCCAAGCCAGGGTCTTAATACGTTCCTACTACAGTTGCTCTGACTCAAATCCACTGCTTGTTGCCAAAGTGCGAGACAAACGATCCTCCATCACCACGTTCAACGCTCGCATTGTTGATAACGTTAATGACAAGCTTGACAGACTCCTCCGGCGTGATCGGGCCTTTGAAGTGCGGCGCATATTCCGCGAACTTACGTCCCATCTTTTCCAGACTTTGGAGCTCTTTCGGAGACACTGCTCCCAAGGAACCACATCAGCAAGTATTCGAGGGTAAGTAAAAGGAGAAAGAACAACGCTTGATACAATGGGCTAATGGGAAAAGAAACTCACAGCCTGCAGAATCATTATGCCCCGAAGTATCGACAACGCCAGGGGAGATGCTCATAAACAAGATTCCCTCGTGGCAGAACTCAGCATGATACTTTGCGACGGCAAAATTCATCGCCGCCTTGTTTATGGCGTACGGCGCAGACATCTCGAGCTCGTAACGAAGAACAAGATCGACATCCGCATGGCCCGACGAGATCGCAATGACCTTCTTCGCCTTGCCCTTCCGAATAAGTGGTAGAAAGACGTTGAAGAGGTGGATATTCCCGACGACGTTAGCCTTATAGTTTATAAGCAAGTCTTCCTCAAGCGCCTTAGGGTCGTCCCTCCTAGGTCGCAGAGATATGTTAGCTGCGGTACCTCTCTGCCCAGGGGCAGAAATGGAGCCAGATTCGAAGGACTGGGAAAGACAAGAGGGATTTACATGTCATAGAGTGATTTGAAAGCCGAATATTTAGACAGAAATGCGCCGTTGGCAATGAGGTAATCCAGGCTACCGCCAGTGATTTTGGACGTATCGTCAGCGGCTTTCTGCAAGGGATACAGTCAACACTCCGACCAGCCATCAGGTTAGGGTCGGGTAGTTGCCAAACCTTCAGGGATTCGTAATCCGTTAGGTCTCCGTGGAGAATATGAATATTGGAACGGCCGATCTCAGCAGCAACCTTCTTCTCGGTGGCGGCCTTGTCCCGAGCAATTCCAATAACAACGGCTGCCGGGTCTGCAGATAGCTGACGAAGGAACTCGAACTATTATTATAGATTTAGTATTTTTTTCGACGCACTATAATACTACATATGTACTTACACCAAGTCCTCGGGATGCTCCGGTTACTACGTAAGAAGACATCTTGGAAGTGTCGTTTGGTTTAGAGAAGTGTGGGAATTAAGTAAGAACAAAGGTAAGGTAGTTAATGACGATTCGGTTGCTATTTGGTCACCTTTTCACGTCAAAGCAAGACACAAAAGCTTGCCTTTATATACACAAACAGGTAGCCCGTTGGTTACGTACGTAGTCGATGGATACCTGTATCTACCTACCTATTTCCATCCCTTGCCGTGCTTCGGCCGCCCGCCCGTTCTCAGGTCATCAACTAATTTCGTCCGTCCGGCGGTTTGATTGCAAATCAAGGGTTAGTAAGCCTCCAATCAGCATTGCGCTTTCAACTACTGCCATGCCCGAATCGGTATACTATGACTTCTATTGATTCTTATCCCGTCCGTCGCCAAGTCTAGCATCTCACACCATGCATGCTACAAGTTCGTGGGGCGGGAGAGAAAATCGGAGTGATTATTGGTGCGCACACCGAGCTTCCCGTTAGCATCGTGTATGATGCGGGTATCCAATTTAGCTTGCATCCACGCGCTTGAAGAGAAAACAGCATTCATACTAACTACTTCAACATCGCTATAGCTTGTTGCTGCTGGAATGAGTTTGAATGCTCCTAGAGATTTCTAGACACAAGCAGATTGTATTTTTCAATTAAAGCAACAATATATAACGAAGTATATACCTCCTATGAGGTACATTTTCGATAATCACTTCATGACTTGGAATATGGTGAGACCGACAGTGACAGCTAAATCCGGTAGCGTGATGCCGGGATGAAGAATATGTGGGTCCAACGAGATCCGATCGAACGAGTACGGCAAGGTACAGTATCGTAGGTTGGGGGTTGGTTTGATGCTAACCACCAAGTAAAGCTATGAATGAGAAGGTCTAAAACTACATAAATAACAAAGTGATCTTCGAGAACTAATTAGAATTACTCTTCCATTAGAGCAGAAGCTGGTATGCTAGGTAATAGTGACAGCCCCCGTTTGTTGTATACCTTGGTAGGAAATCTAGGGTAAGGGGAAAGTAAATTTCAATTTTGTTATGGTGCGGAGATAGGGTACAGTCATGCCCCCGCCCGGGCAGCAACTTAAAGCCGAGGAATGATTGAATTAGGTTGGATACAATGATTGAAGGGGTTAGCGATAGGGAAAACAAGAATGAAAAGCAGGGCCGAAAAATGAAGTGAAAGATGCTGTTTGTAAAAAACTGCAAAAGTAAATGTGGTGCTCTCGATCGGGGAATCGAACCCCGGCCACCTGCGTACTGTCAATGACAAGCAGGTATCCTGACCACTAGACCAATCGAGACGTTGATGTTCTGAGAACACCGATTTGCTAGACCTGTGATGGGATTCACGTATCAAATCCGTTGCAATTAGCACTTATATACCGCATATTGTGCGCAGAGCTCTCGCTAGTGGTTGCCAGAAATTTCTGTATCCCCGCATGCGTCTCACCTGACTGACCAATTAAGCGGGTGATAGTACAGCTTTAGCGGTGAGTTCGGTATAAGCCGGCACTAGAGGAAAGCAGCAATAGCGCATCGCGGGGCGCCACCTGGCATTCAGCTAGTCGTCGGCCTGACGGTGCCGCGCTGGGGCCATTTAAGGTTACACCGGTTTTTCGATGAGTTCATCAAGAAGCTTTTCCCCAGAAACACAGAAATACAGAACCTTCCCTTGTCTTGTACAACGGTTCACATTCCATCCCACAGGAGGAGGATCAGGACTTAAGATGCATCATACCAAGATCTAGAAATTAAATCCCTTTTTGCTTCAATGCTGTAGACCAATTTCATGTACATTTGCATACACTTACGTCGCACCTAGACCTGTCATTCCATTTAGCATATCGTCATCATGGCGGACCCACGGGTGTCAGACCAGTCGGAACACGAAGCCCAGGTGGTGTCGGAACACCTCCCCTCGGGGTACTCGGCTGCATTCGACGGAGAGCCCATCAATTATGGCTCTACCTCGTCTTCCAGTCCGGACCAGACAGAACCGGGCGAATCCTCGCTGAAGCTGCAGGGAGGTGATATTCACCGAGACCTGTTCAAGACAGCCGAGCGGGTCAAGATGCACAAGCGAGCGGCAACCTTCCACCACCCCCAAGACGCGACAGCTGAAAGTGAAGTTGAGGGCTTAACTGTGAGCGAGCAATTGGCTCCAGGAGGGTTCCGCAGGGCTTTCATACAGCAGAGGCAACAGCAGCGTCAGAGCTGGGCTGCAAGAATGCCCGTAACCAGGAATTTTGTCGAGTTTTTAGAATTATACGGGAGCTTCGCCGGAGAAGATCTCGCAGACTCCGACGATGAAGCAGTGACGTCCGAAGAAGAGGGCGAGGCAGAGGCGGGGGAAGAGCCGTCACGGGAAACGAGACCGCTCCTTGGACGTCGTAAGAGTTCGCGTGCCCCGCGAGGGGCCAAGGCCACTACCAAACAGACCTTCTTCACATTATTAAAGGCTTTTATTGGAACCGGAATCATGTTTCTCCCGAAGGCTTTTAATAATGGCGGCATTCTATTCTCCTCCCTGACGATGCTGGTCATCTCGACAGTCACCATGCTGGCATTTCATCTGCTCCTCGCCTGTAAGGCACGGTATGGAGGCGGTTATGGAGAGATCGGCCAAGCGATAGCGGGGAAAAGAATGCGCGGGCTGATATTGAGCTCCATCACCCTGTCGCAATTGGGATTCGTCTGCGCTGGCATAGTATTCGTTGCGGAGAATATAACCTCGTTTCTCCAGGCTGTTGGTCATGGCAGTATATCCTACTCGCCGACGACTTTGATTCTCATCCAGCTTATTGTTCTGATCCCCCTCGCGTTCATCCGGAACATCGCCAAGCTTGGCCCTGTTGCGCTCCTCGCGGATTCCTGCATCCTGCTTGGTGTGGCCTACATCTACTATTACGATATTGCTTCCCTCGCTACCAATGGTATCCACAAGAGCGTCGTTCTCTTCAACCCGGCCAAGTATACATTGACTATTGGAGCAGCCATCTTCACTTTTGAAGGTATTGGGCTCATCCTCCCAATCCAATCCTCAATGACGAAACCGGAACGATTCGAGTGGCTCCTCGGCACCGTCATGCTTATCATTACAATTCTGTTCACTGCCGTCGGTGCCCTCTGCTATGCCACATTCGGCGAAACCACTCAGATCGAAATCATCAACAACTATCCTCAAGACAGCAAGTTCGTCAATGCAGTTCAATTTCTCTACTCGCTGGCGGTCCTTGTCGGGACCCCCGTGCAGCTGTTCCCTGCCATACGTATCATCGAAGGTAGAATCTTCGGGTCTCATTCAGGCAAGAAGAACGCCCGCACGAAATGGATAAAAAACGCTTTCCGGACGTTCATAGTTGTTTTCTGTGGCGCGATTTCGATCCTGGGTGCTTCGAACCTCGATCGATTCGTGGCGTTGATCGGATCTTTTGCTTGCGTTCCCCTAGTCTATATCTACCCCGCATACCTGCATTACAAAGGCGTCGCGACTTCGTGGCAAGCTAAAGCCGGAGATATCTTGTTCATGGTGGTTGGTACCGTGGCTATGGTTTACACAACAGTCATTACTATCGTCAACAGTTTCATGAGCTGAGTGTTTGATTATCAACACGTCATACTGGGCGTCTGGCGGCTGGAAGACAAAAATAAAATATTGGCATTTTGGAATGGTTCTTCATATGGTCAGAACTGGAGTTATTGATTTGTTTAGCAGCGTATCAAATGCCGCATCACGATCATTCATGGTTGCGTGGCTCAACCTCCCGCTTTTCGACAGCGGGGTATGGAAACATTACGGCAGGTCATGAGCATTGTAATTGGGAGCTTGGGAATACAATTTTTTTTCTTATTACTCTTCAATTTACAATTACTTGCTGACTGCGCTTTAGCCCCTTTGGACGTTTCATCTCCATTACTATGAAGCTGTCAAAATTCGGCTTAAACACTGCTTTCACGATGGCATGTCACACAACCCACCAACCGTGGTGATCGTGGGGCACGTTGATGTATGACAGCCCCGACTTAACAGTAGTGAAAATAAAGACGACCTGCCCTAGAAACCAGAAATGTGACCTATACGATTCTAGGAAGGCCCAACGATCGTAAGCTCGGAGATAGGATTGTTGAATATCAATGACAATATATACCTGGGTGATATATGGAATCACCCCTTGAATCGATACCACTGTCAACCCACTTATGCGTGCCCCACTACACATTGACCCGCGTCAAGACAGAAGCGTGCCTCTTTCAAGGTATATCCCTCGACAGCTTTGAAATGAGTCATGCCGATACGTGAAGCTTTGGAATCCATGAAGAAGGAATTGGGATTTCACGGACCGCGAAGGCGAGCCCTTGTTGGATTCATAGAAAATGGCCTTAGCAGTGTCGTCACTGGAGCGATGCGCTTCACTATGTCCGTTTTGGGAAAACGGTGGTAGCTGACGGGCATAATGCGGCAGGGGGTTGACAAATTCTCCTTTCCTCTTTGGGACTCGGCCCATATGGCACAGCAACTGGCCCCTAGCAGCTATTCCGGAGGTGAGTAGGTAGGTATAGATGGAATATTTTATATAAAAAGACATCTTGTCTTCAGGTAAGTCGAGGACATCAAGCCTCTGCAATTCAACTCATTAGCCATCCTCCTCTTTATATCCTTTTTTTTTTTCAAGACCAAAAGACCAGAAGACCAAAAATCAAGATGTCTCTCCAAACCCAACTCGAGGCCCTCAGCGCGCAATTCGTCAACGCCCCTGCCGAGCTCAGGGACCCTATCAACACCGCGCGGACGGATTTCATGAAGACGTTCGACGTGAGCGGCGCCATCCAGCCCGGCCAGAAGCTTCCCGAGTTCCAGCTGCCGGATTCTTTGAACAAGACCGTCAGCAGCTCGGAGCTCCTGTCGAAGGGCCCGCTGCTGATCACCTTCTACCGCGGCGAATGGTGTCCGTTCTGCAACCTGGCGCTGCACGCGCTGCAGACCAAGCTCGCCGACTTCAAGGCCAAGGGCGTCACCCTCGTCGCCATCAGCCCCGAGCTGCCGGACAAATCGCTGTCCACGGCCGAGAAGCAGAAGCTCGAGTTCCCCGTGCTGTCGGACGTGGGGAATAAGTATGCACGACAGTTGGGAATCGTCTTCAAGCAGCCGGACTCGCTCCGCCCGGTGTTCGCGAAGCTGGGCCACGATCTCCTGAAGGATAATGGCGATGATTCGTTCGAGGTCCCTGTCCCTGCTACGCTGCTTGTTGATCGCGATGGCACGGTCAAGAAGACGTACGTTAACCCGGACTATACGAAGAGATTGGAACCGGATGTTGCGTTGGAATGGATCAACTCTCTATAGACTCCCTGAAAAAGAACTAATAGAAAGATGGGAGGAAATGATTGGATTGGGGATATTCTGTTTGGCTAGGTCTGCATGTATGTACACTAAGACCAGGTAGTCTCTAGGACTTTGTCGAATCCAACGCTCTGATCCCACCATTCACAGTCACTACAAGTTTAGATTGGATGACATGCTCATGCTGGTGATATTTGAGCGGTCGAAGCAACTTGAAAGCGCTATTTTCTTGGCCTGGGTTACGATGGACGAAGAAGAGGTAGCCAACCTTAGAAAGAGGTAATCATGCGGCCCAGGGATGTGAGCCAAGGGTGTTTCTTAACAATTTTATTGTTAACGAGCAAAATCATCGATGAATAAAAAAAAATAAAAAAGCGCTAAGGCTTACAAGCAACATGCAAAGGGTCAGAATCGACCCAGGGCCGAAACAGGCGGGTCGCCAAGCGATACATCATCTCACCATCGTCATGCAAGAACACGGGACTCCTAGAAGCGACATGGTTGTATTCCATGTATATAGTATTCGGATATGCACCGCCGCCACCTATGCAGTATGCTGCTAACCCTCTAGTTATGGCGAATGCCCTATGAACTCCTAGTCTGCAAAATGTTCCGCCGGTTCCGACCGTGTTCCCCTATCAAATAAAGCCAGTAGTAGGTGCGCTTCGCGCAAAATGCTAGTAACATGAAAAAAAGGCATAACCCCCCCCCTCCCCCCCCCCTAATAAGCGATGGGTATGGTGTTAGGTAAACTAATCCTCCGCCACGGAGGCCAGCACAGAGTACTGGCCTCCGGCGCCAGCCCACACAAGCTTCTCCCCACGAACGGCGGTGTTGTCGATGAGCGTCGGCGTCTCGACGTCCTCATCCGTGCCAAGTCCGGTCTGGTAGTTGGCAGAGAAACCCCAGCTGAAGGCTTTGCCTTCGGGGGTGATGGCGATGGTCGTGTCGGTGTTGACAGCGACAAAGGAAGTGGGTATGTCTGTGCGACTTGTTAGTAAATACTAGACACATAGTTGAGTCACTAAGGCTAGATGCGTTGGACTTACCGGGGATGATAGTGGGTGTGACGAGGATGCGCGGCTTTCCGTTCTCCATGATGGAGTTCTCCTCGGTGAACGCCTCGCTCGGGAGGCCAACCTGGTGGCTGTCGATTCGGCCCCAGATGAACAGCTTTCCGTCGGCGGTACACGCCGCGGAGTGGTGCTGGCCGCCATCGACGTGGACGACCTCGTGGTCGCGGAGGGCCTTGACGGCCTTGGCGGTGGTCACGATGGCGCCGTCCCTGCCGGCGTTGTCGGGGTGTCCGGTCTGCGCGAAGTTGTTCAGGCCCCAGGCCCACAGCTTGCCGTGGTTGTCGATGTAGAAGCTGTGGTAGGATCCCGCGGCAATCTTCACGGCGTACTTATGCTTCGTGAAGCGCCCGCAGACGTGCGGCTCGAGCGTCGCCTTGGGTCCCGAGTGTCGGGAGGCCGGCTTCCAGCCGAGCTGGTACTCGCCGCCGTTGCCCCAGGTGAACACCTTTCCGTCCTTGTCCAACGCCAGCATGTGGTCCTTGCCAGCAGCCAGAGATGTGATCGCCTTGAGTCCTGCTACCTTCATGGGGGTGGGTTGTATGTGGATGTCCTTCGTGAAGCCCAAAACTCCATCAGATCCCTATGCAATCCATTAGCCACAAAGTACCCAAATACGTGCCGCTGTTATTCCGTACCCTGAACGTGCCCCATCCATAAACATCTCCCGTGTCCGTCAACGCGAACGACGCGGAGTCGGTGGCCGCAACTTGGACGAACTGCGGGACTTCGCTTAGCGAGCTTAGGTCGACTTCACCGGGCGTGCTCTCGCCGAAGTCGATGCCCTTGTACGCGGCATCCTCGTCATCGTCGTCCGCGTCACTTCCCGGGTCTTCGAAGACGGGCTCGCGGCCCAGAGCCTTGAGGTCGTTGACGCCCCAGGTAAGAATCTTGTTGTCGGCCGTCAGGGCGACAGCGTGCATGCCACCGCATGCGACTTGGACGACGCCGACTACA
Source organism: Hypoxylon sp. FL1857 (assembly GCA_022578955.1). Classification (NCBI taxonomy): domain Eukaryota; kingdom Fungi; phylum Ascomycota; class Sordariomycetes; order Xylariales; family Hypoxylaceae; genus Hypoxylon; species Hypoxylon sp. FL1857. The sequence goes on from MU400380.1 coordinate 280,434, forward strand.
TCGGCGAGTAGGTTGTGGTTAATACGAGGGCGCTTCACGTTGATGGGCTTCTTGCCGTCGTGCTTCTGGTTGCCGAGGCCAAGTTCGCCGAATCGGCCTTCGCCAAAGACATAGACGTTAAGTAGTTGAGTAGGTCGAGAGTTGATGATGGGAGCGGGAGGGGATGCAGGAGCTGTGGCCTGTGTCTCGGCCTTTGTCTTTGCGCTGGGCGCGGTAGCTTTGCGGCCTCGAGCCGGTCCTGAGACAGTGTCGAGGGTTCGGGGCTTCTTCTGGCGTGTCGCATTAGGCGCATCTTCTTCATCGTCCTTACGGGGGCGCTTTGTTGCGCGTCGGGAGGAGCTCTTATCCTGGTTGGTGGATTTCTTAGCGGTCGGCTTCTTGGCGCCGTTGACCTTTGCATTAGTAGCCTTGGTTGTGGCGGCTCGCTTGTCGGAGACGGCGCGCTTTTGGGGCGCCATTGCGTAGTACAGGGTCGGACAATGCGGAATTGAATTCGGCTTGTCGAAGTTGTTGTAACGTAATTGGGAATGGGTTGGTAAGATTAAATCTTGTTTCCTTGCTGTAAGATCAAATCTTGGTTCTTTGCTGTGAGATCGTAAGTGGTACCTTAGCGGCACAAGGATTTGACTTAATAAACTTAAGTAAGTAGAGTGAGTTCTTTGTTTACGCGACGGAATTGAAGGGTAAGAGAAATAAGACGCGCGAACAGGTGGATGTATGTTGAGTCGAAAGCCTCCAGCTGATTGGCTTTTGAAATGTGTTGGATGCTGTAGCTGTGTAAGTCATGGAGTTACGCGAGCTGGCTGGCAGAATTTATGTAGCAGTGGAGGTAGGTGCACCAGGTACTGATTCTGCGCCCTGCCACGTCCGATTAAGTGCGCCTAGGAGGTATGTGCAGATGAGTTAGGTGCTGGGTGTAGGTGCTTGGTATTATGTACCTACACCCTGCACCTTTGTGATGCACAGTATAACAAACAAAGGAGAGCGCCGCATTAGGTGGGTAAGTGCAACCACAGTGTTAGTCACATACCACCACCCCGCCACGTCGGAAAATTACTAGGTGCTTACCTACTATATACTTCAAACAATAGGGGACAATGGATAATACTCGTAGTCTGTCACTTCTCGGGATTTTAACAGGTACATCTAGAGGTAGTCAGGCGATTGTGGGCTTATTTGTGGGTATATTTAACATCAGTCATTTGCATGTAGGTATTTTCATTGCAAGGCAGTCAAACTCCTTCCAAAGTTCAAACAAAACTTGATCCGCTCAGAGTTTCCAACATCCTCAAAACGAGCGCGCACATTGTGCGAGCCCATCCTTAGTTCGGGTCTTCGCCCATGTAGTTCTGTCTCTTCCTCTTTCCCAAAAACATAGTCATGATCTCGTCTCGGAATCGGGTGGGAGGCTCGTTGTGTGACGCCTCGTACGCGTCGATGGCCGGCTTCTCCCATATAAGATCAGCCTCCGCAGGGGACACAAACCTGGTGCGCTTGATGATCTTCCAGCCAAAGAAAGTGCAAAAGGCGACCATGGCCATTGTATAAAAGGCAAAGAAGTTGCCGACATTCCACTTGCCCGGTAGGAATACTGAGTAGCCGAAGGTGCCCTCGATGATAATCATCCACACCATCCCAATGTAACCACAGTACGGCTGGAAATATCCGTAGTATGGCAACGTGCGGCGGTCGATGCCCTGTGCTTTCGTGGCATTGTAGAAACAGATGTACGTCAAACTCATCACAATGTAGTTGATCATCTGCGAACCCTGTGTAAGAGTCGCGAGCCATGTCACAACTTGCGCCGTGTTGTTCGACACCTGCAAGAACGACAAAAATGGGAAAACCATGACGAGCGCAAAGGCGTACACGGGAATCCCATTCTTGAGGGTCTTTTGGAAGATTCGGGGAGCCTGACCGTCGCATGCAAGACCGTACAAAGATCGCATCGCGCAGTAGGTGTAGGCATTGCCGGCGCTAAAGATACTCGTAATCATAAGAGCATTGACGATATGCGGGAGTATTCCAATGCCCAGATTCTGCATCGCAATGACGTACGGCGAGCCGTTGGCGGTTCCCGTGTCGGCATTCTGCAGCGTCGCGTCGTTATATGGGAGAACAATACCGACGCAGAGCGCACCGCCGATAAAGAAGATCCCGAATCGCCAGTATACAGTCTTAAATCCGTTCTTAAGATAAGTTCGAGGGCGCTCCGCCTCTCCAGCAACCATGGCAAGGTACTCGGGTCCAACAACAGTAAAACCAGCGGAAAAGACGGAACCAAGGAAGCCTTCAAACCGCCCTAGTGAGCCATCATGGATGTACTCGGCAAATGACCCTGGATTCGTCCAATACCTGAACCCGTAGGCATCATGCTGGGGGTTTCCTCCGCACATGGTAACCAACGTGAACATGTATAGGATGCAAATAAGCAAAATCTTACCGCTTGATAGCCAGAATTCGGCCTCGCTAGAAAATCAAAGTTAGTAAGATGCTAAGTATAGCGAGTAATTGGTCCAAGCAGACGCCGGGGTGTGAGAGATAGGCCCACAGCAAATCTGGGGTAGACCACCTAGCTGAGCTGTATACTTACCCGAAATATTGCACGGCCACGATATTGATGATCCTATCATACGCCTGTTAGCCAGCCTACTACCGAGCTGAGTTCACGGAGGAACACATACGCGTAGAGGATGATGCATGCTATACAAATAGCCCAAGGGGGAATGTCGTCCCGCCAAAATCCAAGCACCAGGTTAATAGCAGAGATCTCGAAAGGGATGAGACAGGCTTCGTAGAGAAAGAAATTCCAGCCAGCCATAAACCCCAGTGCCTCATCGACCCATCTTCCAGCCATTCGGATGAAAGAACCGGAAACAGGCATATAGGTGACCATTTCAGCCATGGAATTGTTCACCAGACCGACCATGATGGCATAAATGGTGTAACCGATGAGGAGACTGCCCGGTCCGCCTTTTGCAAGACCACCACCGATGCTAACAAAGAGCGCGGTTCCAATACTGCCTCCGACAGCAATCAGTTGGATTTGGCGGTTTCCCAAGTGGCGAAGGAGTTGGTTTTGCGTCGAGACCTCAACCAGAGTCTCGCGCATATCGCCGCTGGAGGCATCGCCGTTCTTCTCGTGGCTCACAGATCTCTCATTGGCCGGCGCAGACACCTGCTCGGGCTTGTTGTGTGCTGCCGCCATATTGAGAGCACGAGAGCGAACTCCGCTGCGAGAGCGGAATGTCGGAAATGGTGTAAGAAGATTGCTGGAAATGAAGTGGCCCTGATCTCATTATACTACGCACGCAATGGCGCTATGCTTTTTTCCACGATCGGAAATGTTGTAGAACGGGTTATACCTAGCAGTAAATGCTATGTATGTCTCAAACCTCGAATGGAAATTGATAAGCGTAAATAAAAAGAAAAATTTCGAAAGGAATGAAGGATATCGACCAGGTGGTTTTGTAGCACGACTAGGTACCGCCTATGGCCGCGAGTTTACTGTAACCGTAGGCCGACCTATGTCATCATTGTCGACAGGGATATGACAGGGGTAGCGCATGAAAGGTGGGGAAGTCAGCCGCTACCACCCCTCTGCGAGTAGGGGCTTAACCGTCCACTCAGTGGGGGTTACACCGCTGTTCGCGTGATGTTAGCGGGGGCTGACGGTGCACTACTCATACATAGTAGTATAGCACTGGTTTGACTGGTCAATTGGGGCGATCGACAGGGTATAATGCCCTGGGAACTGCTGGGGCTGACTGGGGTGCCCTTAGCTGGGACAGCGTACCGGGTTCGACGTTCCTTTCTCGAACTCAACAGTTGCTACTAACCACTCGCGACCGACGGAAAGCTGAGTTAGGTCATGCCGATAAAGTGCCCATTGTGCCAGACATCATGTAGGACATTCACACCGAGGATCGCCAAGGAAACACGACAGCTGATGGAAGTAGGAAAAGTAAACGCGGCCTCTGCAATACCAGGACTCCCCTCCTATCGTGCATCCCACTAGGCTGAACCAAGGCGCTGCCAAGACAATTATCAGTCTTTTGAACTGTTAAGTATCTCGTAGCCTCCGGTAGGATTCAAGGGTTCAGCTCCACCAAATTTCCCCCTCCAGGGCCTGTAGGCATTGCATGCACAATGCCGTAATGGTGCCTCGAGGAAACCGAGATACTTGCCTTTATAAGGCAGTTCGTGGTGCCAGGCGGGTGAAGCTAGCCGGGGCCCATGACTAGGAAATTTCCGACAGTGTGAACGTTGGTCGTTGGTTATCTGCGTATCTCGACTCATATCAGATAAAGATGGGAGAAGGTGCATCGATCTGATACCACTTCCCAATCATCGCACAGCAATTAAATACCGAGAATGACACCCTATCTTGAAGTCGTACTGTCGTCTATCGAGCCTCAACGCTGGGCCCCGGCTTCGCAGATAAGAAGCGAACTGAGAAAGTGGCACGTGTGCATGTCGCTTCAACCGCAGATCTGACCTGACCCGGATCTCAGTGGCGGACCCTTGAAACACCGAGTCTTGAATGGACCTCGGTCCCAGATGCGGCGAGTGGCTTGTGTTTGAACATCGGATGAGTAACAAAAGGCACAAAAGGCGCAAAGCGATGAACAAGGCATCGAATCAACTATTGATATTCACACAGATGATCATGAGAACAAGGGAAAAGCGAAAGAAATCAAGATTTCAATAGTCTTCACCGAAGACGTAAAGGGTTGAGTAGGGTGGTATTCATTATATCTCTATCAGCAGCGAGTTTGTAATTGGGGAAAGATCGTGAATGGGGGGAGATGGAGACCAGCTGGGAAACGGCAGAGACGGCAACTCGACCAAATTGAAGCAGGCGCATGCGAAATGAACGGCTTAGCGTCGAAAAGTTTTAGGGCTGAGAGGCGCTAGAAGCTTGGATTGTCGTACAATGAGGAGCCGTCCTTCTGTCCGACCACGCTATAGTCCGCTATAGCCCGCTATAGCCCGCTATAACCCACTTAGGAACGACCATAGCTTCCAATCAGGTTTGCTAGATACAGGGAAATTACTATGTATTCGAAAATGACGCGGCAAGAACACACCCGATATACAACGTTAGGCGCTTACTTCAGCTTTGGAGCGCCGAGGCATGTCACTGAAAGCGCAAGGGAAAGAAAAAAAAAAAGTCAAATAAAACGAGGTGAACCGCAAACCTGGAACGCAGCAAACAGCTCAATATGGCCTGGGATCCTTGTGTCAGTATAAAGTACCACATGTCGCACCTTAATGAATCATATGGACATCGTTAAAAGTGCTGCTAATCGCATTAACACGATGGAATTATTAGGTACGTTGGCTCTGCAGAAACTCCAGATCGCCCTGAGTACGACGTGCATGCAGCCACCTCACACCAAGCCAATGGAAACTTAGCTATATCTCTGCAAGCCACACCAACAATGTTGTATTGCCCATCTTTTTACTATACCATCTGAGGCAGAACCCAAAAGCCCATCGCGCCCGGTCTGATACCTAAGAGCGGTGTGGTTGGACTGCTGAAATTTTCGCATGAACATGTTTCCGATGAGCCTGGGGCAAGTTCCTTTGAAAAATGAAGCCGAGCTTATTGACCGAGACCTGCGTGCCGCAATACGAGCTGGCGCGGAGGAGCTAACGGGATCGACCAGGACGTTGAACATCCTACTCCACAAGCCCCCGTACCCTTGCCGAAGCCCCATTCCCCTTGCTCTGCTCACGGCGTTGATCAACCGACCGAAGGCTACGTGTGACCAATAAATATCCACAGCGAAAGAGAGAAAATTGTCAGCTGTTCTAGAAAACGTCTCCAAAGCTCATGTAGGACAACAGAACTATGGAATTATCGCCACAGAAAAATCAAAAGGAGATCCATAAACTCACTCTTACACAATCAGATCAAACATTCATTCTTCATCGCCCTGACGATACATCCCACGCAGGCAGTCTCAAATCAAATCAACACGAACGAGCATCTCCTCGGTCAGTCAAACTTGCAAGTATGCTATAAGCAGATGTCATCTTCTTTTATTCTGTGGTTTATGATTAGATGCCTATTAGTGTATAAATTAGTGATTATGATGCATGCCCTGTCTATTCAGCTCGTCAGCGTTGTATTTATTCATAGTTGGTCCACAGTTGTCCTATCTGGCAACGCAAGTGAGCGACCTCGACCAGGAACCGCAGACAAACATAGTTCCTCTTGTTGACGTGGGATTAACCTTAAAGCACCCCCGTCTATTGCTTCCAGGTCGTGAACACGGACCGTGCAGGGAGCCCCCGGTATCTCCAAAAGTAGTAGGATTCGACCACTCTACAGCTACCTAGCTGAAACCAACCTCTATCAATTATGATCGCCGCCCCTAATATCTTTATCCCTAGCATAAGCACCGTCCTTGGAAATCCTATCGCCGCATCGTGGTGTTGCTATACTGTTGGACTACATTGTTCACAAAGTCCTGTCTCGCATCCAAGTAAGACACGAGAACCACAAGCAATGTGCTATGCCATGATAAATCAATTGTGATAAAATGAATAGGTATTTTTCGGATTTATCAGAATCCCAACAAATTTCATATTTCAGAAGAATACACATCGCCTTTTTCCAAAGCCCAGCGAAAAGTCGGTGGCTCGTACGGCCGAAGACGCTGACTTGATTCCGAAATGGGTTGAGAACCCGGACGGCGGCTCGGCGCTGAACTCCGTGTTTACTCCACACTATGGAAGCACGTCGTGCACCTTATTCGCCTATGTCGCTCACCTTGTACTCGGTGATGACTCACGCCCATCACCAGACTGTTGTTAACTACTTCGGATCAATCTCCAGGGACCTGCTGACCATTCATTTCAACTTGCTTTCCCATTCACATCTTGCAAAATGTTATCAGAAAGAGGATCAAATTGGGCGAAAATCAAGTTCGCTCACGGCGACCAAAATGCCTACCATCCCGTAAACAATCCCAGCGGGATCGTGAGTTTCGGAAACGCTGAGAACGTAAGTCAATGGCTGACGAAACCTGCACCACTGAAACACTCATCCGCTGACCATGCCTACTCCAGTGGCTTGTGCGTGAAGACCTAACTCAATTCATCAACGAACATGTGAGACATGTCTTCATCTAGACTTCCATTACGGCATACTAAGACATCCCCATGTCTAGAGTCAATTTGGCAAGGAATGCTGTACGTACGGTGAAGGCTACACCGGCACAGTGCGCTTGAGAGCCGCAATGGCAAAGCACTTGAATGCGCATTTCGATCCTGTGCAGGACATCGACCCCGAGGAGATCACCTTCGCAGCCGGCGTGACTGCTTTGAACGAAGCCTGCGCTCTGCTTACCTGCGATCCCGATAAGCAGGAATCAATCCTGCTTGGGAAGCCCATCTACGGGGCCTTCGCCAGAGATCTCGGTATAAGAACTGGGTAAGTGGCGTTCTGGCGGCCACCCTATTCCTAGATCTAACGGTTACACCCTGGAAGTATAACCCTGGAGTATGTGGATGTTGGCGATACGGACCAATTCTCGCCGAATTGTATCGCTGGTTACGAAGCCGGCTTCGAAGCTGCAAAAGCGCGCGGCATTAGCATCAAGGCGCTGATAATATGCAACCCGCACAATCCCTTGGGTATGGCCCTGATGAGAGGTACTCTCCAGGCTCTGGGATGCTAAGTCGAAGACAGGTCAATGTTACCCCCGCGAGACATTGGTTGAGCTCATGCGGTTCTGTGGATCTAAAGGAATCCACCTCATCAGCGATGAGATATATGCCCTCTCGTTGTATAGTATATACGAGCGCCATACGGAGAAGTTCACCAAGTTTACTTCGGTACGAGCCATCGATCCCACCGGGATCATCGACCCTAGCCAACTTCATGTGCTTTACGGTATGTCGAAGGTAGGTGATAATCAATTTGTTTAGATGAAAGTCATTCCTTACATCTCCACTAGGACTTCGGCGCGGCCGGAATGAGACTGGGCTGCGTTATATCCCAGAATGAAGAATTCACTAAAGCTACACGGGCAATATGGTGAGTCCTCACTCTGCGTGGGTATTTCATCTGGCCATTACTTACAGTTTTTAAACAAGCCGATTCTGCTCACCGTCTCAGTACTCTATGGACTTAGCAGCCCAGCTCCTCGAGGATCAGGAATACGTGAAAAAGTTCTTGGAGAGATCGCAAGCTCTATTGCTTCATAGTCGCGTAGTGGCTGAAGACCTACTTACTCACGGGGGCATTCCCTTTCACGAGCAAGGGTATGTCCTTACCAGCTGAAAGGGGATCCTCGCTTTGTTTATTAGGCAAGCTGACTTGTCTAACAATGATGTAGGAATGCAGGCTTTTTTATATGGCTTGACTTGGCCCCTTATCTACCTATAAAGGAGACTAACGGGGACGGGTGGGCGGCCGAGAGACTCCTGTCGCAGCGCTTCAATCAGGCAGGAGTCATCATGGCTACAGGCGAGGCATATCATGCGCCAACTCCAGGCCGATTTCGTCTTGTATTCTGCCTTGAAGAAGATGTGCTGAGGGAAGGAATCAAAAGGTTCGTTTATCGTCGTTCATTGCATGTCAGTCTCAATAGAAACGGATATTAATAGGAGCACAGGATATTGCGAGTCATACATATTGACCGTAACACTGTCCTGTCATCCACGTACCCACACATCAGAGCTTTGGCATACACCCTCTTTCAATAAATTCTGTATGGGTAGGCTATAAAGATGCTTTTCAGGGTACTAAAGCGAATTTTAGTTATCAGGTAGGTACCTAGATACCTAGAATTACCCCGAACAAGAGCCAACGGAGAAAGGCCTTTTGAATGAATCTGGTTTTGAGGTATCAAGTATACAAGATTATCCGATGGTGGGCTCCAAGATAATGACATTGTTGTTGCGTAGCGGCGTGTTGTTTGATGTAGTCATATGCCAGACAAAGGGGTAATGATAGAAAAGCTATCATTTGTGGTTTGGGTAGCAAGTATAAGCTACCTGTGAGAAGATTTCGACACGGAGACTAGCATAAATCTGTCGGCTCCCTTGCGATGACGAATTCTATATTCCGCTTTCACTTGCTTTTGCCATCGAGAAGTTGAAAGTAGTATAAACCAGTCGACGTTATTAGATCATGGATATGTGGGAGAATGCTGATGCTAGTGCTCGAATTATCGAAGACTTGGGTCTAAACTGGACCGCAGCTCAACGGTATGAGTACCTTTCCAAGGTGAAGGTTGTCGACCTTCCAAGGTTGGACGAGCCGTACCCCATAGACAACTACTTCGCGGCGGGGACACCTAAAGCGAAATATGAATGGGAGGCGTATTGGGAAGGTAAGTCCCTAAAGGACCCTCGGGACAACCGTGGATTACGCCGGGAGATTGTAGACGTCGACTACAGCCGCTTTCGGTACATCATACAGCAAGATGAGAGTGTCATTTTCCGTGATGCAGCTACCAAGGAGATCGTCCTTGTTGTGCTCCGTAACTTCATTCCCAACGAGGAATTGAGAATGACTATGGTTGACACATGCAAGGAGATCATCAAGTACCGCCGTGATGACAGGCGTGAAGACCCGGGTATGCTTGTGCACTTCGGCTATACGTGCGGTCCGCGACATAAACCCCAGATTCAAATGGCGGCGTGCTGTTTAGCTCTAAATACTGAGGAGAAACAAGCAAGGGAGAACCGTCTTAATGATGATGCGCAGGGAATGGCTGGGATCATGTGGAATTTGATGAGGTCCCGGTTACCGCCTGAGATCATCGCCGATTACAACGACACCATTGCTAAGAACGACTTTCCCCGTATGGATATGATGAAGGACGATGGAACCTTCACTTACAAGGTGAATGACGAAGATGCCATATTCGAGACTGGTGAGAATGGTCTGGAGCTACCACCACCTTCGGGACTTTCCGCCATCAACTACGCTCGATACACTCATAAGGAGGTTAATGGAAACAACTGGATTATCGCCTGTACGTGCAATGCGCCTGATGACCCTACTAAAGGAGGCAATTTCTACTTGGCGTCCTATGGTATCATGATGCTTCCAGCTAGCAACACTGTATCAGCCTGGCATCCTGGCGATCACCATGGCACTACATTATACGAGATGATGGAAGGTAAGGAACGTCGTGCTGGCTTTGAGGTCCGTCAGGATGGAGGCTTTAATACTGGTCTTGTATTCGAGATTTCAAGGTCGCTAGGGGGGGCTCGAAAGAAGTCTACTTGGCTCGATGAACGGAAGCTAGGGATCTCGAAGCATCACAGCGAGCCAGATATGCTACAAGACCACCGACTGAGGGATGATCATCAAGATTTTGAAAGGGGTAGGCCGTTGATCAGGGATCGAAGAGGGTCGAGTCACCGGAGACGAACTCGTAAACTTAAGACGCGCGCGAGAGAAACGAAGCCTCACTTTTCTGGTTCTGAGTCTGACTCCGGCATTATACTTCCAAGGATAGCCTCAATAAGGCTATAAAGCGTCGCTTTCACTTTGGACTGAACTGAGGAGATGCTACATGAAACTATCGTTGCAGGTAGTTGGATCCGTGTCGGAATGCCGTTCGCTGCCACATTATCATCGTCGCGGGCGTAGAAGAACTAACGCATAATCAGTTCCATACCTTTGGGAAGCGCAAGCATCTTTTTCTGGATGTTCCATACCCCCTCTGTTTTCTAATTAGTCCTTGTAAGTGCTAGTGCTATTAGTGTTTTGGGAGTACACGGCGTTTTCATGGCCACCTAAGTAGGTACCTAAGATACCTGCTGGATATAATAAGAAACAGCATAAAACACTTGAATAATAATTGGCTGGCTCTTATTTGGATGATTAGGAGGCGTGTAGGCTGGTATGGACGAATTGCGACATTGATAGTCCATATCCGTCGTCTGGTAGGCATACCATTAATGACATGCGCAATTCTCAGATTTAGAGCCTTAAGATGAGTAAATACGAATATATCGAAAAATAAATGTGTGTTGGAATGCGAGTGCCCTAGTCCACTTTGAATACTTGCATCTTAGACCGTTTTATCAGCATTGCTTACGAGGTTGTGTTCTATCTGGGTTTGGAACGTCGTGCCAACGATTGTAAACATTCATTCTCTATGGTAATCTCTATCTATAGACAAAAGGAACATCATTCATATCTCATTACTCTTCAACGGGAATAATACCCATCTTTCCTGCGACAACCTTCGCCAAGGTATTGAAAGACAGTGTTGGAGCAAGCAGCTTCTGGAACGGGTAGTCCAGACCGAACTCCTTGAACAGCCATGTGCGCATTTCGGCGCCAATCATGCTGTCAAGACCGTAGCTGGCAAGAGAAGGCCCATCAAGCTCGAAAGTGTCTAAGTCGAGCCCCAAAATTCCTGACATGCGCTTCGCGACGTGCACGGCGATAGCCTGGATGGCCGCATCAGTGCTCTCCGCAAGCGCAGCCTTGACGACAGCAGCAAAACTCTCATCGCCGCCGCTGGATCCCTCGCTACCACTGGAAGCCTCAAGCGCCGCGCGGACATGTGAGAACCGCGAGTCGTTGTACCAGTATAGATCGGCGTTCTCAGCGCCCCCAACAGCGCTAATCGACCGCGCGAGCTCGCGCACCTCGGTTCCCATGATGAGCAGGGACTCGGTGAACTCGAGGGTGGGAACGGCGGCCTGGGAGCGCGGGCGCGGCTGCGACATGGCGACCTCGAAGCCGCGCAGCATCTCGTGCTCGTCGATGCCGTAGAGGCCCTTGCGCGCGAGCGACGTCTCGAGGGTGTCGCTCTCGGCCACGACACCCACGTCGAGGACCATGGGCAGGGCAAGCGATGTAGCGGCGCGGCCTGCGGCGTTGCGGTGCAGCGCCAGCGCGTCGAGGAAGCTGTTTGCTGCGCCGTAGTTGCTCTGCCCGGTGTTACCATAGACGGCGGAGATGGAGCTCGTCATGACGAAGAAGTCGACATCGATGTTGGCGCTCTCAAGGGCGCGGTGTAAGCTGAGCGCTCCCTGGGCCTTGGGTGCGACTGCGGCTGCGAATGCAGCGTGGGACATCTGCTCGAACATGCCATCCTACGGAACCTTGTTAGTTGATTTCCTTGCGATACAGAAGCTAAGTGCAAAGGGTGGGGGGTGGTGTGACTTACCTTCAAGACCATGGCAGCGTGGACAGCTCCGCGGATAGGACGTTCTATACTCAAAGAGACTACGATGTTTCGCACGGCCTCCTCATCTGAAGCGTCTGCGCGGAATACCTTCGCGACGGCGCCCTGCGCCTCGATGCCCTTGACGACTTGAGCCGCCTCGGGCTTGTCGGCACCGGAACGAGAGATGAAGGCGAAGTGCCGGGCTCCGCGCTCCATCATCCACCTTGTAAGACTGCGACCCAAGCCACCGAGACATCCCACGAGAAGATATGTAGCGTCTGGCGATAGCGAGAGATGAGGAATGCTCGGGATAACCTAGGTTTTAGGTTAGTATATTTGATCTCGCATACAGATTCAGTCGGATTCTTGCATACCTTGACCTTGCTTTCATCATATTTGAAGTTGACGATGGCACTTTGGCTCTCGTTACCCTGGTTATCGGCTGTCATAGCCTCGATGTCTAGAGTCTTCACGAAGGCTCCACTGCTGCTCAGGAGACTGGGATAAGCCTTTACGAAATCTAGGGATTTGCTCAGGACAGCCGTAGCGGACTTGGTGGAAGCGTGGATGACCTTAGAATTGACAGGGACGAAAATGGAGCCGCGGAGGAACGGCGCGGTGTCAGGGGCCTGAGTCAGCGAGCCATTGGATACTAGTAAGAATTTGCTTAAGGCTGGGATGTTTCGCCAGACTTCCTGGCTGAGGATTGAGAAGTCGTAGGCAAGGACCGAGATAGATGAGTTGACGGCTTCCTTGTTGATAGTCGCGAAGAGAGTCTCGAGGTCGCTTGAGAGGATGACGTACTCTGGGCCGAGGCCGAATTGAGAAATAAAGAGTTGTCGTTCCTCTTCAGAGTTCACGACTACGGCACCACTAGCGCCCGCTGCTACGGTGAGCAGAAGCGAAGCGATCGTAAAGTGTAGAGGGCCGGGGAGTGCCACAACGTAGGACCCGGGCGCTATCTTGGCCCCAAGAATGTCGGCGTGGGCAAATGGCTGAAGCGCTGCTAGTGTCCCAACTAGATCCGCAGACGACTCAAGTCCGTCGAGTACTACATATGCGGATGATCGCACAACAGTTCGTAGTTCATCGTAGGCGAAAGCAACGACACGCTTCCCGACCACTGTCTGGTCTACGCATGACCCAGCTTGAGTCACCTGCCCCGAGACAAGAGTGCTCGCTCCTGAGGTGAGATGTAGTTCGGATGCCTCTACTTGAATCTCAATCTCATTGTCAGCTAAAGCGGGCTTTTGAGACTCTTGCTCAAAAGCGATAGCGCCGTCGATAGTCTTGGCCTTAAGGGTCACACCCTTGGACAGCACCCTCTCCTGGACATTTGAAGACTGCGCATTTTCGTCCCATTCCTTGTTTAGAGCTGTGTTAGGGTAGATGCGAGGGATGTACAGAGTGCCATGGTGCACCCAGAATTCCGTGTCCTTGCCGGAATCCTTGGTGTCGGCGGAGTACAACTTCGTGACGATGGCTTGAGCTACATCGTGACAGCTCTCGCCCCTGTCGAAGTCAAGTAGCACAAGCTTGGCGGCGGCTTGCTCTGAACGAATGACTCGGAGGAAACCCTCTGCCATGTTTCCGCCGGGGCACTTGCCCTGCTTGACGCCTGAAGTAAGCCATAGCGTTGGAACACCAGAAGTCAACACAGCCTTCAACGAGTTGAAGACGTTCTCTTGGATGGAAAGCAGCAATTCGCCGTCCGTGTCGTCAATCACGACATTCTTGTCTGTTTCCGGGTTGAAATCCGTGATCTGCTTCCACTCGATCTCCTTTCCGAGGCTGGGCACAGCATCGGCTAAGCTCTGAACATACGGAGACCTTGACAACAAGGACAGCACTGTGATCTTAGAGGGCTGGGGAGCGACACCATTGGGGCTCTCATCGGGTTTCAGAAGAGCGAAGTGCTCGCCTAGCTGCAGAGCTGAAGCGGGGATTGATGAGAAATCATTAGGCGACCCAATGAGCCATCCTCCATTGCTGACAAGGCTCACCAACTTTGTAGTCGAGTTCTTGGAAGCTGGTGTGGGAAGACCTGAGTAATCGATCAGGACGAGATCATATGCGTTGTCCTTCACCTCATCACTCCATTCGTCTAAAGAGACCGGTAGCGTCTTGACGGTGACGCGTGCGAGCAGGTCCTCGGGGAGATTGACTTCCTGTTCACCAGCAAAGCCAATTGTGATAGCAGCGGTGGGGATAATTTTCGAAACTGATTCGATGACGTCGGAAGATGGCACGCCACCAACGAGAACCGTCTTAATAGGTTGTCGGTGCTCAATGAGCTCGAGCGTTTGGCTAAGTGTCTGAGATTGGCCCTTTGCGGACAGAGGAGTGGTGATGTCCGGCTTCCAGATAGCAGTCGAGAAGGTCTCAGGGTGGCTGATGCTCTGAGCATCAGCGGGAAGAGCAGCTTCATACGAAATGCAAGTCAAGCTCGAGATGTTCATCAGAAGCTTGCCGCTCTTGCCGAATAGACGGGTGTGGGTGTTGAACCGCCGCCCGTCAAAGCCATCGGTCCATGCCACAGCCTGTCCAGTCTGTGCAACGTCATCTCCAGGGAAGAATAGAGAAACTTCCTCGATATTTGTTGGGACAACGCCCCATGGCATCTCCTTGTGTTTGCCAGCGTGGATCGAGATGATAATAAGTTGAAGACAAGCATCGACGGTGGATGGGTGAATGATGTATCGCGACTCGCCGTCAATCACGCCAGACTTGTCGACGACCTCGACGGCACCAGCAGCATGGTTGAGGTTTCGATCCGTGTGGGCGTTTAGGAGCTTCTGGAAGGTTTTCGTGTACTTGAATCCGACGCGGTGGAATGCATCGTACCACCTCTTACCCGACACGCGTTGAGTTAGTGCGGATTCCTTGACCGGGTGTTCGCCCGCGACCACAGGCTTGTGAGTCGCAGAGATCTTGCCCTCGCAGTGGACACTCCATTTATTGTCGGAGAAAGATTCAACGGAGAACGAGTGCCAGTCTGAGCCTTCAATGGCCTCCAAGACAAAGACAGTTTCAACACCATCGGCGGTATCGGGGATTACGAGAGCTGTCTTGATGTCTATATCGCGGATGGTGACGCCTTCGAACGGCAGGCCTTCTGTTTCGTGCACTTGACGAAGCGCCTCGATAGCGAGAGAAAGATGGCCAGCAGCAGGGAAAATGGCGGTACCACCAAGCTACAAAGTGTCAGTGCGCGACAGTACAAAATCCAGAGCTTATGGGTTTACTTACACTGTGGTCCTTCATCCACGGCACATCCCGGTGGCGCAGAATATTGCGCCAAACCTTGCGGCTGTCCGAAAGCCCCGACACGCGACTACCAAGGATATCGTGACGCGGGTAGACACGCCCGCGCTGTTCGGCGCTGCCTCGCGGCTCCCACCAGTACTCCTTCTCATAGTTCCACTGGTAAGGAGGCAGATCGACAAGCAGGTATTGAGTCTTCGGCTTGCGAATCATGCTCGTCGCGTTAATTCCGTTTACTTCTTCAAGATCGACGTCATAGGCGTTAAGGAACAACGAGCCAGCGACAGACAGGATTTGGTCCGCGTCATTCTTGTTTCTTGTCATGGAAGGAATGTAGGTGAAGCGATCGAACTTGTTTGCGACCATGATCTGCTTGAATGGGCCGGCGAGAGCTGAGTGAGGCCCAATCTCGATGATGTTAGTTACATCGCTGAACAACTCATCAGTGCCTATTCGTGCGA
The DNA here is from genome assembly GCA_022578955.1 of Hypoxylon sp. FL1857. Classification (NCBI taxonomy): domain Eukaryota; kingdom Fungi; phylum Ascomycota; class Sordariomycetes; order Xylariales; family Hypoxylaceae; genus Hypoxylon; species Hypoxylon sp. FL1857. Next base: position 296,314 of record MU400380.1, read on the forward strand.
CAGCTGTATTGAACAGAACCCTCTGGACAAGATTGGCGCTCCAGTAGCCAGAGGGGAGTGACTGTCCCTCAATGAGCTCTCCTGTGACGGACGAGACCATGTGTGACCTTTCACGGCGCCAGAGCAAGTCATCCTCGGAGAGTGTGGTAAGAGCCTGAGATAGGATTGCATCGTAGGTCTCTGAAACGGGACGCATGTGGGGAGAGTGGTATGCACGACCAGTCTTAAGCTCTCGAGCAAAGATATCCTTTGAAGCCAGATGCTCGCGCAGCTGAGCGATGGCGTCGGCTTGACCGCTGAGAGTGACACTGCTAGGCGAATTTTCACACGCAATGCAGATCTCCGATGGATCGAGGGGCAGGTACTGCTTAACTTCGTCTACGCCAAGGCCCACGGCAAGCATAGATCCGGAGACGGCTCTAGCCTTCACGGCACGACCACGGCAGAAGGCCGCGATCATAGCCTCGGGAGCGCTGATTAGACCTGCAGCATAGGCGGCTCCGATCTCACCAGATGAGTGTCCAACGCTGACCGTTGGAGAAATGTTCCATTGAGAGAACAGATCGACGAGTGCGATCTGGATGGCTGTGCTCAAAGGTTGAGAGATCTCAGCGTCTCCTATCTTAGTAGCTGTGACTTCGGGGTCGTCAAGAAGCAGGTCTGCGATCTTGAATGCCGGGGTAGGAGAGAGCCTATACAGGATTATGTCAAGCTGTTCAATGATATCTCTGAAAACTGGGAATTCTTGCATAGCGACCCTGCCCATGCCTGCCCATTGCGCCTATGATGATGGTTAGTCTCTTTTTATTTGAAGCACATTTACAGGGTTGAGACGTACACCTTGGCCTGTGAAAAGGAATCCTACTCCCCCCTTTTTCTTGGGAGCCACCCCATTTCGCAACGCGGTAGGGCTTAGACTCTCAGCCTCTTGACCCTCGCGCATTATCGCAAAAGCCCGGTGCGAGAATTTTGTGCGGTGCAAATTCAGCGTGTGGGCCAGGTCGGCAACATAGTAGTCCGCAGCTACAGCAGCATGGGCATTGATATTTCGAGTTAGGGTGGGCTTATCATGAGCCGAGAAACAAACCAAGTGAGGCCTGCTAGAGGAGTGATCGTACTTGGCCTCCCTCTTAGCCTTGCCGTGCTGGTACCAAGGGTAAAGAGAATCGATTGATTCAACAATAACATGGCCGTTAGTGCCGCCGTAGCCGAAAGAAGAGACACTCGCTCGTCGCACAGGGCTGTCTTTCGGCCACGGTACTGTCTTATCTTGTACTTTAACGTTCCACTCATCTTCCTTAACTAAAGCACGGTTAGTAGCCTATCCTATATCCAAGTCTAGCGATACTAACTCTCTGGGTTCAACTTATTGAACAGCGCAACGCCCGGGATTGTAGCATTTTCCGTCATCAAGGCAGCCTTCATGACGGCAAAAATACCGCTAGCCGCTTCCGAGTGTCCTATATTTGGCTTGACCTATTTTCCTCATTGTCAGGAATATTATCGCATGACTGTTGATGACCACAAGCATGGACTTACAGCACCAATTCTCAAAGGCTTATCCTTTGGTCGCGTGTCGTTCATAGCACGCGAAATAGCCCTAACTTCGATAGGGTCACCGACAGGCGTACCTGTTCCATGTAATTCCGCATAGGCCGTTAGGTTGGGGTCCAGCTTGGCCTTTTCATATGCCATACGGACGACGCGCTCCTGACCCTTAACGCTAGGGTGAGTGATACCCATTCCATCGACTTTTCCATTTCTGCAGTAGAGCGATTCTGTTAGAATAGCCTTCTCAACTCGTCGAAAAAGCAACTCACGTGTTAACTGCTGTTGACCGGATCACACCCCGAATTGGATCACAGTCTCGGATGGCGTCGGTAAGTCTCTTTAAGTACAGAGCTCCAGCTCCTTCTGCGCGGCCGTAGCCATCGGCTGAAGCATCAAAGGTATGACACGTTGATGTGGGAGATAAGATTCCGAGCTTGGCTGTGTTCATGTGTTGATCAACAGTGATAATCAAGTTAACGCCACCCGCGATAGCAGCGTCACAGTCCCGAGCACGGAGGGCGTGGCATGCATTATGAATTGCGTATACGGATGAAGAGCAAGCCGTATTAATTGTGAAACTAGTTTCGAGTTTAGCACATACGATGCCCCTTTTGGATTATTTTCTTTTCAAGTGGCTTACCTAGGGCCATTCAAGTTGAACGTGTTGCCGATACGGTTGCTGATAATACCGGGGTCAACTCCTGTGGCAACGTAGTTATGACGGAAGTCAGGGTCTCGAGTAGACATTTGTTCTATCTAGAGTTAGATTATTTATCCAATATGAATCGCTTTTAAGGAGGCTTACGGTAGTCGGCTGTGAAGCAGCCAACGAAGACAGCTGTGCTGGACCCCGAGACTTGGTCTAAGGTCAAACCAGCAGACACTAGACACTCATACGATACTTCCAGGATTTTCCGCTGTTGTGGATCTAGCCACTGAGCTTCGATAGGTGTCATATTGAAAAAGGTAGGGTCAAAGTCTTCTGGCTTTCCATTGAGGAAGTAACCACCGGCGACATTGAAAGACCCTGGCCGGTCCAGGTTCTCATGATAGTGAGCATCGATGTTGAATCGCGACTTGGGCACCTTGGGAGTCTGACCGGTGCGTCTTTCGACAAGCATCTTCCATAGCGAAGAATCCGAGTCAACATCACCAGGCAGCCGACATGCTGTATAGTAGTTGTCTGTTAGCATGTAGCCAAAAAGGGAGAGCATCTCAGCCTGGTAAAGGGGCTCATACCCATTCCACATATGGCAATAGGCTCGAGAGTAGGGCTCTCAGCCACGCTGCTAACTCGTGTTGCACTTGGCGACATCGTGGTGTATGTGGTTACTCGATACTTGGTTGCACGATTGAAGACTTAACCAGTATGTCTGCTGATTATCGTTCTATCTCGGGGATGTGTCTTGTCACCAGAGATCATATGGTTCAGCTTCATCCGTAGTCCGAAGCCACTATTATTTGACCACGCTGAATAGATCGCCTGAGCCCTTCTTTGTAAGGATCTGTGGATCGGTATGATATCGGCCTGAGTCAAACTGTATAGTATCTCGGGGTTGCTGTCCAGGTGTATCCACTTACGTATTACATACACTTCTAACACTCTCGGGCAGTGCCTCCGGGACCCAGAACAGGCCATTCTTGTTTCAGTTCGGCCCGGGATGCCTCTAGAATGCTGCACTTACGATGAACCTTACGTCAGAGGCAGACGGCACGCGGTTTCCTTCTCAACACCTCACCCAGCTAACGAGGCTATGAGGAATGTTAACAGCTCGACTTACTCGAGATCTGAGACATCTTCAAAGATTTTCTCGCAGAATCAACCTTACATCATGAGCGGCCAGTCAGTAATCACGTATTTTCACACTCTAGCGGCGCTAGCTACTTTCCTCCTCTGGGGAATATGCCTACTGAACGGCACTGTGAAAGCACTACTCATAGCAGTCTGGAACGGGAGGTTCGATAACGAAGTCGCATTGAAAACGAATTACACAGGAATCCCTCTTATTGATTACCCGATTGCTCTTCTCGTCGCCTTCTTCTTCTACGGCACCAACGGTCAGGATCATGACTATAACTTGTTCCTTGTAGACGCCTATTCTACCCTTCAGTCCGCCTTCGTTTGGTTGTATATTGAGGCATCTCGACCAGGAAGTAAGCCAAAATGGGTTGAGAAGTGAGTGTTGATCCGCGGTGCCAAGGCGTCGTTGACGTTTGCTAATGCGCATCCCTTCCAACCCAGACCAATGGTATTTGGCATCCTGTGGCAATGTTTCGGTGCCGCCATATCATTACCCTTATACTACGCCCTTCATGTGTCCTGGGCCAATCAATCCAAGACCTTCCGAGCGGTAAACGCAGATATGGCAAAAGCCATACCATTTGGATTCCTCCTTGGGGCTGTTGCTCCCGCTATCATCGGCATGGCACCAACCTGGAACGGACCAGAATCTCGAACTGCAGAAATGCACCAAAACATCCTTTTCGCGTGGCAACCTGACCCAATCTGGGTATCACTTATACAAACCGGGATTATAACTGCGTTGCCGCTTTTTCACAGAACAGCCAGTCGTGAGAATGGTATTAGCACCGCTCAGAAATGGATAGGCATCTCATATATCCTGGCAGCATTATCCTCAGCACTAGGTCACTTGTATACGATGGGAAGTGTCCTCTGTGGACCGAGTCCAATTGCGACTTTAAGACGGATGTATGTGCCCTTCCCGTTTTCGGGTCCTGCTGGGGTTACCAACATCTTCACTCTGGGACCCTGGCTTTTCCTGCAGTACGACCTCATCATCATCGGCTTATCGAGTCTTTCGTGGGCATACATCATGCTAGCGAGAGTGTCTAACGGGAAAGGTCTATCTCATGGCGCCCTTGCACTGACCATGCTGGTTGGGTCATTGACCATCGGGCCGGGAGCAACAGTCTCACTAGCTTTGCTGGCTCGGGAAAGATTACTTCCCGTCTATGCCAAAGGGCAAAAATGATTTATCACGCGCCCTTCATGTATCTAGTCCGCCACCTAGTGAGCTGTGAAGTTTAAAATGAACTAGGGCATAGGTGATTTGTGCCATCGAGTGATGCTCTTGGCATCCTCTTTGGCACCGAGGACTCAGACCTTGGTGGAAGTTGACGTCTAGTTGGAACGAAGGAGATTTAGATAGAATTTTTACCATTCTGGTGAATATTCTATCAGTAGCACAGAAGTAAACCCTTCTATAGTCATGAAATCAGATACTATTCGCTATCACATATAATGGTTCACGGCTTAGGCACATTTTCGCAACATTTCGGATTTCATCTTACTCTGTCTTCTGCCCCCTAAACTGTAGGTGCCTCCTATGAATTTCATACACGTTGGCGCGTTTGAGGAAATCGATCTACTCATTCATATTACAAATTTCTATGAGTTGTTTACGAGTTTCGTTGGCCCCGAACAGCGTCGGGGACGTGATTCCAGATGTTTGAAGGATGCCGAGCTTCGTTACATTCGAATATTGTACAACACTCTTTAACAGTAGCCATTGGCTCAATACCGTACCTATAATAGGCAATTGCGACCAGATCAGCTGTGGAAATGTTGATCCATGAAGAGTGACATCGCCGAGAGGGGCTTGTGTGACCATAGCAGACGTCATCAAGAACTTGAATATGCCATCGCCTGAAGCATACACGTCCCTTCGGCTCGTTCGGGGAGTCGGTCCGAGTTACAAACTCGCCATCACTGATTAGAAGCCCGCTGATAAGTACGCCTCGGAGGGCTGGCCGGCCGCCACATACCTCGCTCCGTTGTAACTAATCAAGAGCACGAGTCAGCTCGAAGAAGCATTACAACGACATAGGACGGCAGTTAATAGTAGGATGAGCATTGTCCAGATGAGTTCCTCGCCAATTATGCCCACGTCCCTTTTCCATCCAGGCTAAGCTGTCATATCCACTTCCGTAGTGTTGGAACTTTACTTAGTCCATGTGGACACTTGCCATCCAAATTTGACACGAGCATTGGAGCTCAAGTTATAGCCTTACTAAGCTAAGCTCGCATTGTATCAATATACGTCGCCATCCATACATGTGACAATGGCCGCCGACAAGATCCAAAAGGTCGATGTTGCTATTATCGGCGCAGGTTCGAGCATGACATCTCTATTCGTTAGAGCTTTTACTGAAACCACACAGGATGGTACGGCTTGGTAGCGGCCCGAACATACCTCCGTCTACAGCCGACAGCCAACGTGCTCATTATCGATTCAGATAATACGGTTGGAGGAGTATGGAGCAAGGACAGACTTTACCCTAACCTGGTGGCTCAGGTCAGGCTTGGCGTGGGTTCAGCTTCAGAAAACCCCTGCATGTATCTGTTCTAACAAGTTCACCAGCTCTTCAACTATTCAGATACACCCATGCGTCCAAATGGGGGAGATGCCAAGGATCCCAGAGTGACAGGAGATATGATCCACAACTACCTGCAAAAGTACGCAGAGGATCATGATCTCCTTCGTCGCATCAGATTCAACACATTCGTCACAGACGCTAAACAAATACCCGGTGGATGGCGTCTAAGCTTCAGGAACACCGATGACCAGCTAGAGACTGCTAAGCTCATGGTAGCTACGGGGGTCACATCAATTCCGTACATGCCCAAACTCGAAGATTCAGACGGTAAGATTCCTATCATCCACTCTCGCGATCTGGGTACCGCGTTCGACGAGCTCCAAAACGACTCGATCAAGGATGTAATTGTTGTTGGGGCAGCGAAGTCAGCGTACGACGCTGTATATCTTCTGTTGCGCATGGGCAAGAAGGTAACCTGGGTAATCCGAAAGGAAGGGGGAGGGCCTCTATCAATCTTACCGTTCAAAATTCTGAACACGGTGAACGCCATTGCTTTCGCGTCGACTAGACTCATGACGCATCTAAGCCCGTCCATTCTAAACACCAAAGGCCCCATGTACTGGCTCATGCAGAGAACTGGCGTGGGCCGTTGGTGCGTTGGGCGGTTCTGGGACTTCTTAAATTACGTTAGCGGCGTTCATGCCGGCTACGGGGATGGCGACCACGTAGCGGAGCTCAAGCCAGAGATCGACCGCCAGGGGTAAGCACTGCCGCCCGTATTCCTCATTTTACGTGCCATGCTGATACTTCTCTGATAGAGTGTTCTGGGCGCATTCTGGCCTTGGGGTCGTCACCCTGCCCGACTTTTGGTCGACTCTGCACAGCCCCAATTTAACAGTCCTACGAGATGTTGTGGAGAGCACGCAAGATCGGAAAGTCACTTTGAAGTCGGGCGCCGAGCTCAACGCAGATTACATTATCATGTGTACGGGTTGGGGCGACCACTTTGCGCTGTTCGACGCGGAGCACAAAGCCAAGATTGGTCTTCCCGCGTATGAAGGACATCCAGTCTCCCCGATCTCAGAGGACGGAGTCGACTGGGAGTACTACGATGAGATGGCGGACAAGCTCTTGAACGAGAGATTGCCCTTCCTTGCGAAAGGCCCTAATCTAGTGTATCCCAAATCACTGGATCCCAAGCAGCAGAAGAAGTGGCGGTTATACCGCCGCGCTATTCCGCTATCCCTGGCTCAGAAGAATGATCGGTCCCTTGCAATTCTGGGCCAAATCCACACAGTCCAAACACCGCTAGTCTCGGAAGTGCAGACACTTTGGGCCATATTATACCTCCTGGGCGAAATCGACCTTCCTGATGTTGACACCATGGCCATGGAGGTGGCTCTCTGGAACGCATGGACCCGCAAGAGATATCTCAACCAGGGGCAAAAGTTCCCCTATTCCCTATATGACTTCCTCCCAGTGAGATAAACCCCCGATGATGGTACTATTGCTCACAATACTCATTGAATTCATACAGTACATCGATAGCGTCTTTTCAGACTTGGGTCTCAAAAGTCGTCGCAAGTCTAATGCTATCTCTGAGCTTCTCAGCCCCTACCATCCGCACGACTTCAATGGGTTTGTAGACGAATATTTAGAGAGAAGGGCTAAAGCTCAAAAGTCTAGGTATGTCAAAACTTCCAGATATTGGCCATGTTGCTGACAGAGAATAGCACTAATGGGCATGTACCAAACGGTAAGAAGGCTAACGGAGTCGGTACCAATGGGAAGGCCACCAATGGACACAGCGTCACTTCCAAGGTCACTAATGGGCACGCGAGCTAAATCCTGAATGAGGCTCAGGGGGTAAGCATTGATAGAAGCTAGACTAAGATCGCCGATCTGAGAGTTGTAGGGTAGACTTATGGTCTTAGTAGAGCATAGATAGTGGAAATGATGACTACGCTAAGGTTGCCAAGTTGATAGGAGTGTAATTTCTTAATGTCTCGGATTTCGGCCTTCGGTCTGGGATGGGTTAGGGTTACAGATCTCTACTTCACAGTAGTTATTGTGATAAGAGAATTTTCTGGAATGAAAATACGAAATAGCCTTACCTAATGCAATGATTCATGGGGATCCCACACTGCAGCCTCGTAGCACCGGTCCGAAGTTCACGTCAGCACCCCGGCCATGTCTCCATTCTGGGGGACCCTCGTGTGGGAAGCTAAGACCGAACGTCGTAGATGAAGCCAACCAGACAATATCCTTACGGTTTATATAAAACCTTACGCAATAGTCTTGAGTCACAGCTAGGCTATAAGAGGTCTTGAGTTCGTGCTACCCATGTCATTTTGAGGCACAGGAAATCTCTGAAGGAATAAAGAGGATCAATAGGGATCCCGGAAGGATCTTAGAACGTCTATCCGAGCTGACATCTCCCCACAGTCTTCGGCAAATATCTCGGTTGCGCGTATATTGGATATTGACAGGGGGGCTTAACAGCGAGAGTCATTCAACATCAAAACGAAGGCCGCACTAGCCTCGTTCCTGCAGTCGAAAAGGTGGCCCTTGTAAGCCTCGGCCACCCTTGTAGCTGTTGCGATTGTAAACATTTCTGAGTTTGAGTCTTAATTGGTCAATTCTCTTTAGGATATAGGCATGAGGTAAGCATAAGTCCGCAACGAATAATGGAGTCATGTCGGTGGGTTAGGCTCGCAATGTGCTGTCATCAAGGGTGTCGGCACTCATTTGCAGGTGTTTCTGCAGTACGACACGACACCCACATCGTTAACTCTCCGAGGCTCAAAAGATATAATTGTCTGACTGTGTTCGGGTTAAATCTAGCTAACAATTGGACGAATTCATATCATCAAGAGTCCTACTGACTCGTGTAACATGTTGAAAGGCAATGGCACACGAATCAGTTTCTGATCGCCAGTAGGACCATGACCATACACGCAAGCTATGACTTCAAGTATCCATAGACAGAAGGATGAAACGACCACGGAACACGTATTGGAAGGAATATGCGTGATGGAAATAGTTGAATTCTTTAGAGCGCCACAGAGTTGCATTTAGTATTAACGAATCAATCAGATGATGTATGTTTCTACTTGTGCTGGCTTTGCAGTCAACAACCTGATGTATGCTGCATTCCTGTCTTATCGTGTGCCTAGAACATGCGGTGTGATTGAAAGGGGGAAAATATGAGATTACCATTGGGCGCTGGCACTGGTGCGAGATTCGCTATAGGCCGTGTTGTGGCTGTTAACGCCAATCCGTCTCGCCTTAACAATTAATCAAACATAAGACGGCGTGTACAGTTTTACCGAAGGCCACGCGGCACTATGTTTCTTCCGTAAGCTTGTCGGGTGGCTTATCTAGATAGACGGCTTACCTGCAGGTCTGCAAGTACCTAACCTATCTTACCTAGGCGCTCTGTTCGCCGCTACGACTTTAAATCCGCGTAGGGCTACCCTACCTAGTCGCGTTAAGGTCATAGCGCATTTTAAGCGCGATCGATACGTTTAGAAGGCACCAGACGATGCCCGCATGGCAAAGCACGGCAAAGCCCGAGTTGCAGGGATGGGTTGATGCTCAAAGCCACCGACGAAATAAGACCAACAGGCTTCCAACTCAAGTTCATGATAGGTTGATTTTATGGGGAGGAAGGGCGAAGAGGATTGACTCGCGTTCTCAAACGAGTAAGTGCCGAGCGGCAGATATTCGTTTGCTATCTCCACTAGGAAATAATTGCCAACTAACCAGGTACTTATCACATTTGCAGAATAGCTTCTAGCCTTACTAACAGCACGTTTCCTTCGTAACTATTTAAGGTGCGGCTCAACTAAGCGAATATCACAACAACTCCACTTTAGCGATTGTCAAGTGTGCCGGAAACACGAGATACCGGGATGGCCCCTGTTCTATGTGCTCTGACTTTATGATCTGCGAATATGCCTCAAGTGCCAAAGACTGTCCCCTGCGTAGAAACAAGCGGGAGCATGTGAATCGAAGCTCGCTGCTGTGTCCGAACGTTTCACAGTACGCGTGGGTTGTGGTGAAGTCGTAATTGTGTCTCGGGTGCCTGTAACCATGTCTCGGGATTGAGGCCGTAGCTCGAGAGCTGGTGCCCGGAATTCTTTCCGGGACCATTTTAAAGTGGGAAACGAGCCATGGATAAGATACATGTAGGCCGAAATGCTAACTACATAAGGTTGCCGTTACAAGCTATAAGCAAGGCCAGACTTATTACGCTCAAGAGTGTTCCTCCTAAAGGATTTGACCCCAGCTACCCCCAGCTAAACCCCCCCGTGCACACCTAAACGACGTCAGATCTTACAAGGGCGGATGCAACGTACCTACCTGATACATAGCTCTCTACATCTTTATATCAATGGTATAAGGCAGTTTGGCTCTTCCGGAGACAACTTCAAACCTAGATGGGTCTTCCTCTGCGAGATTACGTGACATGGTTACTACCTATTCCAATCGACTCCGAGAGCATAATATTTTACGAACTCTCCAACTGCAACCGCGTACTACAAGTGCTACCCCATCCCAACCCGGTGTCTGATCTTCCATGCGACATGTCCCGACACATGGCATGCAAGGTTTGTCGCGACCGGAAGGTGAGGTGCGACGGTAATCAGCCAGCGTGTGACAAGTGCATCAGGTCGGGCGACGAGTGTGTGTATGCACCGCCATCTTTGCCGTCGAGACAAGAGCTAGCGCAGACAATAGAGAGCCTACAGGAGAGACTCGGTGAGTAACACGACAGTCTCCTATTCTACTTTTGCTTTTTTCAGCTCTCCCCTCCCCTTTCTTTTTCTTTCGTGCATTGCCTACTAGGTGTTTTTGGGTAAAGAGTTTATTGCTGATGACGGCTCGGCGCGCCACGCCACAAAAAGTCAAAGCTGAAGCGCAGATTCTAGAACAGAGCCGGAACAGCCAGTGCACTGGCCTGCCGAGCCCGTACTCTACATCACTGCTAAGCCAGACCCCGACATTGGACCTCCAGATGCCTTTCCCCCCAGCGCCCCCGCGAACAACATTATTCCTACCCAATGGCGATTTCCGTAGCTTAGGACAAGCATACGGGGACCCCGAAGATGCAACCGATTTCTTCGGGTCGCTCCAAAACTGCCGACCGCCTACAAGAGCAGCAACGCAAGTCCCAGAGGAGCTTCCGCTGGTGTCGCCAGTGAGCACTACGTTACCTAGTCTGAACGAGCTTCGCGCGATGAACAGTCAGCACAGTAGCATCGATCTGGGGACTGGGTGCGACTTGACATTTGGCGGCGAAGCAGGGGACACATCATCAATCACTACATCGTTACTGGACCTCATGTCGTCGTTCTTCAGCATACAGGCAGACATTACGGGCCTTTCGTCGGCGGTGGCCGAGTATCTGGCGTGGGTGCGAAAATCGCCGTCGAAAGCCGACAACGCGACCGTGCTGGAGATCCTGGAGGCGCGGGTGCGCGAGCTGAACCAGATCGCTTCTACGAGGCACTGGGCCGCATTCAAGCACATGCACGCGTCAATTGGCACGGGCGACTCGTTCCACGTGATGCTAAGGAAGCTGGAGACGGACCTCATGGACAGGTCCATCAAGACGATGCACTTCTTCCACGACAGGTATGACATCACAACTACATTAGCAGAGCAAAGGCATGATTAGGGATGATGATCGACGACGACGACGACGAACGTTCAAGAAGATCGCCACTTTCGGATCCGACAAACCGAAGCCACATAATTCTGGGTGAAATTGAAAGGGGCTTGATGGCTTGCATGCAAATCACTTAGGGCCGCTGACGAAAGGAGGGGGGCGGGCGGGCGCCTCGAAGGAGCTGGAAATTACGATTTAGTTCGATCATCATCATCACCACCAAAAGCCCCATGCAATAAAGCTGCAGGAGCGTGCAAATTGAGCTGTAATATTTAGAATGGTCTGCTACTGCTACTACATACATGGGGGGGAGCTTGGGATACATAGAAAGGTGCATATGCTTCCCTGTCACTGCATTATTGCCTACCTAGGTACTTACCTACCTAACCTACCTAGATAGCATGCCTTGCCTACTGCATGCGGATTACGACTTGGCATAAACAAGAAGAGCTATAAGAGTAGAGAGAGAATCTTAGAGAATGTCTGTCAGACTTACATGGTGGGGAGACAGTATGGAGAGCATACCTACCTAGGTACCTAGGCACATAGGGGGAGGTCTCCGCGTGTCAGCCCAAGTTTCCTAAAGAAAGTTTCCTAAATAGGAAAGCCGAGCTAGTCAACTAAGCGAGTTCTAGAATACCTTACCAAGAGATATTTACGTCTAGGGGTGTATATGCGTGTACCGTAACATCAGACTTGGCATTAGACTTGGCAAAAAAATAATAATAATTAAACTACTAACGCAGACTAAGGTTCTGGACGTTGTAAGGCGAAACGACCTGCATTCCAAATTCTTTCCTCTTGGGCCACCTTACGCATCCTACTAGGTATCTTAGGTACCAGCACTGCACCATACTGCATTTTAGCGAACAGCCAATGTTTAAGCATAAACGAACAACGTGCATATTTATTTGCGGGGTGACCTAGCATGCTGCCTAGGAGGTACCTACGCTGCAGCATTAGCAGTATGATTTACCAGGAGAACCAGCATGGGCCTCCCCACCGGCTGCGTCTTATCAGCAAAGCCACCCACCGTCGATAGGGAGCACGACGCCGCTGACGAAACTGCTGTGTGGTCCGAGCAGGAACGCAATGACTTGGGCCACCTCCTCTGCGTCGCCCTTTCGAGCCAGGGCCCCCGGATCTCCACCGGCAAACAGGTCGGTCGAGCCTTTCGACGCCTCGATTTGTTTCATCATGGGCGTGGCAATGATACCTCTGCAAGAGCGCTGCGTGTCAGCCAAGGTTCGCCGAGCCAACCGATTGGGTAGCCGCCAAGATCTCCGAGGTCGGTCAACCGCAAGGAGCACCAACACCAGAAATAGGAGAACAGTGGGCGAAGGAGCGCTTGGAACCTTGAATCTTGCTGCGTCCTAATGTCGCAATGCTGATGGTTCTGCGGCTCTCGCATCGGAGAGTGTGTCATGGGATCGACGAAAAAGTGAGAGGTTACACTTACGGCGCTACGGCGTTGACCCTGATGGCCCGCTGTCCTTCCTCTTTGGCCGCGGTGCGTGTCAGCCCTACGATCGCGTGCTTGGCCGCAACGTACGGCCCATTCAGCTCGATGCCTGAGAGCCCAGACACGCTGGATGCGTTGACGATGGAGCCGCCTCCTCGTCCGTTGCGCCCGACAAGCGTGTGCGGCAGCTCAGCGCGAAGTGAATTGAGCGTGCCCTTCACGTTGACTTGCATCACCCAGTCGAACTCCTGGTCCGTGATGTTGCGGATGGAGCCCTTGTCTTGCGTGATGCTGTGGCCAATGACGCCAGCGAGGTTGGCGGCGCCTGATAGGGGCTGACCGAAGTGCGATACGGTCGCTTCTATCCAGTTGGTGCAGGCCTCCTGCGAACGCACGTCCACCACGGCAGTGAAGATAGTGGCGGGAACGTCCTTGCCCAATTCTGGCTGTGCATTCGCCCCGTTAATCTCGCCGCCGCCAGCCTTGGCTTGCTGCTGCTTCCTAGTCTCGAGCAGTTCCGCCTTGACCTCCGATAGGGCCGTCTCATTTACGTCAGCAAGGGATAACAGCGCTCCCTGGGCAAAGAGCACGCCGGCCAAGGTTCGTCCGATTCCGGATGCCGCGCCAGTGATGGCGAACAGCTTCCCAGTAAATGGGGTCTGCGCCATATTGGGATTTTTTTTTCGCCCCTGCTGGTGGTGCTAATCCGGGGGTGTTTGCCTATCTGATACACGAGCGTCAAAGGTGGGATAGTACTGCTGATGCGGAACCATGGAACAAGTGCTCTTCAATCAACGATGGGTCAGCTGCTATTTGATTCATGCAGAACCCTTCAAGGAATCGTTTCTCGCAGCTCGCTTGCGTAAGCAACGGCCCGGCACACCGAGGTAGCCTCGTAGATGACCTAGACCTAAACTGGATCGCGCCGTGGGTGCCTAGGCTTCGAGGGCTTGTACGGGAGTCTGCTGTGGAAATTCCCTACGGCGCAAGGGAGCTCGCCGGCGGCACGGACCGTGGTCAATACGTCATGCATGACTGTGGCGTGTATACTGGCGCTTGTGCAGCCTTGACGGGCGATCCCCTATAGGAGGAACAGGAACTACAATTACTGGGTGGCTGCAACAGATATATGACATGCGATGTTTTGCTTGATCGCACTGCATTCACCTTGCTGAGCGGCGACATCGACTGATCGATTGTATGCACGATATAGGGAACTTAGCGTCATAGCGCCATAGCGTCATCAGGCATCTGTCGACAAATTGTGACGCGTCGAAGGAACCGAGCCGCCCTGCGAGAATTGAGCAAGGAGTGACACCGCCCTACTCTAAAACAAGCCTCAACCATGTCTAAGGTAAGTTCCGCCGATGGGAGATCAGATAAGGTTCTGTGTGGCGGGGGTTCCACTTTGCTAATCCCAATAATAGCAATACAACCATGCTATAAACCACATGGGACTTTCGGTACCTAACCTGGAGGAAGCACTGAAGTGGTACACAGAGGTGCTGGGCTTCGTCAGTCTGGGACCAACCATCGTTGAGGACCGCAGCATCAATCCCGATACAGCCGTGTTCAGAATCTGCCCGCCTGGGTTCAACAAAGTCAAAGTAGCCTATCTGACGACCGGTAATGGTGTAGGGCTAGAGCTGTTCGAGTTCCTAGATCCGAAGATGGATCCCAATTTGGCATCTAGCTTCGAGAGTGGGCGAGACTTTAGACGTGGGGGCATCTTCCACTTCGCGGTTACGGTGCCAGACGTCGAAGCGATGGCCAAGAAGGCCGAGGAGCATGGAGGGAAGAGGATCGCCCAGACAGTGCGCGTGTTCGGCGAGGACGGGGTGTACATCCAAGACCCATGGGGAAATGGGATCGAGGTCATATCGACTAGTTGGGAACAGCTGCTGTGCAACCGGTCTGCCGGAAACCTCGTGGTTGACTGAGGAGTACATACTTTGCGAGTTCTACATATGCACATTCATACAACCATCCATCCCATAGTCTATGCATGACAGAGCTATCAGATGATGTGATTTCTATGCGCATCGATGCAGGGGTTTGTTTGTTGAAGAATCCTATGGGAAGGGTGCGTCACGAACCGTGTTTACCTACATCGGGAGAGGCCGGGGGAGAAGACACGGGAAGCGTGGTAGCCAGCTTACTTGTACCGCCCCGCATTCTGTCGATCGCTGAGTAAGTCGATCTTACCACATAACGCGGGCGACTGATCGACGAGCTCATGTAGGTTAGTAAGGATGGGAAATTTAACGTGTAACGCGAAAACGCACATCCCATATGCAGTGTCAACTCACATAAGAGTAGGGTTCGTGTATGTATGGTCAGGGATTGATGTTCTGGTCTTTTATCCTTGTGGCCAGCCAACCACCACCAACATGCATGTGCGTGAAACGTCCCGGATGCGTCTCCCCGCAGAAAAGCCAAGTACCGGGCAGGGAGAACCACCAATCCCATTTCAGAGGCGACATCTGAGGGGAAATTTGATTGGCTCACTTTTATTTAGTACTTGGCTCTATGTAGGTGAGTTTTGACCTGTCTTCGGGAGGGACAGTAGCTCGAAAAGCTTATCGCAAGTCTAAATTTCATCCCGCTCTGATGCTGGTCATATCGCCTAATGGCGATATGATAAAGCAGCAGTGGCAACTTGAATTGGAATCTGCAAAGTTGGCATTGCAGAATGCGTGAGTTTCGGAAACGGAATCAGGGATCGGGATTGAATTGATCTTCCCGAATCAGCAAACGTCGGACCGGTAGATTTCGGGCTGGCGCTGCAAGCAACCACGTTCCCGGCTCTGTTGATAGCCGTAGGATTCTTGGTAATGAGGTAGTAGTGTGCAATGGTCGACGTGAATTTGCGTGGATTTGCGTGGTTAAACGCAGTGGACATCTTGGAATCGAATCCCTGTGACCCGCCGAGCTTGTTTTGTCGGTTATACCGCTGTTTGTATGATTTGGACCAGGACATCTAGGTATGTAGGCAACCCCTGCCGTCCTTACGAGATTCCACGTCGTGCAGTTCAAAAGTGCATCGATTGCTAGCTTCAGACTATTTATTCGAATGCGAGTAGTCTCACATGGTCTGTTTTAAGGTTTGCTATCCAATCATAGTGGAAAGACCAAGCCATGCCTTGAAAGGCGTATCCTTTAATCTACTACTTGTATGAGGCTTCTTCCTTCCCGAGGAGATCTCGATTCTAATCTCATTTCAATACGTAATGGCAAAGGTTAAAAAGTATGGGAGCAAGACCTCCGCCCCTGCTGTTGAAGCGTCCAGTGCATCCTGCCTGCCGCATCTTCAATAATATCCAGGATTCCACTTAAGTGTCATTGGAAGTTGCCCGCAGCATCCGAGTTGGCTCCGACTTTTCGCTTTCATTTGCGCTTTCAATCTCTTAGTAAGGGGCACAGTTAAGCTAGAAACCAGGTACCTAGCCTAGGTGACAAAATAATGTGCGTACAATTTTACAGGGGCAGACATGGGAGTATGCGAAACTTTTTTTACTAGGTATGGTCGTGACCGGATTTGTTTCCGCATAATATCGGATTTCTGAATGTCCATGTCAATCATTTTAGGGCTGTGCCAATCCAGCTTGGCAAGGGGTTCCGGACTACGTGGGCTACGTGGGCTACGTGGGTGTCAGTCAATACGACCCGGCACTGCTTGGCGGTAGAAGGATCGCACGCCCGAAAATCTGGGAGATCGTCGAGATGGTCAACTGCTAAATTATGGAACGTGACGTTCTTTATATGGGTCTGAATAACCTCAAAATAAACCAGTATCCACCATAACCACGAGCAATCTCACATTGGCTTGAGCTAAGTCAATTAAAATTCCGATTGGTTTAGCGGATGCGATACCGTGAAGATCTATTATTTTAGCAGGTCAAGCTAAGGTAGGTACAGAATAGAATCTTGATATAATTTGGAGATCGGCATCACATCCCAGGCCTCTATATCAGAATGACGACACACGCGACACAGTGGGTAACCTCCCTTTATTTGGCAGATGAGTAAACATCGGTCTCTATGACAAGAAGATGCAGAACATAGTAAAAAAAAAAAAAAAAATAGTAATCCAAATAAGGCGACCGCGAATGGCGCTCATTATGCGCTAGATGCAGGCGAAAGAATCGAATAATGCAAACATATCGGTCATGAGATCAAAGGAAAGCGAAGCCTATCCCAACCTGGCACCATTGCGAAAGCAATTAGTTACCTGTGAGAATGGAGTTCGCGATGGCCTCCGCAAACAAGTAAACAGAACCCATCGTGTGGCCGGGGACGAGGTTGGGGTACGCGGACGTATCAACAACTCTGAGTCCGGTAACACCACGGACGCGGGCCCGGCTGTCGAGGACGGCCATGGGATCGCTGTCACGGCCCATCTTGCAGGTGGTCGCGCCGTGGTAGATGAGGTTGCTGTTGTTCTGGACCCACTCGAGGATTTCCTCGTCGGTCTGAACGTCGGGGCCGGGAATGTACTCGGAGATGACGAAGGTGGTGTTGAAGGCGATCTCACGGGCGCGCTTCACCGATGCGACGGCCATTTCCTGATCGCTGATGTTGTGCAGCCAGTTAGGGTTGATGATTGGCCAGTCCTTGGCGTCGTTGCTTTGGATCGTCACGTTGCCGATTGAAGAGGTTGAAAGAAGCGCAGATCCGATCGTAATGTAGTAGTCATCTGGTCCAAGGTCTTCGGGATATGACGAAACTTCCAGGGGAAGGAACTCGACCTCAGGCCAGTCATCAGGGAACGTCGACAACCATTCTAGGGTCGAGTTGCTGAATGAGCTACGAAGATGCGCGGGATACTTTTCAAATGCTGCGGTTGTGAGTTACACGAATTAGCAATCGGTTCAAAGACGGCCGATCCGCGTAAGCCGGAGAAAATAACGCAACGTCAACTTACAAAGTGCTTGTCCGGTGCCGATACTGGACAAACGACCGTCCTGGTGGTATGTCCAGTTGTAGATAGCTTCGGCCACTACCTCGGGATTCCCGGCAGCGAGTTGGGTGCTCGTTGTGATGTTGACCTTGAACACGGTAGACAAGTATGGTGAGTCCTAGAGATTTGTCAGCTTCTACCTTCTTCCTAGGTCAATTGCAGGGAAACTCACCCATTCGTTCTGGCCGACACCCGGAGAGTCTACGACGACGTCAATGCCATGCTGCTGAAGAGTTTCGGCGGGTCCAATGCCGGACAGCATTAGAATCTGCGGCGAAAACCACTGTTTCAATTAGTTTCCTAGTATTTTTATTTGTGCCAGAATTAATAGACTTACAACACCACCGGAAACAATGACTTCTCGAGTTGCGTTCAACTGGAACGACACTGGGTTGTTTAGCGCATTTCCTTGCACTAAGACACCGCTGGCCTTCTTGTTCTCGTCGAAGAGGACCTTCTGGACTAGAGCATCTGGGTAGATCTTGAAGCCAGAGCTCGCGCGAGCAGCGGCTTGCAAGAACGAAGTCTCGGAAGAATCGCGAGTAGCCGTATTTGTGTCTACGGCTCCTGTTGCGGTTCCGTAGCCAATCAGTCGGCCGCTGTTCAGACCCGGTAAGTACTCAAAGCCCATTTTGGCGAGCGCTTCGCCCAGAGGAGGGCCATACGGTCCCTGCCAACCGCCGTAAGAGACGTGGAGTGGACCGCCATCCGGGATGTAAGCATCTTCGTCGTAGTAGATGTTTAGAGAGGGGTCAATTCTGGTGTAGTCTGGCGGGGTGAAATTGCAGCTTTTCTTGGCAAAAGGGTAGACATTGTCCCATTTCCAGTAGTCGTCCTCGACGATCTCCGCCCACCAGTCGTATGTACCCTTCGTCGCCCTAAGGTCAAAATTGGTCAGTATTTGCGAACGATATAATCGATCATGGGGCGCTATTGGAGCACTTACCGATGGTAACCTCCGGTATTGGCGGCGGATCTGTGATGCCAATTTCATTAACACATTCATTGCAACGCAACCACGTGGTGTTTAGGACTTCGGACTTAAGACTTACCCTCCTCCAAAAACTTGACCCACGATGTAATCTATTTGGCGATTGTTGTAACCCTATTATTACGGTATAAGTATCATTTTCCGCGCTCTCGTTTTACTCTCTAAATCTTACAGGCTGGGGCACAGTTTTTAATCCCAACGCCGTCATAGACGAGAGGCCACTGGCAAAGTTAGGCTCAGCGCTCTCGAACGAGTAACCCGGAATCTGCGTCAGGTTGCCGTTCATGATCTCGTAGAAGGATCCGGCGTTTAGCACGGCGACCGTGTAATTCGCCGGATCCATCGCGAGTCTCGCGGCGATGGTGTTGCCGGCGGTGCCGCCACCAACGACCTTTTGGCGATGGGCATGTCAGTATTCTTCCCTCTCACATCTCACATTCTGACGCTCTGAAGCAGCATGCGGCACCGGGGCTCACTCACGATGTAGTCGTAGGTCGCATTGTGTCCTGCTCGACCAAACGAGTTTCCAAAGATCTCAGTTATCCGCTCGTTGCCCACGTTCAAGATGCCCGCGCCAACCGTCGCAGAGGCAACGCCGGCCAATGAAGCAGTGACAGCGCCTAAGATAGTTCTTGGCGCCATTGCAGATCAGTAACGTTCTGGCATGCGGTGATAAACGATTCGTCGAACGCTTATGCTTGAACGAGCCCTCTGCATATGCAACCTTCGTGACGAGCGGCTGCGTGATAGTTTTAATATCAACCGCTCGCCGATCCCACCTGAGGTCCACGAGCCCTGTCAGCCTCGGTCCGGGGCCCCGAATCCTTCATGGTCAGCCTCAGGGCTGACGACGGGGCACTTGAGATTAAAAGCTGCCGTAGGATCCGCTGAGGTGAGGGATTCTTGAGCGGTAATGGCCATTCATCGAACCATGGCTTATGCTGGTGATAGTCACACGCTCGGTCCCGCTAAGGCTGCGCTGTATATCCTAGGCCTCGTGGGGACACTAGGAACATGGGGGCGCACCGTTGCTGACGGCTCGCTCGTCCATCTTTACACCGCATTGCATGGTGGCGGAAGCTACATCCTGCCAGGCACCGAATCTGCCCTGAAAACCAGCTTTACGGGAATATACTGGCCCATAGATTATCTCCTGGACGTGCTCGTCATATTCTTCTGGGAATCAGTCGACGGCTCGCATCCCGATTCTTCGGCGATCGGAATCTACTTCCTAGGCCAGTTCTTCCCGATCCTTGTTGCCTTCTACGTGAATCATCTACGCGGCGGAAATGCTAGCATTGTCACGTACGTATACCCTTAGTCATCATCCATCCGTCATTGAGGCTTAAGCCTTCAGCCCTAACCGTTGTAAGCAAAGCCCGGCTGACGTGTTTTTAGACCGACACTCTGGGCCCTCTCCTTCCAGATGGGAGCGATTGGTTTCACAGGTTGGATCTGGGCCCTGTGGTTCATCAGTTCATCTCCACTCTTGTCGTCAACGGCCTCTCCTGATGTGCGCAGGCGCTCAGCCTTCGTAAATCCGCGTCTGGTCCGAGCCGTGTTACCAGCCCTCCTGGTCGGTTACGCGGTTCCGGCCATCGCGATGGGGGTTCCGTCGCCCGGAATCGTTTCGAACAACTTCCAGCAGTGGGCCGTCGTGACATGGAACGTGTTTCCCCTTACCGTCATGATTCTCTTCAAAGCCTTCGCTGGGACCGGTTCTCCGAGCGATCAACGCCATGCTCGTGATGCTAGTCTTCACTCGGTCCGAACAACTTACGCCATTACGCTTGTGTTTAGCTTTGCTATGCATGCAGCCATCGTCAGTCTGAGCATCATCACGGTGTTGTTCCCCGCGATCTTCGACCCGTCATATCGGCAGTATTTCAGTCCGGCTTCATTATTCATCCCTCCCCTGTCCATTGAACCAACTAGTACAGTTGGCGATGGCATCCGCAGCTTCTTCTTGTGGGACCAAGTTGGGGGATACGGGGTCGTGCTTCTAGTTGGGCTTGTGCAGCTCAGGAACGCCGCACACGTCACGGGGCAGCAGTTCAACTGGCTTAGCGCAGTGGTCTCCACCGCGTTAGCCTCCTTGATCGTCGGCCCTGGTAGCACATCCGTCTTGATTAACTGGTGGCATGACGAACTGCTGCTAGGAGCCACTGCGGATTCCAAAGCCAAGACTAAGTGATCGGAGCTAGACCCCTCGCTCTTGCTGTGTGCGGCTCCACAAGCAAGAAGTGGAAATTCAGCTCTAAGCCCTGAGTTGTTGCCTTTAGTCAGCCCGTAATTGTGGAGATGCCGGGGGTGTGGGAGCTGGGAAGTGGGTACCGGAATTGGGAGCAGGGGGGATGGGTACATAGGAGAATTCTAGTATGGTTGCTGCACATCAGTGACCACTCATATTTTAGATAGGTCCTTAGGCTGCTAGGTTCCTGGGTAGATTTCATAAGCCACAAGGTTTAGAAGAACTACACAATTTCAACTACATGGCATCACTATACATTCCGCCCTTTCCTATTCCGAATTGTGAGACGCGCAAGTTACCGTAATGAGAGAATTAATCCCAAATAGTCGCCAACCCTCAGATGGCGGTATTAACGGACCTAATGAGGTGTGAGCTTTCTTAACAATTTTCGGTCCGAGACACCGAACCCTAGCCCCTAAGGTCCAATCACAGTTTACCAAGACATGGAAGATCAGACGACCACATAAACTCGAACCAACTATCAGTTGTTCAGCTTCTGACCGGTGAGCAATTGGACAAGGGTTGAATGAATCATGAAGTCACGACAAGTTGCGTGTAATATCTTTGTGTAATCTTGTTGAGATTGATATCTATCTAATCTCCGTGCTGCTGTAATATTCATGGTGTTGCGCACTTCCCCCTTTGACGTGGATATATGACGTAAGATTGGCGGCCTAGTAGCTAAATTCCTGACCAACAAGCTTCTCGCTCAGCTTCCACAGCCTGTCTGCCTCAATGGGGCTGGTAGCCCAAGGCTTGATGGTGTCCGTGTAAGGGTCACCAATACGCGACTCGAGGATATATTTGCCATTGTGTTCTAAATTCATATCAGCATCCATTATGTTATTTTTATGGTCGTTAAACTTACCTTTTATGTTTGGCGCAAATGACGCGAAGATAAAAGGCGCGACACCACGTTGCTGCGGCTTGAAGCTAAACGAAGTGTCCCATCCTTGCGGGTTTCCAAGAGCCTTGTCGGCGGCCACTGAGAGATGAGTTAGCTTGGGAAGAACATAGTAGAAGCCGCATAGAAGGTAAACTTACTTAAGGCTGGGTAGTCAACATCCCAGTTGCAGTAAATGCCGAGGTTGGTGCCCTCGACTGTTCCAGGGTGGACGCTGAAGGATTGCAAGCCACGCTTCCCCAACTTCTCAGCCAGCGATAGGGAGAAAAGCATGTTGGCAGTCTTGGACTGGCCATAGCCGTGCCATTTGTTGTACGTCTTGCCCTCGTCGAAGTTGTAGTCGAACCATCTGATGGGGTTCAGACGGTGGCCATCACTGGTAACATTAACAACTCGAGGGGCCTTGGAGGCCAAGATTTTATTAATGATCAGGTTCGTAAAGAGGAAGTGGCCCAAATGGTTGGTACCAAACTGGCTCTCGAAGCCATCCTCAGTCAGGAAATAGTCCGTGCCCATAAGCCCAGCATTGTTCACCACGACGTCGATGATTGGTACATCCGCCCACGAGTTCACGGTATTAGCAGCCTCGCGCACCTTGGCGAAGGAGCCCAAGTCTAGTTGTAGAGCACGAGTCTTGACATTGGGTGAGGCTGCCGCGACCTTTTCCGCCACAGTCTTAATCTTCTCTAGATTTCGGCTGGCTAGGATGATGAGACCTGGCTGGCCCTTAGAGACAAATTCGGCGTATGCAGCGCCGAGGCCACCAGGAGTTACTCCAGTGACTAGAATGGTCTTCCCCTTGATATCGCTGCCAAAGTCGTTGACTAGCTCGTCGGAGGTGGTGTTGGTGTCGTATTGTTTTGCCATGGCGGACTTGGTGCTAGACTTACGAAACAATTTGCGAAACATACAATAAGAGTTACTGTTGACGAGGTATTGATGAATTACTGAAGGACAGAGCTTCGAGTTGATTTCGAGCTCGATTGAAGACTGATCGTACGACCTTTTGAATACATCTCCAACCAAGACAAGAACGCAATGACGTAAATGATAATTCACGGCGTTTTCATCACACAGCTTAGCTCCGTGTTTTACAACTTCGCATATTTCACCCAAAGGAACTGTAACAACTGTAGCATTCCGGGCCGAGGACAGTGGCTATGCGAACTGGATTGCGTGTATGTCCTATCGTGAAGATCTGGGCTTGTTTGTTTGCTGTATAGAAATATCGGCCTTTACTATCGCCGATTTAAAGGCCGATGGCACAGGCTTTGCGGGAAGGTACTGGCTTATTTACTGCTGTAAGAAATCGGCGTAAAGATTTAACTCCTTGTCACACAAAGGAAGGGACAGCTCCCGGGAAGCCTGCATTCCACCCGCATGCGCCCAAATCTCGCTAAGTGGAGCTTCAGCCTGTAAGATCGTTCGAGGCAGCTTAGGACGGCCCCACCGTTACATCCCACGCTAGTGCAGCCTTAGCGTTAGGGTGTTAGGCAGCTAGACAGGGAGGTTATCTAGCGGGGCAGTAGGATTTGCATCCTTGTGGAGGATGGGGAGATCCTACCCTAGCAGCCCCTAACAGCCCCTAGCAGCCCCTAACAGCCCTAGCAGCCCAGTACCAATACTAGTACCGGTATAGTTCCGCACCTCCCTTCAGCAAAATTAGCCTAACCTTGGCGGTACATGTATTCACACATGATCGATTCCTTCTACCCGTTTAAGACGATCAGTGAGGCTGAAAGTTACGTTGCAAGAGTCTCATCTTATGTTTAGTTTCACAAGTACCAATAGTCATGATTTACGGGTTAATCGCCAGATTCTAAATTTCTATCTACGCAGCTAGCGTGTCGACTAGGTACCCTAATCCATATCTGTGCTGGGGATAACAATCGACTGTCGGGTCTCAACAGTCAACCCAGTCTCTGCCACGATGATGCGTCCATTGCTCACAAATGAGCTGTTCTCCAGCTTCTTCAGAGCGGGATCTGCTACAAGGAAAGTGTGGGTACCAGCTGTATAAAATGTGTTAGCGAGAATCTGGCCTGTTTAATGCAGAGGATGAACCCACTGGCAAACCCGAACGGGACCGTCTTGGCATCAGGGGCCATGTCAAAGATCTTGTGGACCTCAGGAGCCATCTCAATAACGCCAGTGTAGCGGAAGTCAATCGAGTGGCCTTCCTCAGTCCTGTCAATCTTCCGAGTTAGCACCAGATCCAGAGCTAATTGCCTGATCCGAGTGGAATTAGGGTGGAGCGAACCTCGCGATTCCCCTCAGATCAATCCGACCATGTTGGCGGTCTGGGTCGAAGGACAGCCAGTCGGCTCCAAAGCACACGTTAGCCTTGAATGCCGGCTCAAATCCTGGCACGGTCTCGATGGTGCCAGTTGGAGTCCCCTGCGCGATAAATGATGTGGTTAGATGCATATTTCCTCACGACACGACGCTTCGCTTACATAGTGGGTCATCTTGGAACCAGTGTGAATAATGCCTGTTCATACAAGCGTAAGCATGTCGTAAACCAGATATCTATAGGTACGTATCGGGGGCTACCAACCCAGAGGGTTCACATCTCCAATGTTGACCTTGGTGATAATGGCTGGCTGGAGGGAGGGAAATCCGGTAACCTTCTTCGTCGCCATCTTGATGAAAGAACAAATATGTCTATGTGAGTTTGATAAAGTGTTTTGGCTATTGCAATACTAGCTATTATCTCGATCGTCTCACAACTCGCGGATTTTCGTCACTAGATATCACCTAAGATACTCAATATATCTCTCCATATAAACGGAAACCGCGGTACATACCCCGCCTCATTTGGAGAGTAATACTCGGTCTCGGACCGAGCGTTATGCATCGTGCGGTGCCAAACACCGAACGGAAACATTGGAGCGGCATTGCAATGAAACAATACGCAAAGTACGCGACCGCCACCCACGTCAATCTCCAATCTTCGATCTTCGACAATCTCCAATTGGAGCTGCTGAGAAATCCTTGAGTTGGAGATTGCTGAGAAATCGGAATTTGCACGTGTTTGGAGTGCACGAAAGCAGACCTTTTGTGTGTTTCTCTAACCGTCCATAGCTGTTTTTTCTCTTCTCCCCCTGTTAGCGAGCTAGCAGCCACTGTAGCTAAGCTACCCTGCATTCAACTTTTTGGCGCGAATCTGATCACCATCTTGGGAACATCAGCGCAGACTCTATTACGCTTGCACCTATCATGGCGGATTCAATCGAAAAGCATGAGAAAGAGGGCGATTCGTCCTCTGGCCAATGCCCAAGCGGGAGTACTGAAGTCGACGCGCGGGAGACACAGGGGCTTGCAGCTACCTCAGGTGATGCTGGTGTTAGCGCTGACAAGGAAGCTCCAAGCAACTCTCGCGATGTTGCTGCCGCCGAACCTGAGGCTGAGGAATACCCCCACGGCTTCATGCTAGTCATGGTGCTCATCGCCCTGTTCATGAATACCTTCCTAGTGAGTGCTCAATGCCGCCCTTGGGCTCTAGGAACTTGATTTTTATGATACTAACAAGTAAATTGTCATGTAGGCGGCATTGGATCTGGTAAGCATCTAGTTAAACAAGATAAGAGTGATGAATGAAATGAGTTAACTCACATAACCATAGGGAATCGTCGCTACAGCCATCCCTCAAATCACGGACGAGTTCCGCGAGCTTGACCAAGTCGGGGTGAGTACCACTTAACTATCGTCACATTTACAATATGGACTTCGGCTTACATAACGATTCCAACTTTGCAGTGGTATGGTAGTGCCTATTTTTTGACTGTCGGTATCTTCTCCCCTTTCTGGGGGAAGCTATATAAATACTGCCAGACCAAGGTCGTATTCCTATGCACTATCGCCATCTTCGAGGTCGGTAGTATCGTATGCGGTATGGACCATCTCCCATGATAGCGTGTCAACCCTACTGACCATTCCCCCCAGCCACGTCACCAAACAGCTCAGCTCTCATTGTTGGTCGAGCAATTCAGGGTTGGGGTGCCGCAGGTATCTTGGGCGGCGGCTTCTTGATCGTGCACCATGTTGTCGCTCCGCGGAGGCGGCCGGCTTTCACGGGCTTACTGCTTGCCGTTTTCCTATGTTCTTCAATTCTGGGTCCAATTATCGGAGGAGCCTTCACTACTGGGGTCACATGGCGATGGTGGTAAGTTTTAATTATATATCTCTCTTCTGACTTCGATAATAACTATTACGGCCTAGCTTTTACATCAACCTCCCTGTTGGCGGCCTAGCCGTGGCTCTCATTTTGATCTTCTTCCATACGCCCAAGCACGTCAAGCCAGTCCCCGCTACGCTTCGGGAGATTTTTCTTCACCTCGACCCGCTTGGAATAGTCGTCATAATAGCCTCGCTAGTCTGCTACATATTGGCGTTACAGTGGGGTGGGCAGACTAAACCGTGGAGCGACGGTTCTGTCATTGCGACTTTGGTCTTATGGGTTTTCCTAACTATTGTATTCGTCGTCGTGGAGTACTTCGTTGGCGAGTATGCCATGGTTCCCCCGCGATTATTGAAGAGGCGCATTACCTGGTCCAACAGCCTTTTTGGTTTTATGTAAGTGAACGGATCCCACTAGACGTTATGATTCAGTTCTGACAACCGTGTGTAACAGATTGAACGATCCCGATTGGACGTTCCTATACTACCTCCCTATTTACTTCCAATCTGTGCAAAATCTATCTGCGATTGACAGTGGTGTCGCCAACCTTACGTTCTTGGTCATGTTTTCCGTCGGCTCTCTTGTTGGCGGTAATGCTGTTGGAAGGCTACGACTCGTACAGCCTATCGCGACTGTAGGCGGACTGATCTGTACTGCTGGGGCCGCCTTGTGCTACACGCTCGACGAAAGCTCTACGAGATCCAGATACATGGGTTATCAGGTACTCCTCGGTCTTGGTATCGGAATAGGAAACCAGTTACCCATGACGGCGGTCCAGGGATTTTCGGCCCCTGAAGACCTCGCATCAAACACTGGTGTTGTGCTTTGTAGGTGGAATATTTCCCTCCGCATAAGGTCAAGATCTAACCAATTCATCTAGTCGCCCAGATGATTAGTGGATGTTACTTTGTTACTGCCGCCCAATCCATCTTCTCGAACGTTTTGGTCCAAGCCTTACCCAGATACGCCCCTAATGTAGACCCGCTTCAGGTCTTGCATACGGGCGCAACTGAAATTTGGGATGTGTTCTCTGGTGATGAGTTAGATGGTGTTCTACACGCTTACACGCAAGGTGTTAAAGGTGCTTTTGCCTTGGGTTTGGCTGGCGCCGCATTTAGCGTGTTAGTGAGCTTCACCATCCCCACGAAGAAACTCCCCTCGCCAGAGAAAGAGAGCACACCTGAAGGAGAGGCTGCATAGGAGGGTTTGGAAGAAGTGAGATATAGTTAATCATCTGCATACATGTAAACGAAATTGTAGAATACCTTACTCTTAGATTGTGCCTACGATAATAGGCGTCACCGGAGCGCTCAATCCCAAGGCCTCACTTTCTTTTAATATTTTAATTGACTTAATCTCATGAATAATATGGCTTGTGCAGCTACCCGTTCAGGTATACGTGGGCGCGTTGGACGCCACTTAGGGCTAACTCTCGAGTGACTAATCGACTACCCCCGCCCCCTATTTGTTACCATTGTATCACCGAAACCAGCCACATATGCCGGATCAGTCGGCGTATAGATAATCTTAACCATTCCAGCCTCTATCCCTTCCACCTAGGTCGACCACGCACGCCACCACCATCCCCAACGTTCAACGACCTTGAGTACATCGGAGGTTATGAGAAGAACAGTCGATAGCGTTCCTGGGTTAGAATGCGATGTTGAAGTATAGAGGCTATTCTATTATCTCGATGCTTGTATATGTCGACACCTAGATTATCCTACCTGGATTTACGGGAAATACACTAACGGACAGTTAACACATCTGCCACCACCGCCGCCGCCGCCACCAAGCCACATCCCACGCAAGACAGTCTATTTGGACTTAATAAGAGGCAAAACCTTTCCGTACTGGGCCGCGCCGACCGAAAGCATAACCAGAACAGTGGCCCTTAACATCCACTGCAAGCTCCATACCAGAGACGAGGGCTTGGATTCTTCATCCTTCCAATTAACCTTACCCTTGTTAAACCCCTTCACATCCACATACTCCAGCTTCGGGGCACGACGGACGATCTCGGCGATGATGTTCGGGAAGAACTGGTCCGATTTGGTCGGCAGCACCCACTTGGTGTAGTACTTGTGCGACAGCGTGGCCCACGCGTGCGAGTCCGTAACCTCGCGCGAGAAATTCATAATTTGCACGACACGGGGTTTCCGCTCCGCCTGGTACGCGGCGAAGACGTTGCGGAGATCGGCGAGAGATGGCTTTACGCCTTGCTTCGCGGCGAGCATTGCCTGCAGGTGGTTGCAGAGCACGACGACTGATTCGATGGCCATGTTACCGCCGAGACCGATGTTAGGTGTCATCTTGTAACTTCGTTAGCACCATTGGTACGGAAAGGGGTATGTGAAAATTGGGTAAGTGTGAGAGCGCTCCTCCTTACCTTATGCACGCAATCACCGACTAGAGCGATACGGTCATAGTACCAATGGTCAAGGACGCCCTCCTCCACGCCGATGAGTGCGGCTCTGTCGCGCTTTCGCCAGAGCTCGCCGAAGACGGCTTGATCCGAGACCGCATGGTCCGCCACACTTTCAGCAGCGGCCTCGGCCTCCTCAGCTGTGTAGCGCTTCCGCGTTGGCCACGCGTATGGCTTGTCCAGTTTGAAATACACGCTGAAGTACGTGTGATCCGGCTGTGTTAGCGTCATCATGGATTGTTTGGTGTTATGGCACACCGTCATATCCGCTTCGCCTAGTTCAGGAGCGCCGGGACCCATGCCCAAGAGCAATTTATAGTTGGTCTTCATGCCTGGATGTTTTTAGAAGGAATGCGAAGAAATGGGACATGTTGATTCGCCTTACACGTCTTCTCTTGAGCCGTAATAATGCCCGGCTCCATCTTGTTGGCGTGCTCCCACATCATACTACGTACCGTGCCTCGCACACCGTCGGCGCCGAGCACCATATCGCCCTTCTCGACCGTACCGTCGGTCAGGACAACTTCGACGCCATCGGGTAGTTGATTTATCGACTTGACCTCGGAGTTCAACTTCACGCGCTTCATATCCGGCAGAGTCTCGTACAGGTTACGGAGCAGCTGGCGCCGTTCGAGCAGCAGGATGCGCTGGCCATGACTTTACGTTTGTGCGACAATCGTCAACATCAAGATCCAGGTAGATTGAAAAAGGTAAGGAGAAAGGGCAGAAAAACTCACTTTTGCTTGACAATCTCAAAAAACTCGTTGTGTACGATGTCTTTGCCGTCGGGGCCGCGCGTCCACGAGTACTTGCATGGCGAGCACGTCGTCTCCATGCGCTCGAGGATACCCAGTTGATGGAATATGCGCCCACTGCCCGGGTACATGGCGATACTGGATCCCATAGCCGGTGCAACATCCGCGCGCCGCTCTAGTATGATATGGTCGATGCCGGCTTTGTGCAGACAGTGTGAGGCGGTGAGGCCTGCCACACCGGCGCCTACAATGATGACTCGAAAAGGCGTTTCTGATGCCATCATATGATACAATCTACTTGAAGCCACAAACGGATCAAGAGAAGCCTGTAGAGTATACTGTTGTCTGATTGTGCTACTGAGGATTGGCTGGGTCGTATCGGTATCTTCTCGAAGTGCTGGAGTTTGGGTGAATCACGCAACACACAGAACGCAAAATTGTTCAACCGCTTCTTGCGCCCAATCTCTGGCCCACAAACGTGTTTAGTACAAAGTGACTCTGATCACTAGTCGTCCTTAGGGGATGGTTGCATCGTACGACCGTAAACGGCGTGCATCCATCTCGGTGACCCACCCCGGTCTATGTCGGCGGCGCGGACCGTAGGAAGCGGGTTCGGACTTGTCTTAACGGTCCTTCCGTCCACCCTCTGGAAGGGTGGATAGCTTCCTACCCTTATCCATATGCTCAGTCATCGCTCTACCTTCATCCAATAGTATACCCAAAGTGACCACCACGAGGTCGCATTGCGGGTATTGTTTCAAAGGGCACGCCTAGGTAAGCAGCTTCATCTATGTAGAAAATCAGGTATGGGTGTAAGCCATTATGTCAACACAGTCAGAATCAAGCATGCCTACTGTAGTATTGCGCGACTTGGGACCAATGAACAAGCGTTCGGACCGGTATCGCTACCTTTCGGACATGGTACGCTGACCCAGTAACCGGGCTTATCCACGCAGTTGCATAACCTCGGACTTCCTTCCCAACCTAACATGCAGATCCGTAAGCCTAGAACCCCATAGGGCTGGATGGCTTGTAAGATGTATACGGTGCTCCATGTTATCCTATTACAGGGCCAACCTAAGTATCTGACTGGTCCCCTTACTGGTAAAGCTAGACGCAGAGCATTGAGTTGGTACTATTCACTTGCTGCTTCCATTGTTTCGAAAAAGAGAGAAATTGAGCTATTGAATAGGACTTAGCAGACCTTGTCAAGAACACCTCCCGTCTTTCCTAGTCCCACCCTAAGGTTGCAGTCAACTGTTAGGGGACAAGATGGCACCCAACGGTACTACAAACGGTAAAGGCACGAACAACCACGAATATGTGCTAGGAAGAGATTTCCTGGCTTCCTGTCGGTGAGTATAAGCCAATTCCAATTGTTTATAGTGCATATGCTAAATGAAGCCAAGGCTTAATTTACAGCACGTGAGTAACCCCCTTTGCCCTTATACAGCCAGCCACAGCGGCTCACTAACGCCCTACGTAGTACCTGATGGTAGAAGACTTGGGATACCATGTTCACCCTTCAATTACTATTAAGCCCGGTATGAGGGTAGCTGATGTGGCAACGGGTACTGGGTGAGCTATCTCCCCTATGCGTTGTTCTTGACCGATGCTAATCAGTCATGTGGAAAGCGTCTGGATGATCGATCTTGCGCCGAAGTACCCAGACGTCAGCTTCCATGGTTTCGACATTGACTTGGCGCAAGCCCCTAACCCCGAGTGGCTTTCGGAAAACGCCAAGTTAGACGTCTTAGACCTCCTTAAGCCTGTGCCCGAGGAATTCGTGGGACAATTCGAGTGAGAATATGCACCACCGGAGTTTTATGCATACCTAAGGGTCAGCTAACACACCTCAAGTTATGTCCATGTGCGACTCCTCATGTACGTGATTCGCGAGGATCCGGCGCCCATCCTGTCAAATCTCATCAAACTTCTAAGTAAGTTCTTCTTTATGCGGTCTATCTAGCATGCATTGATGGCAACTAACCTCCGAAAACTGTAGAACCTGGTGGGGTCCTCCAATGGGTTGATATGGATCATCCCACACACAGGTTTGACAAAGCCCGACCGGAGTATTCTACGAAGTACCTTGAGTTAGCCGGTACTTGGCCTAGCACGCTGGCAACTGAGGACAACCGCATGGACCCACAGTGAGTTCGAATTGAATAACTTGCATGTACGGATTGATTGAGCTGATCCATTGTGTTAGATGGGTCGGGAAGCTAGCTTCGTACTATAAGAAGCAGGGCCTCGAAGTTCTAGCTGACGACCACAAGTATCGCGATAAGTACCATCTAGGGTACTATTGCGAAGCGGCATTTATGGCCTGGGAGGAGTTCAAGTCAAAGATGTCGGACGAACACGCTGCTCAATATGATGAGATCCTCAAGAAGGCTAGATATGAAATGGAGCAGGCGAAACGAGGAATCTCTATTAATATGGAGATCCGAGTTGTGGTTGGCAGAAAGCCGCTGTAACATGACCGCAAGACTCTGGTTCAGCTGTAGACTTAGCAAATAGATAGCTACAATTAAGTTCTGCGCATTGTGGACTAGGAACCTGTAAAGAGAGATCCTTTATAATTCGTTAAATGTGAGATATTGTCTTGACGATAGGTGTACCTCGACTCCTAGCCAACGCTTACTATTGTACACCTAAGCTATGTGATCGGGACGTCCAATAACATCCAGGGGACGATACTATATCTACACGATATAAAAGGAATCACCTACTGCGATATTATTACACTTCAATCTGACGAATATTTGTCTATTCCCCGCAGTTGGTGCGGCCCCCTTTCTTGTTGACAACGTTCATATGTCTAATCGATCAATATTCAGAATTTCCTTCATTGATTTCTTTTGCCAAAATGGGACCAGTCAGGGAAAATCACTTGCTTATCATATTACTTCCAATTGGAGATTGTCCACCCATAGTCGCCGGTGTCCCTACCTCATCGAACGTTCACGTCTCTCCTGTGAGTCTTAGATGTCGCTGGGTTACTAATCAGTGTAATTGTTTTTACCTTCCAAGTCTATATCTCTACCAGGATGTTGTAAGAGGGTTGATAGAGATTATAATTCCGGTCCGGCAGTTCTAATGCATTCTACGCATGGCATAAGCTTCTGACAGGGGCGATTCCCGCAGCCGTGAGGTATGCATCTCGGACCGAGGCCCCGATCCACCAGTAGACAGTCTAGGCGGCACGGTTATCGAATTCTGTTATGTCAAGACGTCATCCCAAACTGGTTCTATATAGCCCAATTTCTGATGAGTCTGCACTACTAAGCCTGGCATGACACGCAGGCAGGCGCGCAACAGGTCCAATACGCATCTCAACGTCGTTGTTCCATTAAGCCTTCACTGAATGTTTTCTTGCGTCTGAAAATACTCGCATTCCTATCGCCCAACAGAGTCGCGCTGCAGAGATGGCGGTCCTTTCGCCCCTTGCGTCGCTTGCTGCTGTGGCATCAGGGGTGGGCCTTCATCTCCTTTACTTCAACAGAGGCGAGCATCACATGTACGGGATTAGATACCTGCAAGCGTCTATCCTCACGTTTCTTGCGTCGGTGGGTATCCTGACATCCGTCTACAATGTCGCCTTCACGTCGGCGCTATCCATCGTCAGCCTGACTACCGTCTACATACTCTTAGGCGTTTACAGTAGTCTCTTATGCTACCGACTAATCTGGCATCCACTGCGGGGCTTTCCGGGCCCGTTTGGTGCTCGCATCAGCAGCTTGTGGCTCAGCTCCCAGAATATAAACGGCCAGAACCATAAGGTGGCCCTGGATCTCTACCACAAGTACGGGCCATTCGTTCGCGTCGGGTCCTCCGACTTGATGATAGTGCACCCGCAGGGCGTGCCGGCGCTGCATAGCACCCAGAGCAAATGTCGCAAGGCATCGTGGTACGACGAGGATTGGCCTCGCCAGTCAGTCCACGTCACACGCGACCACAGGTGGCATCAAGGGCGCCGACGGCTCTGGAGCCAAGCGTTCAGCGATAAAGCGCTCAGGGGGTACGAGAGCCGGATAGCCGCGTATAATAAGTCACTCATTGATCGCCTCGCCGAATTTAAAGGGCAGCCAGTCAACGCAGCTAAGTGGTTTAACTACTACAGTTTCGACGTCATGGGCAACCTGGCATTTGGCAGAGATTTCGGGATGCTCAAGAGTGGCCAGCAGCACTGGGCCATCGCACTACTAGACGATGCGCTCGGCGTCCAGTCCATGAAACTGCCCACATGGATATTCCGAATGATGATCGCCATCCCGGGGCTTACGGAGAAGTACTGGAAATTCATCGAGTTCTGCGACCAGCAGCTGGCTGCCAAGATCGCCGACGAGGAGAAATACGGGGGCTCGGAGGACGACAATCTCATGTCGATGCTGATAGCCCACGCTCGCCAGAATAAGTCTCCGCAGGAGGACCTGATTCTGCAAAGCGACTCGCGCACCATCATCGTGGCCGGAAGCGACACAACAGCAGCGACGCTGTCGCACGTTTTCTACCAACTCGCGTGCCACCCCGAGCATGTCGAGATTCTCCGCAAAGAGCTGTTGCCGCTGATGAACGACGACGGCACGTTCGACCATCAAAAGATCCAAAATGCTGACCATCTCAACGCCGTCATCAACGAGGCACTTCGGTTGAACCCAGTTCCACCTACAGCCATCGTGCGCAAGACCCCGCCGGAGGGGATCGACGTCGATGGTACTTTTATTCCCGGAGATATGCACGTCTGGACGCCACAATACGTCATAGGCCGTTCGGAGCTTGCGTATGAGCGACCCTACGAGTTTATCCCCGAGCGGTGGTACTCCAAGCCGTCAATGGTACGGGCAAAGGAGGCGTACGCCCCTTTCCTCATAGGTATGTCAAGACATCAGGATCTCCAGCTAATAGAAACTAGCTAACCTGGATTCAGGCCCGTATGGATGCATCGGTCGACCTCTGGCACAGATGCAAATTCGAACAGTTGTCGCGCTGGCTGTTTCCAGGTTTGATATCGAGTATCCACCTGGAAGGGATGGCTCCGAGTTCATAGAGAACATCAAGGATAGGTTCACATGGGGTCTCGCGGATCTTAACATATGCTTTAAACCACGAGCATGATGTAAAATTAGGTACTCATGAGTCTGAGCGCGAGATCCTTCGGTTTCATAACTTGCAGCTCAGAGTCGCCAAGTTGAGAGTCAATCTGCATTGTCAGTCATATGGTACCTACAGGTAGTGAGAAAAGGTCATGCAGAGCTCAAGTTCTATATAGTCAGTGAATGGCTGAACGAATTGTACATGATGTACACTGTTACACATGTTCCTAGGATTGAATATCTGTTGTCGGGACGTTCGTCACCCGGTTGATAGGTAAGCCTGCAACGTCTCATACTGAAACGTTCCCTCTTGTACTTACCTAGATCTTCCCTCTTCTTTGCGTAATCAATCATCAATCAACGCCATTACATTCGCATCGTGCGGATAGACGCCGTCCGTCCAACATCCGTTGTTTCTAGAAGATCTGAATTAAGCCTCCACCTAAAATAATGTACCTCCATGATTTTACTTTTATTGATTTCATAAGTGAAAGAAAATTGTTAGTAGGGTTGATAAATGCGGTCTATTGAGATGTAGCAGAGAAGATAAGAGAGAAGATAAGGCTAAAGGTAAGCTGACTACAGGTAGGTACTGTCCGGGACAGCTCCCTCTTTAGGCACATTCTTGGCAAGAACATCAACAATTTCAGCGTCGCTGAGCTGCTTGATGCCAAGGAGGTCGTTGTCAAGCTTCTGGAAGTGTCCCCCGTATCCTTCACCCCATATAGCGGCCTTGAGGGAGCTAACTAAGACCACTCCGACGTTTGGTGCACTCTTCTTAAGCTCCTCCTCGGTCTGCTTAAGACCCTCGGCGACAGAGGTGATGTTCTCCTTCCAGCCGTCTGCGCCAACAACCTTCTTGAGGTACTCCTCTAGTTCCTTCCCAGTGATGGCGGCGTCCTGAATGTACACGCCGCGGTTCTTGGTCTCCTCGGGGTGCTTCAGCACACCAACTACGGCCTTGCCAACGTTTGGCAGGGTAGTAACCGAAGTCTTCCTGTTGCCTCCTTCGGTGAGCTCGATAGTACGGTTCCGGACGTCCACCAGGAATGGGACTCTAACACCCCAGTCCAGGAAAGGACCGCAGAGAATGATAGTGTAGGTCAATCCGCTTTCAGCAGCAGCTTTCTTCAAGGCCTTCTGAATCTCAATCTTCTCCTTGTAGCCGGGCAGTGCCGCAACCTTGGGGTTGAGGGTGTCAGAACCGAATTCAGACGGGATGAAGCGCTTGACTCCGGCCTTAATTGCAGCTTCAATCAGGAGGTGCTGCTTGAGCAACGCTGCGTGGCCAAGATTCGAGATAAAGGCATCCTGGCCTCGGAGAGCATCGACCAGGGAATCGAGCGAGTCGTAATCGACGGCCTTGACGGTAGCGTTGGATGGGAACGTGTGAGAGGAGCCCTGGCGAGTAAGGACGGTAACTTGAAAACCGGCATCCAGTAGGTGCTCTAGGATTGTCACCCCGAGGTTGCCCGTGGCGCCTGCAATTGCAACTTTGGTGATGGAAGTCATGTTGATGGGATAAGTTAGGATTGTCTAGTTTTTCGATGAGGTGTCAAGAGTGAATGTGACTGATGAGAATGAGAATGAGTATGAGTGTGTTTGGATATGTCTAAGGTGAGGTTTTCACATCCTTATATATTTTCATATTTTGGTATTTTCTGAACGGCCCAGAGTCCATTTCGTAATTCCCCATGATTCCATTGTCCGTCGACGGATGAATAATAACACCATTGCTAGTTACAATGTCGGAATGACAAGCCACGATTGTCACAGAATCTCAACGAAGCAGTATCCCACATTGAGAGGATTGGTGTATTACTGTGCGCGTAGGTATGTGAAAAGTAGGTGAAGAAAGGGGGGACGAGGTATGGTGGCGTCTGGATGGATTACAATGAGATACAGCTGCCCCACCTCCCACCTTCCCGCCGCATTCCACATTCAGCATCCCACATGTATCCCACATACATCCCACATGAGATGACTAATTTTGCTGACGACGGTGATATCGGGCTACCGCATTCAGCTCCGACATCTCCGACACATTCTCTCCCACTTCCCTCCCACATCATCTCGTCTTACACACACTTGTCTCTCACCTCTACTCCCTGATTCACACACAAGTGGGAGAATTCAGGATATGGGATTCCCCTGTCGATGACATCTTGCTGGCCATTGTTCATTTCCATGTTCTTTGATGAATCCAGACCAGCCTACTGAAACACGTCGATTACGGCTCTGATTGGCTCATATTGGGAGACCCGACTTTCTGCATGTGGCTGGCTGAAGGGGACTACATAAGAGAAATATCCCGAGATGGCGTCATCATCATCACCAAAGACCTGGGAATGTGTGTTTCCCGGCTGCAGTAAAAAATTCGCTAGAAAAGAGCACCTAAATCGACATACCCTTACCCACGATCCCGAGCATCAATATAAATGCCACATATGCGGACGACGTTACGCAAGGAGGTACGTGCGCCGCTTCCAATTCGTCTTCACCCGTCCTGTGAAGCCTCAAATAATATCTTCTCACGCACATATACTAGTGATGTCTTCAAGAGGCATTTGAAACAACATAACCCTACAGCGCCTCAGTCACCGGACACACGAAGGTAGGTGAATGCTGTAAGCAATCCAGTACTACTACTGCTCACACGTTCAACGTCTGTCAGAATATGCCTTCCATGTGGTGAGCGAAACACTCAATGTGATGGAAATTCGCCATGTGGAGCTTGTGCTTCGAATTGGACCGAGTGTCGTTGGATTGAGTCTAGTAACGACCATGGGACTGGTCCCGAGCAGGCGGCCGTGATGCCGCCAAGTGGCCAAAATCCAACGCCGTGGTTTCCACCCAACTCCGAATCCTGGGTTTCGCAATCATTTCCAGTAACGCCTCCGTACTCTTTGGTCCCGGGCAATTTGAATCCAAGTAGCCACCAGACCCAGAGCACCGTGGAAACAGTTGGCTATATACATCCCACCACAAATCCCAACGTCGCTAGAGTCGAATCTGTACAATATGGATCATCGAGTAATTCCCAGCGAACTCCTCAACTAACATCACCACTCACTCCGCAGCAGCACATCGTTTCCGGATCACCTGAATCTGCCGGGTCGACGGACTTGAACACTAACTTCGATAGGACTTCACCCGAGATTAAAAGACTTATAGAACTATTCTTCAAGGATATTCATCCTTTTTGGCCCATCTTGCATGAGTCTACCTTCGAAGTAGAGAAAGCGCCAACAATTTTACTAAAGACCATTGTTATGTTGTCCAGCTGGCTGGAGGGCGGGCCCGAACATCAGAGGCTTGACCCTATTGTGTTTGATGAAGTAAACCGGCTTCGGATGGTGCGAAAGGCTACTTCTCCTTAGCGTTGGCTTTACATATCTAATTCTTGCCAACTAGGATCTCCACCCGCCACTACATCTACTGCAAGCGGTTTTACTATACATCGTCTACATAACATGCACCCTGGTATGAAACTCGGAACATATGCCAGGAGATATCTTTTCGCTGATACTTAAATGATGTTTATATCTAGACTGCAGGGGAAACAGTGGCAAGAGCGTTAAATCTTACCGGCTGGTTAATAGCAACATGTCGGTACCTTGGCATCTTCAACGGCCAATACACGTGCCACGACATGTCAGACCAAGACAATTGCAGTTGTCCATTTGTTGTATGGCGTGCACAGGAGCAACTCAACAGGTACTCTTTATTTTATCCTCTAATCCATTCCCTAGACTCACAGGGCACCACTTATATAGGCTGGCTTTCTCCGTCCTCCGCGTCGACACGTATCTCAGCGTTCTCCTGGACCACCCTCCTTCTGTGCGATATCAGGAGCTCTGCATTCCTTTACCCAAGTCTCGCCAACTCTGGGCGGCCCCCAACGATGATGAGCGACGAAAGCTCCAGTGGAACGAACCCGCCGGTCGCGAAAAGGCGCTCTTCTCGTTCTTCATGCGCGACGCCCTTGATCCCGCTCGCAGGGGGAATCTACCGTACTGCCTCACCGACATCGACTACCACCTCAGCATATGCGCGACCCAGCCCGATATCTGGGCGGCGGCGCGCGAGGCCCACAGTTCCATGTCGGACGAGATCGTCGAGGAGATCGATCCCCAGACTTTCGTGGACCTCGCGCACCCGCACCTGATGCTGTGGCGCGACGAGCTCAAGGAGGATTGCGACATCCGCGTGATATATTTCTCGGGCCTACTCGCCGGGGTCGAGCACCTGCTAGGTCCGCACACGTTCACGCTGGGGTACGTGGCCAATCTCAAGTTGCACGCTCCCCTGAATTCCATGCGCATCAAGGGGCATTACTACAAGAGCCGGCCCGCCTCGACGATACCGACGCGTAAGCCCGGCGCACATCTTCGCAAGTGGATCAGCACTGGCTGCCCGCGGCAGGCACTGTGGTACGCGGCGCAGATTTGCCGTATTTTCGTCATCGAATCCACGCGCACCGATTCCGAAGCGGGCGGCGGACCTAGCGCTCGTGCCAGGCTCAAGCTCAACCCGCTGCTTGTCCCCGGGGTCCTGATGAGCGCCATAATGACGTGCTCGTATGCGCGGCGCGAGCGGTCATGTGCGAGCTGTCGCGTCGCCGGTGCTAATACTAATTCTAATGCTAGCACCCCCAACACCGCTTCGAACTCATCATCCTCGTCTTCAACCGCTGCCGCCGAAGAAGAGGCCATCGACCTGTTTGCGTTAGGGGACCACAACCCGGTCTTGAAGAAGTGGACGTGGTCCGGCATTGGGGTGCCGTACTGGGGAGGGAGCCACGCTCGGATCCCCGTGTGCCAGTGCCGGCTTCAGGATATCGCGTCGTGGTTCCGCGAGGCGTTTGCCGTGGATGAGCGCGCTGAGATGGAGTTTGTGATTTTCCTCGCGGAGCTGAGTAGGGAGGCGCAGTGAGGAGGGTGGTGGAATGAATGTATTGTGTTGTTAGACTGTATGTATCCCACCTCGCCATCTTTGAAGATATTTAGACTCTAGATGTATTATTCGATAAACTCATGATTTGAGGCCATGGTTAGACTCATTATTAGCATTTTAGACAACTTTGAGTGTTGTTCCCGGCATCTGATTGTCTTCTGGCTACCCGGGGGCCCGAAGTGTTCATCTCGGAACTCATCCGATAAACAAACTCCTCGAAGCTTTCAGGCCCCCCTGTAGCGGGTGAAGTTGCACGTCGCGCAGTCCTTGGCCCCGGGTGGGCGGGGAGGGCTGGTCCCATCGACCAGGGAGTCTATATGCTGCGTGAAATTTGGTGGGTTAACTTAGAGACATCGCATTATTGAAGAGCTTCCTAGATCATCATCTATATCAGAAACGTTCAGGAGCATTTTAGTAGCAATCACTTTACTGGTATGAGCTTGAATACGGACGCTTTCGCAAGACATATTGGCACTAGTTTCCTCTTCGAAAAAAAAGTTTTATTATTTAGAGTTCTGCCTCACGAAGGCAGAATCACATCGCTCTCCGGGAGTCAAATAGAGCGGCTCGCCTTTTCTAACCCCCTAACGCCGGTTACAGGCCGTGATACCAGTGCCCCTAGCCCAAGGTCCCATCCCATCCCGGACATCCCGTGTTGGACTAACCCAGAACCAGGCCCTGAAGTATCGAAACCCATCTATTGAACAACCCATCCTCCGAGTCGCAATCAGTGAGCCTCCTTCTCCAAGGCTTCCAACTCCTTAACGACCGCGGCCTTCGTGGCGATCTTCTTCATCTGTGTGTCTTCTAGCTTCTCGCCACCGGCATGTCGCATCTCAAGGTCTTCGATTGCGCGAATCTTCTTCTGCAAGCTGCGCAGCTTCTTCGACGCAGGATTCTGACTGCCAGGTGAGATCAAGGAATCTGGGGCGGCTGGCTGAGAAGTCTGGATCTGTGGAGGGGGAGGCGCGACGTATCCATTCTGGCCATTCTGATGAGTGTTGCTGCGATTACGTCCCTGGTTGTTACCCTGGTAGTTATGTCGCGAGCGACTGCGATTGTGCCTCTGCTGGTTATTTTGGTATCCACGACGCTCAGGACTTCGTCCCTCATTTCCAGAGCCTGGACCTCGATCCTGAGACGGTGGAGCCAAGCCACCTGCATCCTTCCTCTCACCGTCCTTATTCTCATTGTCTTTGGCCTTCTTATTGTTCCTCTTTTTCTTATTCTTCAAGGCAGCTTTTGACAGATTCTCATCCCCATTGGCGCCGGGCACCTCAGCTGGAGCGGCACCAGGAATGGTGCGCGAGCCAGACTCGAGGAATTCTGCACCTGGCACTTGGCGACGGGATCTACCGAACCCGTTCGGGCCAATGTTCTGGGCACCATTGCTCATCACGTGGGCAGCACCTCCCTCATCCTCGCGCCTGAAATGGAGCGGTGTCGACATACCTCGGGCACCAGGGGGGCGGTATGCGCCAACAGGTTTCGAAGGAGTCTTAACCGTTCCAAGATAAGCGATCGCCGAAGAGTGTGGTGTGGGAACAGGGTGTAGAGGATCACCACGAGGTAGATTCTCCGGGGGAATTGGCCTCCAAGCCACATTGTAGAGCTCCACCATGTCTTCATGGTACATGATGCCACCTCCGACGTGCCAGATCTTCACGCCATTATCGA
The DNA here is from genome assembly GCA_022578955.1 of Hypoxylon sp. FL1857. Taxonomy (NCBI): domain Eukaryota; kingdom Fungi; phylum Ascomycota; class Sordariomycetes; order Xylariales; family Hypoxylaceae; genus Hypoxylon; species Hypoxylon sp. FL1857. The sequence continues at coordinate 337,537 of MU400380.1, forward strand.
CACGAAGGCGAGGAGACGTAGTGGCAGTCATGATATATCGGCTATCAGGACTCCACTGGCAGACACTAGGGTTGCCACTCTCAATCGTGCAAACCTTACGGTAGTCCTTCTCTAGGTCGTAGACATCGATTTGGCCAGCCAGATTTCCAAATCCAGCAACCAACGCAAAGCGACCAGTCGGCGAGAAGATAATGGTGTTTCTGGGCGCGATAGGGAACGAATGTGTGGCGACTGCACGGTGATTGAAGATGGTCGTCTTCGCAGGCATGTAACCGTAAATGACGCCGAATTCCTTGCCGTTCGGAGACCAGGCGACATCATGAATTGGCCCTTCTTTATCCAGAGTGATGCGAGCATCGAGAGAGCCATTGGCGCTGAGGAGATAGAGGGTAGTTTCGCCGTAGTAACTCTTATTCGATTTATCGACATCGGTTTGTGCCAGCACAATCAGGCTCGTTCCCAAGCTATTCCACTTGAGCTGAACCTTGTCCCCCTTGAAGAAAGTCTTCTGTGAGATCGGGGTCGTGAACTGAGGAACGTTGAAGACCTTGACGGCAGCGGGTTGTCCCTGTAGTGGAGATTGTCAATTCTCTTGACCAATTAGAAAGCAGGGAAAACAATAGACTAACCTTTCGCTCGGGCACGAAAACTGCGACGTTATGACTTTGACCAGGCGCGATGGCAAAGTCGGTAACGCCTTCGACGCGAAGCTTGTTCCAAACAGTACCGAGGTCATCACTTTGGTAGAATTGAACCTCGTTGGTAACAAGCCGGGCGCAGAACTTCTCATCGAAGGTATATTGAAGGTTCCAGCCCGTCTGAGATTTCTGAACAAACCGTCCTATGGGTTGCTTTTCAGCCTCTTCGGGGAGATCTTCGACTGTTCGCCAAATCTTGAAATTCTTTGTCGCATCACCAGCTTCGTCCTTCGCGGGGCGCTCCCAGGTGCTTAAGAAAGAACCGCGGGGCGAAAAGGCGACCTCGAAAACATTAGGGATAGCTATGTTAGTCAAAACATGGCCAACGGATGCATCGACGACACAGACACGTTCGCTGGACGCCCAGGCTAAATATCGGCCACAGGGCGAGTAAACGCAGCACCGCAAAGTCCCTTCGGGTTTAACGAATCCAGGGAGAGGCTCGTAGACAGGCGCAGCATCGGTGACGCCGATAGCCTTCTGGGTTCGGTAAGCAAACTGCAACGGGCTCGCCATGACTAGTCAAAGTCACAGAAAGGTAATTACAGGATTGCTGAAGTATTGTTCTTATCGTTCGTACGGAAGATTCTCTTGCCCGAGGCTCAGGATAGCGGTTGGGCTTACGAGGGAACCGAGTAGATTTATCAAAAATTTTCCTCGGTCGGCCTCGATAGGCGATGGCTATTCTTAGTATCGATTAAAGATACTTGTAAGGATAGTACCGGTAGATTGTATTCACTACGTCGCCTTATCCGCACAGGGGATGGTCGATGAGCTCGCAATGTATTCGCAACGGGCTGAACGAGAATATTGTATTGCGCCGTGGCGGTGATTCTGATGGTCTACGGTGGGAGATGCAGATTATGCAGGCTATTTGTCGGACCAGAAGAACAGCGGACTCGGATACGGACGCGGGGGCGGAGAACCAATGTAATAAAACGGCAAGAAGAATAGAAGGGAACTTTGCAGGTCACCCAGAGATAGAGGATTGACGAAAGGCGGTGGGTGGACGTGACCGTGACGGAACGGAGCTGGAGTGGGCTGGAGAGAAAGAAGCGGACAAGGTGAAAGGGAAAAAAAAAATAAGAAGCGAGTCATGCTGATAATTGTTTTCTTTTTTGGAAGTAACCCTGGAAATTTTTGCCATCAGGTACCGGCCGTCATCAGCCACAGCCCCAGGCCTAGCGCCTAGCGCCTAGTTCCTACTCAAAATGCCGCCAATGGTCTAGACTCCAATACCCCTGTCAGTTACCAGTTGACCGTCGTCCTTTCCCCAAACTTCTATTTTGGATGCGTAGGTACGCATTGCGGCTTAAGCATTGGCCAGGCTGCTCAAGTCAACGATTAAGCGAAACTGGGTAAGTTACATGCACCGTACTTGCTAATCTTGAAACAGACATGGCGTACGGCAGGTACCTACCTCTATGTTTAGGAAGGTTGGGGGCGGGGCGGTGTCCGTCACAGTCTGGTGGACATGATTCACTTGTGGCCCAACCTTATAAGCAGGTACATGAACCTAGAATTAGATACGGCGGTCGCACGAATATACGGGTTTAACAACGCAGATGCGTTGCAGTAGGAATCATTACACAGAAAAGTTTTACTTAGAAGATTAAGAGAAAAAAAAAACAGACGAAAATAACACACTAAACACGACGTAATTAAGCCGCAAAAATAGCCAACGGAACTGCGTATGAGACGTACAGTCTTCGGTGAGACTTGGAGCTGTGGCTGAACAATTTCGATATGTTACGTAATGTATGTACCTTATATATGCAAAGCATTATTTAGATGCATATATATCTGCCTATGCATCATATGACAGCACTGAACTTTAGCTTTATCCACACACAGCCACATGTCTCTGTTTTCGTGTCCACGAGACTGATGACATTCAATGATCCTTCGGAACCCAACACACGCAACGAGACAAGACAAAACAAAACAAAAACATTTTTGGCAAAGACGCCCTTCACGTGTTTGTCCAACCACTAACAGGTGACCCGACGATGGCGTGGCAACAGCAAACCCGCTAGCCAACACACAATTTCAATCCATTCGCAGAACAGCGCAACCACTTCGTTTATAGAGCAATGAGTTTCCAACTGCTTCCATCTCGCTACAAACATGTACGAGTTGCCTGATATAAACCCTCTCCAGTTCCGACTATTCATTGGCTTATAGTCGACAGTTTTCCTAGGCTCTCGGGGAAAGGCGAAGAATCACGACGGGATGGCAACGTAAAGCCATCCTATGATCTATTACTTGAGCTGCACACGACGCATGCTAATCCAGCAGCTCCATCCATACCAAAAACAGATTCCCCAGCTTCGCCTTCTCGTAGGGCTTAACCTTCTTGCCATCTTCTTCAGTCTCATATATCCACGTAGGGAATATTCCTACGGTAGAGCTCCTAAAAGGTTTTGGGGGATTCGACCACACGCGGTGAACCTGTGGCGCTCCGCAGTTGATCTGTATTCCTCGATACCCCCTGGATTTCATCTCGAGCATGATGTATTTCGCCAGTCCCTTCATCAGTCCCTGGCCATGGTAGCCCTCCCTCGTACCAGTACCGACCCGCTCTATAACCTGGCCCGCTGCTGTAGGCTCCCATGACCCCTTCGGGCGCGGGTCGTGAATCTCAAAGTACTTCCCCATAGGCGCATTTAGAGGCAGAGCTCTGTTCGCCGCATCCCATTCCTTCTGGTCGCCGGGCGTAAACTTGTCGAACGATAAGCCAAAGCCAACAAGTGGAAAATCTAGCGCATCGAGCAGTTTCTGTCGCCCATCTACCTCGAGATCAGGATCATTGAGGTCGAAGTCATCCCAGTAGCACGCGCCGCCCTTGGCAGCCGACTCAGGCCGCTTGAAGACGAACTCTTTATCCCAAATGCAGAATGAGAGGCCATTCTTAGCTGCCATCTCCGGCATCTGGTAGAAGGGCTTGCACGCATGATATGCCTTGATCGCTTCGCTCGCTTGGTGCCCCTCGTAAATGGGGCCCCAGATGGGTGATTCGTAGAAGTGGGAGAAATAAGACAAAGCCGAGATCCAATCGGCGAGGTCAGGCGTTATAACGCGAATTTCATACCTTGGGGGAAGTTCGACCCCGTGGGTGTCGTGTATCGGAGCGCCTGGTGCCATCGTCCTCTACAGGTCAGTTTTGCAGTTCATCGAAGCTATACCTCGCCTCCTTTGAATTCATAAAGAGTCGCTTAGAGGAACTGCGTCGCCTAAAAGGCCAGATAACATCGGGATATCTCTCGTCAGCGCTAACCGTCAACACTGCCGATGACTCTACCCCGGAATCGACGAGAAGATATCTATAATCCATCAAGGAGTGCGACACGCGGAACATAGCAGAGCACATCCATCCCAATGCAGTAATGGATTCGCTGGACAAAGGACGGGGGCATGTGACCAATTGAATGCGCATGTTTGCCCAGCGTGTCGCATCACTCAACACGCTTATGAACACTTTAGGAAGCTGGCTCCTTTAGGATGACTTGGCAGTCTGCTATCGTGGCCTGTGACAGGTTTCCCAGCGCTGCAAGCGTCGCTCACGACCAAAAGCACTGCCCATCTTATTATAGAGCATCGGTTATCTCTAGACTATGCGCTACGATACAAATAAGCTTTCTAAGGAAGGACGTTGTGGTTCATGCAGACGTCGCTGGAAGCGTCCATTGAATGGCGGCTGGCCTTACTAGATCCAGTATTACACTCACGCTCGTGTAACAGGTGGGTAAGTACTGCATAGAGCCTTACTACTTGACAGGTGTCTGTGTAATAGCCCTACCGTATCCCGCGGATGTTTGGTTCCAACTTATTTGTTATTGTTGGGAGGAATTGACCGGTTTCACCAACCTGCAACGCCAGCGTCAAGCAACAGAGTGTCGATAACATCCTCACCAGAGAGTAAGGTCACACTCACTGCGCCGGTGGGATTCTCGATCGCAGCAGATCCAGTCCAATAATCAATGTCAGTCAATGGACTTTGGCCTTCCTCGAGTTGCACATCAGCTCGAGCGATTTTAGGCGCCAGAGTAAGCGGTTGCGCAACCGGAGTTGCAACCTTCACTGACACTTGAGACGCATCAAAGTCAGGTTGGTTAGCCCTTGCCGCGACCGTGATAGACACCTTGCCGTCTGCGATACTGGTCAGACTTGGGACAATGAAGGCTTTGTCCTGTATTTGGAAGGCTTGGGCCTCCAAACCCGGTATCGCAACAGTAAAGGATGACGCTCCCGATATGCTAGTGTTAGGTACTGAGAAAGGCGAGTATTGCGCTGTAGCGTTCGTTTGACTACCGACCAGTTTGAACGCAGAGATACCCAAGTTCTCTTCGGGAACCAAGGTCTCCGTATGACCATTCGAGAAGGTGACCGAGACCGGGTCAGCGGATACCTCCCCGGCATATAACACCTGATTGCTTGTTAGCTATGTGGGTCGTGGATTGTGCATGTTATATCGTATCGCGTACCCTGATTTTCCCGGAGAGAACCAACTGCTTGTCGCTAGTGACGTCCCAAGTCACGTTGATCGGCTTGATGAGCGCTGGCGCAATCGCAGGCTGAAGTTGGACAGCCGAGGGGACGGTGTTAAGCATGCGGCTCAGCAGGTTGACGCAAGTGTCCTGGAACCCATCTCCCTGCGCGTATAACTCGAGCATGGTCTTGTTGTTGTCACTCTCATATAACCGGAGATCCGACCTACTGGTCTCGTTGAAGCTAGTCACGAGCGGACCGCCCCTGGCTCCTGTGTTGTCGATGTACTCATGCACTACCGCCGAATCGAATACTGCTCGAGTGCTGTCCAAGTTAACCGCACCGTTGGTGTTATTCGGCGTTATGTGAGACTGTTCTACTACTTCAGGGAAGCCGCCGGCGTGTACCTGCATGGTCCTGGTCAATGCTGAGTTATAAAATTGCAACACACAACCAAGACTGCTACGCCCCAACGAAAACGGTAGAATACTCGAATAACTTATCGAAAACAAAGAGGCACACACTGGAAGACTCAACTTACGGATCCCATAGTATGACCACATGCAGTAAGGGCGATTGCGTCGGACTGATTGAAGCCAGCCTGCTCGAACTGGGCAAGTGTCTCCTCCACACTGGTGCTCGGCTCCGGCACTCCGGTCTTAGGATCAGCCTCCGTCGCATCTACCCTGCCATACTGATAGGGTATGTATTTGCCACTACATAGATGCACCGACATGACTGTCCCAACGGCAAGCAGGTCCGCCACTTAAGAAGAACCTCGCTCAGCATGACATGCTCAAAATATAGTAGACGCACCGCACCAGGATGATATAATTAGCTTACTAGGTACGAACTCGTTGACGAATGGCTGCCAGAAAGTGAAGCTGTCGTTGAACGCGGAGCCGGAGTTCTCGGCGCGCTCGGTCTCGAATCCTATACTAGCATCCAATCCGCCGGTCCCCGCTGTGACGTCGGCGGTAGCGAAGTCGTGGAAGGCAACGCGCAGCCATTGCGCAGCCGTTGTCCTGCGGGAATTGATCGCCGGCAAGCCCACCTCGGTAACATAGTTCTCGCAGGGTGTGATAGCGGACGAAAAGTTGGAGGCGTACGCGCCCCAGTTGTCCACGAGAATGTGCTCCAGGGCTGACGCCGCGGGGTTCGGATAGTAGAACATGGCGCCGACTGGCTTGGAAACTGCGCCTATCAGCGCAATCGCTAGACTCGAGGAAGCGTGCATCCTGTCGACTCGACACCAACTTGGACCGATGGTTGACCTAACAATCTTCCACGACAGGAGGAATTGTCATACTCTTATACAGGTCTAAAGTCTAGGAGATATTAATCGCAGCTTCCAAGCCTGTGTGTGCACTGATATCAGGCATGGATTGAAGACATGAGACGACTGAGACGACATGCCAAGCTCGCCTCATTTTATAGAAGACGGGGAGGAGGCCGTGACGGTGGATCCATATACCGGCGCATATAATCCACCGAATACAACGCAGTAATTAACTTGCCGGCCGACTTTGTGACTCCAACCCGGGGGACCAGGTTATACTACGACGAGCCCATGCACAATCGTGCTTTTATCGAAGAGGGTTGGTATTAGCTAAGCTCTGACTGGACAGTTGCACAAGCCATGGTGGTCAGCGGTCCGTGCCATCGTGGCGTCGAGAGCTGGGGCCCGATGTCACCTTGGGGATTCTTGAAACGTGCGGAGCCAATGCTGATCAGGGTCTCGAAATGCCGGTTCTCTGCCGATACCCCCCGGTCCAGCGCGTGATTATCGACAGCTTCTGCGAAGCCAGTAGGAGGTCGGAACGAGACAACTTTCCCGCTAGAAGACTGTGGTGAGTTTTTAGTGCGTATACCCTTTGGGGCTTCATGATGCGCTGGAATTCTGTTCACGGGTAAGTTTCTCGTATTTATACCAACTGAGAGTTCATAAGGTGTGTGAAGCGTAGGGCTCTATCGTATCGAGAAGCAGCCCTTCCGTCCGAAGGTAGAAACCGATGCGTCGAGTGGGGCCTTTTATAGGATATGCCAGGTATTCAGACGCCTCAGGGTTTATCTTACGAGACTGCCAGGTTACCCTTCTGGAAACGTTTATAAGAGAGAACGAGAACGAGACGGCAAGATCTCTAAGATGGGAATGGTAGCCGATATCTCTAGTCGACCGACCGGAAAGCCAAGATCAATCCTCAGGGTTACTTTGTAATTCCCCTTTCCATTGCTTGAGGCTACATAAGGCATGCTTTAAGACGTAACCTCAGTTCGAGTCTGTGCCACATGGGAGACGTCGTAAGGATGAGCTACGCTGTATCCTGGTTACTTTTTGTGGCACCTGATTGGACAGGCCGGATTCTTGGCCTCCACTATAGCTACTGGGAGTACTCACCACCCGTGATTGAAGCGACTTCGAGCGCGGGTTGCTTACTACGGTCTGACACAACGTGACGACTGTCGTGCTTGCATCCAGGTAAGAGCTCAAAATCAAGATTCTTCTCGTTACCATGAACATAGGCTCCCCGTAAGCTACGATTCGAAAACGGCCCCAAAACACTTCTAAAGCGCCAACCCAAAAGAATTGACCAGACAGTTAAGCACAACCATTCTCCCTAGGTTGACGCAGCGAGCCCTTATTACACTGGCGGGGAACCCGGCAGATCATAGCCTCGGGAGAGATCTCAAACCTTTGTTACTCATACTCAATTCAAGAATTCTCAACAATCCTGTTAAACAGGTTTTATGTTAGAAGACCATCAAATACAATCAATATAGATTTAATAATAGGGGGGGGGGGGCGGGGGGGGGGGGGGGGGGGGCGGGGGGGGGGGGGGGGGGGGGGGGGGGGGGGGGGGGGGGGGGGGGGT